>LN891009.1:405045-415538 GCA_900010015.1 Tuber aestivum | reverse complement strand
CGTAGGGTCGTTACAGAATCATCTCTCCTCAACACTCAACATCTCTATTCAGGAAGATGCACATGATCACATCATCTCCTGGTGCCCATATACTCTCAACACTCCCCCTATGGGCATCATCCATAACCAATATAATGAAACCCAAACAAATATAATAACTCAAACCAACCCGTACATCCGAACAAACTCCACATGTCTGCCAAGTACAAGAGGTTTAGTTAACCCATCTGCAACCATGTCATTTGTCTGATAGTATTTCATAACAACTTCTTCTCCATCCTCAATAAACTCCCTAACCTGATGTACACGAACACCAATATGCTTGCTATGTGGTTTATATGTAGTGTCGCTGAAGGTAGAAAGCGAGGCTTGATTGTCGTTAAATAAAGTTGAGACCGGGAGGGGGGTTCTTGTAATCTCCATAATGAGTTTCCGAAACCACACAAGTTCTTGTATCGCAGTAGCACTTGCGATGCACTCTGCATCGGCTGTACTACTGGCAGTTATCGACTGTTGCTTCGAGTGCTACTGAATAACTCCAGAGGCCAGAAAAAACACATATCCAGAGGTTGACTTAAGTGTGTTTGCATCGCCCGCGAAGTCAGCATCAACGAATCCTGAGATCACCATGTCATCATGTCGTTCTCCCCCAAGACCAAGCCTTAGACGTAAACTTTTCGTTCCGGCAAGGTATCTGAGGATGCGCTTCGCACACATCCAATGACACTCAGCTGGATCTGCATTGAATCTCCCAAGATATGAGACCGCAAATGCAATATCTGGCCTTGTTCCCAAGGCAATCCAACCAAAACTACCAATAAGTTGAAGGTATAGAGTCTTATCGCATGACTTCTCCCCCTCAACACGGACACCTGGCTTCTCCCTTTCCATTGGAGTGCCAACTGATCTGCACTCTCCCATGCCAAACCGTTCCAACACCCTGGCAATATACCCTTCCTGACTCAATAGTACGACTCTTTCTTTTGTATCTCTCGTCACAACCATCCCAAGAAAGTTGCTCACAGGTCCAAGATCTACCATCTCAAACCGAGCCTTCAACTTCTTACTGACTGACATCACCGCTTCCTCCATGCCCGCAATCAGCATATCATCCACATAAAGTGCTAAGATCATGCCCTCTCCATGGGTATAAACACAGCAGTCAAATCTTCCTTGACGAAATCCCAACTCAGAAACCAAAACTTGGTCTATCATTGTATACCAGCATCGAGGGGATTGCTTAAGCCCATAAAGGCTTCTATTCAAACGAGCAAGATGTGTGCTAAAGACACCTTTGGGAAGCGTAACATAAACTTCTTCGTCCAACTTGCTGCCCAGGAATGCGGTAACAACATCCATCTGACATACAGTATAACCTCTTGCTGCCGCAACTGAGAGGACACACGTACACTTGCCAGACTTGCTACCGGTGCAAACGTATTTGTAAAATCCAGGCCATCTACTTGTCTAAAGCCTTGCGCAACAAGTTGTGCCTTGTACCGAGTTGTCTCCCCTTCTGGATTCAACTTTCTTTGTAGGATGAGCTTTGTTGGTATCGCCTTTTTGCCTTCCGGGAGCTCTGAAACAAACGTCATCACCTCGTTCTTTGCTATTGAGGCACATTCAGAATCTATTGCCTCTTGCCATTGTGATGCCTCATCTGACTCCATTGCTGACTTGTAGCTGCTTGGACCAGCTTCCGCTATATAGATAGCAGACATCATAGCTTCACCTGCTCCAGATGAAGTTTGCTTCCCTTGTCGTGATCGTAACCTCCGACCACTCTCCGTAGCTGGTAGCTCTCCTTTTTGTACTTCCCAAAAAGAACTTTCTCCATCTGACTCAAGTTCTCGTAACATTCTTGACATTTTGTGTGGCTTCTTTGGCTCAACAACTGCCTCACCGCTTTCCGAGCCGGAGCCGTCACTTGTATGTCCAATCTGCTTTTCTTCCACATCTGCTTCTTTTTCGTGGCCTTCCAACCTATTCAGCGAGGGCTCATCAAACTCATTCTCCCAAGCTAACCATTCTTCCCATGGCTGTATTGGTGGAGCATAAAACCGTTTAGAAACACTTTCACCCTTTATCTGAGGAGGGCTATAGTATGAAGTTGACTCCTCAAACTGCACATCACGAGAAATCAGGAACCTTTTTGCAATCGGATCATAGAGGCGGTAGTGTGTTGCCATTTCACCGCAACCAATGAAGATGTACTTCTTTGCCGTCTTATCCATCTTACGCCTCTTCTCTTTTGGAACTTGCGCATAAGCAGTACAGCCCCACACACGGAGATGATTATAGCTTGGCCTTTTTCCAAACCATAGCTCGAAAGGAGTATATCCATCGGAGACCGCACAAGTTGGAAGTCAGTTTCGGACATGAATCGCTGTCATCACAGCCTCTGCCCAGTACTCCTTTGGTGCATTAACTGCATGGAGCAAAGCACGCGAGGTCCCAATTACCATCCGGTTTGCTGTTTTGCTCACACCATTTGACTGAGGTGTGTATGGAGTAGTACGCTGGATTTCGATTCCCTCTTTGTGAAGTAGATGGCAGAATTCATTGGATGTATATTCGCCTCCCCCATCCGTATGCAGTTTCTTAATCATTCTCCCTTGCTGCTTTTCAACCAAAACCTTATATTCCTTAAAGCGACCAAAGGCTTCTGACTTTCTTTTCAGAAGGTATCCGATCTTATACCTTGTAAAGTCATCGGTAAATAGGAGAAGATAAGCGGATTCCCCAAGGGACTTCGGATCCACAGGGCCAACAAGATCGCTATGGACAATTTCGAGTGGGTGAGTGGTTCGGGAGGTGGGAGAAACACTAGGAAATGACTTTCTTGTTATCTTTCCGTAGATACAGCCAGCACAAACACAACGTGGCACGCATGCAAGTCGAGGAATATTATTTTCCTTCTTTGATAAACTTCTCACCGCATCTGCCCCCAAGTGGGCTAACCTAAAATGCCATAGAGCAGCCTTGTTCACACTCTTCTCATCAACTGTGGGACCTACCATATCTCGGACAAGCATGGTATCAGTACGATCTAACAGGGTCCTAAGAGTATACAGCCCACCAACTTCAGGGACCTCTATGCACATGCCATCTTGTCTTCTCAAAGATGCACCACCACCTTGGTGAAATTCAGCAAAGACTCCTGATTGTCGTAGTTGGGAGACTGAAAGTAAGCTGTTTCTTCCGCAAGCTGGGACATGTAAAACACCAGAAAGGACTAGTGGTACATAATCCATCTTACCACTGTCCCAAACCATAAGGATAACATCTCCTCTGCCAAGTGCATCAACCTCATTGTTGTTGGCAACCAGTATCTTGTGTTCACCAGCCGCAATGGGTTTGTAGGAATTAAATGACTTCCGCTCACCTGTCACATGGGTACTGCAGCCGGAATCTAGGAGCCATTGATGTGGGCCAACTGAATATTGCAGTGAACTAAATGCAGTAAAGAGGGAGTTATCGGGCTCCTTGGTGGTTGCTTGGGCAGCTGTTGAGACCCGGTCAGTACGAGTTCCCTTTGCGGTATCGGACCGAAGTTTTTGACACTCGCCACGTCTATGGCCCTTCTTTTGACAATAGTAGCAGGTGATTACCCGCTCTGCCGATTGGCCACTACTGCTCTGACCAGACAGGATTCTGCGATTTCTATTTCCTTCCCCTTTTGCTGACAGAACCATATCACTAGGAGAAGCCCCAACCTTATCGCGAATCATTAATGACTCTCTTGCCTTAATCACTGCAATCAAGTCCTCTGGTTGATTTGGCTTGATAATAGTCGCTTGCAAGTCCCTCCACTCACACCAGGAGTGAGGCAATCCATTCAGCAAATAAAAAGTCTTTTCGCGAGGCTTTATCTCTTCTTCAGCTTCTCCCAAACACTTGATAATACGCTCAATCTCATGGACATATTTTGCAGCCAAATTGTACTTTTCTAAGCTGCAATCGAACAGAGATCTCTGAAAATAGTAGAGTTCCAATCCGAGTGCTTTGCGGTAGCCTTCTGCCAATTTGTCCCAAAGGACCTTGGGATCTTCATCTTGGGAATCCGCCCTATACTGGGCACAAATCTGAGGTTCCATAGCATTCCGAATTTTTGCTGTAATACGATAACATTTGCGGAGGTATTTGTTATATGCGGTAACAGCTGCTGGATCTGTGCTTTCTTTGTCGGGAGCAATCTCACGGCCCGAGATAATTCACCAAAGGTCTAACTCCTTTAACTGATCAGACATCCTCTGACGCCATGGTCCAAAGTTTGACTCTCCCAGAAGTGCAAAGGCAGGATGGCCAGAGGGAGCTAAATCAACAAATTGGGATATTATTGTAGAATAACAGGATTGGAGGTACTACGACACAAGATTTCAAAATGAGGTAGAAAGGTGGTGTTTGAAGGCAGCTAAGAAACGATTCGAAAAAGACTCACAGTGTTGCTAACCGTCTATCTAATGGGCGATTTCTTAGTGACTGCGCGGAACACGCAAGAGCCTCATAACCTGTTGTGAGGTGGGATCGATGGACAAACACACAGACAATCGTGATGGAGGAGAAAGGAGCTTCGTTACTGATCTCAGGAGCGAGGCTCCCAGCTAATTACAAGACACCGAACAACATGTGACTGCTTGCTCCAACCTTGTGCCCCCTCAGGCATTCAAACCCTCATCCCCAATGGTGTACACCACACCAAGAATCATCTCTCCTCAACACTCAACATCTCTATTCAAGAAGATGCACATGATCACATCATCTCCTGGTGCCTATATACTCTCAACAATGATTATATGAGAACTCTCCTACCTCAACACAATAAACATCCTCTCCAGAGACTTTAATTGAGATAAGCCTGAGCTTAATGATATTAAGTTTTACCGTTTACTCTTATTCTTTACACTTTACAAGAGCTGTGTTTGAGAGATTCAAAGTTTGGTGCAGTCGCATCCTTAGGAACCATCTACCTGAGGGAGCCCCCATTACACATTGGTCCTTGGGTCATCTTGGTTCGAAGTTTGTTGAAAGACTCTTTTTCCTTGGCTCCCCAATCACATTTGACATCCTTTTTAGTCAGGTTATATAGGGGTTTGGCCGTTCAACTAAAGCCCTCTATAAACCTTCTATAGAAATCGCAGAACCCTATAAAACATTGGATGTCGGTTTTGTTTTTTGGGTATTCCCATTCCCATATTGCTTTGGTTTCGACTCGATCCATTTGGACTCCTTCTCTATTGATGATGAATCCTAGGTATTCAGTTTCTTCCTTATAGAATTCACATTTGCTGGGTTTGCATCACATTCCTGATCCCTTGATGTTGACTATTATCTTGCTGACATACTTCTGGTGTTGTCTCATATCTTTGGAATATATGAGTACATTGTTGAGATAGACGATGCAGCATATATCCAAGTACTTGTAGAGTACTCTATTGATCCATCTTTGGAAGAAGCCTGCGCTTTGGTTAGCCCAAAAGGCATAACCAGATATTGGTATGTTCCATATTTTGTAGCGAATGTGGTTTTCTATTCCTCACCTTTTTTAATTCTGATGTTGTGCTAGGCATCCCGAATATCGAGTTTAGTGAAGTATTTGGCTGATGCTAGTCGATCCAATGCTTCTCCTATTAGAGGTAGGAGATACTGATCTTTTTTGGTTATTTCATTGAGGGCTCCATAATCAATTGATAGTTTTGGCTTCCCATCCTTCTTCTTGATAAATAAAATAGGTGACCCTCCATTGACGTAAGATGGCTCAATCTATCCCCTTTCCAGATTTTGTTGAATATATTTCCTTAGTTCTTCAAGCTCGGTTTCTCCCAAAGGGTATATTCTTTTCTGTAGTAACCTTTTGCTGCATTCTTCGAAGTTAATCTCCAAGTCGATGCCCAGTCAGTGAGGTGGTAGCTTGGTGGATTGTTTTTCTTGGAATAAGTCCAAATGGTGGTGGTTTTCTTGTGGTACCAGCTTATCCAACTGTTCGTCTTTTGCTTGTGGTCGACTTCTTATTGTGAGCTCTGTGCTAATGTTAATCTTGGCTAGTCTGATTCCAGTATCTTGGTAATTCCATTTCAGGATTGCTGCTGTTTCTCCATGGCGGTAGAACTTTCCGAAAGCTTGTGCTGATGTTCGCTTGATCTTGATCCTTTTTTGTTGAGCTTCCTTGGTCATACTTTCTTGGTCCATACTGCCAAACCCTTTGGCTCCCCTCTTGGTCTTGGCCAGGCTTTCTACTTCTTAGAGTTCTTGTTCATTGATCTCTTCAATTATCAGTTCTGCGACTTTCTCACCTTTTTCCATCTTATAGTCTTTGTCCTTCTGGTTGACCATGACAACCTTCAATTCACCTGTATAGTCAGCATCTATCACTCCAGCAGTGGTAGTAAGTCTGTGCTTGACTGCAAGACCGCTGCATGGTGCTATCTGCCCATAGGTACCTTGAGGTAATTGTATGGCTATTCCAGTTGGAACAATTACCTGACCATTAGCTGGTATCTTAACTTTCTCTTTGGTATACAGGTTGTGAGCTGCTGCTTTCTCGGACACTCTTGTGGGTATCTTTGCCTCCTGGCTTCATCTTTGAACTTTGATCTTTTGATCCTTTCTTGGTCCTACTTGGTTGAACTTAACCTCTAAGGTCTTTTCAATCACTTCTTCTTTAGGAGCTGTGTATACTACTGGCGAACTATTGAGACACCATGTCATACATCGTTCGCTATTAAAGGTAACTTTTCCCTTTTCCCAATTTAGTGTGGGATTATGTTGGCTTAACCATGGCATCCCTAGGACAATTTCATAGTGTTGTAGATTTGCCACTTGGAAGGTAGCCACTTCCCTATGGTTTCCGATTTCCATAGGTACATCAGGAAAAATTTCAACTCGCATCCTGTACGTCCTGTGCGTCTGATGCACAGGATGCACAGGATGCAAACCGTTAATCAGGATGCACTGGCGCTGCGTCTAGCGTCCGGACCCCTGCTTTTGCGCCGCACCATATCTGGACGTTATCTGGACGCTGACTCCTGCATGCCATGCATCCTGAAAACTGTCGCCATCTTGCCCCTGCATCCGGGCGCCCCTCTTTGGGTCCAAGTAGTGTCCTGACTCACCTCAATTCTTCCGCCTAGCATCCTGATGGAGCTAGACTACCCTTTGTTGCCTCGTGAGATCCCTCCCGCTCTGATCCCGTCATGATCTTGTCAGGAGCTCGAGATCTATATCTCCCCCCTCCTGGTACCCCACACTCCAGGACATCTGCGTCCAGATAATATAACTTAACCCCAGACCTTGTAACATGTTATGTTCTCCTCCAGATTATCTTGCGCCTGGCGCTCACGTCTGGACTTCTAGACTTACACGGTGAGGTATCTAGATTTTGCACAGGCGAAACTGGCCTGGTCGGGACACCTTCACTGTAAGCCTACCCTGATCGTTTTGGAGTCTGGAATTCTACGCCAGGTTTGCAGCGCCTTCGGAATCCTGGGCACACACTTCTTATAGAATCTGGATGCTGTCCACTACAGCACCTCCAATATGGAGATCTGCTCACATTTGACTCATGTTTATTGACTTGAACTCTACAGGGCTATCCCGGCTATGCTATTACATCTGTTGATGTTTACTAGCACCAATTTTCTCCCTCCCCCCCTCGCCGCTTCTTGCCATAGTCGCTCAAACCCTTTGATTATGAACATGCTCTTTCTGCATCTGTCACTCCCTATTTAGGCAATGCCACGATCCTCCTGGCCAGTGCCCACATCCAGCGCCCTATAGCCATCTCCTAACAGATTACCAGCGTCAATATCGCCCCCTTGTACCGTCCCTACATCCTGTGAATCCTGCAGACTGAGCGAGAGCTAAGAGCCAAGATGTCTGAAATCAACATTCTGACTGTCTGTTGGCGAACCTTCTGTGACTTTGAGGAGATTCTATTGACTTGTGAAGCCACAATTGAGAAACTCGAGTCCGTCACCATAGGGCGTCTGGCTGCTATCTGTAGTGTCATTCGTGCCCTGCGACAAACCCCCGCTGCGCTGGAAGCCAAACCTGGGGATCATGGGCGAGTCGGTGAGTTCCTGGCTATGGTGATCGGGCTGACGCTGGGTGGAGTTCGATTTCCGGTGTTCTAGTTCTGCGCTCACGGCGTCCCAGTCATCATCATAGCCTTCCAGCCGCTCCTGTTGGATGCCATGGTCTTGCTCTATCATTTTCTCGATGGTTTGACGAAGGCTTTATACAATCATCTCCTAGACTCTGATTGGAGATTTACGCCAAGTTTGTCTCTGCCGTTCAAACAGGTCTTATTTGTTTTGTGACAAGTTAGCCAGATTCATGGCCGACATACAACGGGAATTATACGTCCTCATGGGCAACCAGCTCAGGCTTGAAGTCTCTCTACTTGACGTAGATCCCTGTTTGCCACGCCCTAAGGGTATGGCAAATTATCACGCAAGTCAAGCAAATGATGGTGCCCTTGATCATGTCGATAAAATTGGGGTCTATGAGACCTCGCATTTTCTTTCAGGCAAAGTACTTACCATATATTGCGTGTGAGATCTGTGGAGCAAGGAATCGTAGATGCAGACCCTGTGTCCAGTTCATTGGGGGTCAGCACTGATCAGTACTCCAAGATGCTTAACTACAGGAGACAAACCTCATACCCTTTTGGGTAGCACATGAACCTCTCATCTTTCAGGAGATGGTCCACCCTCTGTGCAGTAGCCCCACGGTCTTCTGTGAGCCCATATAAATTTACTATGTCATTCTTCACATGGTAGACAAACTGTGCTCGTACGCCAATAAGTTTGTTGCGTATCTTTCACTATTAGTACAATACCTGACATCTTAACACGTCAAGTTGACTTGACTTACTATGATTAGGCTGTCCTCCAATGGCTCCATTGGCTCTGCAGGGAGAATGGAATGCTGTGCCTGTGTTAGGCGGCAGCCAATTCTAGGTCTGACGAATTGTAACTGGGGCCAATAAGGTTTCTCGGAGAGTGGTCAAGAAAGCTTGTAACAAAAGTATGTATCAAAGTATAACGAATATATTGATAAGATCTCTTCTCTGTTCGCTGATGATTCTGAAAGCTAAGGATTGTTTTTTTTTTGATTGACTCATTGATTATTTGTTTAAGGTACAAAAAACATATGGAGCGCTAGCTATGACGACAAAAAACCTATTCCTCCCCGGACCAGGCCGAACGACGGAGCTAAAAAAACCCTCTGGGGTAGAAAAAACTACTCCTGCCCGAAGTCCTTCCCGTAGAGCACAAACCAATAACCCCCACCGCCAAGCGACAAAAAAGAAAGCTAGCTACCCGACAGTGAACCAAGAACTCGCCAAAACCCCAAGAACAAACACCTAAAGACAGAAACCCAAACCGAACCCCTAAGGGCCAACGATCACAACTTAAATCCATCAGAGGAACCCCTAGGCCATATGACGAGGGCCAGGAGAAGGGAGCTGAAGCCCCGGACACGAAGGGTATAAGGGAAACCAGCCCGAAGGCGGCAACCGAGAAGTGAGGAGAGGAGGTGTGTGGCAGGCGTGCCAGCGACCGTATGTCCTCCGGGACAATCGACGATTGAGGCAGTAAGGTGCCAGCTTGAGAGGAGGAGGCAGTAGGGTGCCAGCCGATCCAACCGTGGAGAGGAGCCCTAAGTGAAGCAAGTCTTTTACCGCGTCTCTCATGTAGTCCCTTGTTCTGTGAGAGATAGCGTCACTGTAGTGGAAGGGATCCCACCACCTGCCAGCCAAAGAGGCCCCAAAGAGTAGAGGAGGGGTAGACCCAAATCCGTAAACGACAACTATCGGTAACCGCGTTCGTGTCCGACTAGGTAGCCTCTTACGGGAGCAAGAGAATGGAGAAATCGACCGTAGCCTGTAAGCTGCTCTCTCCTACTGCAACTGTAGTCCAGGCCGTCTGTTGAAGGTGGAAAAGGGGTTGCCGACCGTGCCAACGCCTAAGCGAGGCGGGGTAGGAAGAGGGGGAACATCACGAAGATGAGAGGCCTCAACCAAGGATGGAACCGAGGAAATCAAGAAATAAACCAGGACCCCAAGGGAGAGGGGAAGCGAGCCCACCTCCTGTAGCCGAGGCTAGATGGAGGGAGATGGGGGGGGGGTGGTGATGCTAGACGATGAAAGCCACGATAGTAACCATGGTGTTGAGTTTTCAATTGCCGGAGGTGTAGCGGAGACGGAGGATGTTCTGAAAGCTAAGGATTTTGTTTTTCGTTTAACTCATTGATTATTTGTTTAGGGTACAAAAAACGTATGGAGCGCTAGCTATGACGACAAAAAACCCATATCCCTCCTCTCGCCACAGGAAAAAGCCAACCCCCCAAGCCCCTCTGGTATGGAGCCAACCGCATATCTTGCCTCAAAGAAAAGAAACCCAAGCCCCACTAGATGGACGAACAAGGAAATCCTAACTAAGCAGAAAGCAGGAAGGGCCAGGAAAACCCACTGACGAAATCCCAAAAAG
>LN891009.1:364729-385634 GCA_900010015.1 Tuber aestivum | reverse complement strand
TTTCTTGACCGGACTAACGAGGAAGCTGGCTGTCCTGACTTGGGCGGTTGTTGGGGGGGGGCGGCGGGGGTCTGTTCTGGGGGGCAGGAGGGGGCTAGCAGCAGGGGACTGCTCTCTGGGGCAGGAGGGGCCAGCGGCGGGGGACCGTTCTCGGGGATGGGAGGGGCCAGCTGCAGGGGACCGTTCTCGGTGGCAGGAGGGGCCAGCGGCAGGGGATGGTTCTCAGGGACAGGAGGGGCCAGCAGGAACAACAGGATTTTCGGGGGGTGGCTTGGGCATGGTGGGGGAGTACATACTCCCTGACCGACTCCGTGTCTGGGCTTCAGAGTTGTCACTTTCTTGTTCCTATTGATGTGGTTAGCTATTAGGTGTTGATCATGAAGTGAGCTGAACTCGGGTTGGATACTGAGACTTACATTCTGCTCGTCATCTATAAAAATAGTTTCGGCGCCCGAGCGCCTAGCCCTTCATCCTTTCCAGATTCGCGGTCCATTTCCCCGCCCTCAGACTCATCGTCACTGTCGCTTCTTTCATCGACCTCCTGCCTGACTCCCCCGATATCAGCCAGCTGTCCCTGGCGATCCCAGATATCCTTGTCAAAAAAAGTATACCACCCAAGAGCAGGCTCTGGCGTGCATGCTCCCTCCACTCAGCCATGGTGCAACACGATGACCATGAGATCGACAGGCCCATTTCCGTCCTGCTAGTTGGCCATGCCCCATGCGCGAACGTCATCATCCTGATACAAGCAGATTAGTTCCGACAAAGGAAGGGCTTTTGAGGGGTCCTGGCGTAACAAATGGGCGCCCTGACCGGTGGCGCCGATCAGATACTGAGGATACCGAATTTGCTCCTCAACACGGTGTGCCTTGACTACCCGGAGCACCTCGTTGATGCTCTGGTAATCCAGCACACCCCAAGCCAGGCCCTGATTGGGATGGCTAGAGTACCATGGGTGGTCTAAGAACGGGTGCTCCACGGCCGGAGCACCTGTTCTGCGTACAACGTGCATCCTGATCGCCTGTTGGCAACCATGCTTGGACCAAAGGGGCTCCACTACTATTAAGACATTTTAGCAAATAGTACGAACTCACAAATCACCAAGATGACTTACTCGAACCTCCTACCACCTCGTCATCCCTCCCCAGTTCCGCGTGGGCTCACTCCTTTGTCGTCTGATGCTTCCTGGCCACATGCCGGGCAAAGAGCATCATCTGACGTCCTAGTTCGCCGACGTCTTCAAGTCGGTACTTGGATTGTACCAGCTTGAAGTGAGCGGAAACTGGGGGAAGGGATAAGGCGAACATGGAAATTGATCCCCATTGAGCTTCAGTAAGCCGGGCAGGATCCCACTTGAGCTTGCTGATATACGCCTTGACTTGCGCGCGCCAGCTCCTGTACCCCTCGGTAGGCCTCTGCGAATCGTGGAACCCATACCAGCTTTTGGCGTAGGCAATATCACCGAACCGCCCTCTGAGAGATAAATGTAAGCCATGAGACAACCGGTTCGGCAAGTCTTTTTAGTTGGGCTATCACTTACTTGGAATCCTCTACAGGCGGGGCGAAAGACAGCTTTTGGTCGGGTTTCAGGGCGTGGCTGATCCCAAATGTTAGTCAGGGGCTCCCTGTAGTATAGTCCAATAGGTCAAGTTTTGAGGAGTTCTTACGCTCGTTTCTCTGCTTCAATTTGGGCTCTTGCACGTAGCTGATTCTTCCTGTGTTTCTCACTGCTCGCAGTGCCGGCATCGCCCTCAGTCATTAGGCGTCTGAGACAAGTGGATAGGTTAGTATTGGTCACTCTTTGAGAATGGATTTTGATGAACAAAACTTACTTCGATTTTTGACCCGGGATCTGCATGCTCTTTGGGGATATTTTCAAAAAGTCAGATGGAGTGTGCGGCGCGTTCACCTATGGAGTGCCACCAGAGCGACCCTAAGCAGAGCATAAGGGAATCAGGAGGGGGACACACAATGTTTGTGATGCGGAATCAGTGCTAGCAGAGCGCCCTCGGTCGGGGTCCCCCGCAAAGCTGAAAAAGAAAGTCTAGAACACAGACTAAGTCCGTAATGCTAATCGCAGGGTGTCTGAGAAGGCCAAACCTGAGGTGTACTGGGCGATTCCTTGATCTGGAGCGTCAGCAGAGCATAGAAGATTAAAGTCAAGAAGAAAGACCGAGTCTGTGATGCGGAACTGGGGAGTGTGTCTGGGAAGGCCAAGCTCGAAGAGAACGTGAGGGTGGGACTTGGAGTGGTGAAGAACTAGAGTTGGATGTGGAGGGAGGAAGAACGAGGGGCGAAGGCACACTGGCACGTCTTATCACCTGTTGCACTAGCATGACGCCATCTGTGTTTGGTACACAAAATTCACCGATCTACCGGCAGTTAGATGACCACCACCAGAGCCTCATATTAGTTTGGAACCCAAGCTACCCATCTTCACCCTGTTCATCAAGACAGTACAATGGCGACGTCCACCACACACAGCGTATTACTGGGTCACATATGAAAGACTCACTCATACACAAGGTACTGTATTAATTGAAAGGTTGCCCGATCGGCGTCATGAATCGCAGATGACTCAACCGCTAACATAAACTAAATCTAGGAAATTGTTCCCATTGGCCCCCACAACGTCCAATCCATTACATTAGAATCCAAGGAGTTAACAGTGGTATAATTCACGGACTGCCTCTTCCGCTTCACAAACTGCCCGTGGCAGAGCTGCTAAGGGGCGGTACATCTAGGCAGACGGTACGCCGTTATTATCAGAATGACCTTCTGCATCCCTGTTGAGCGCGGGTACTCAATAATGCATCAGACCCACTGGCACACCAGGATTGTGGCCCCAATCGATTACATTGGCTTCGTTAAGATAAGCATGCCTCCGGATTGGCGGGGTTTGTAACCGGAGCAGGAACTCGGTTATTAGGTTATTTTATGTTTTATGTTTTGTTTTAAGTATCGGTTGATACTTAGTTTGTTTTATGTTTTGTTTTAAGTATTGGTTGATACTTGGTTAGTTTTACGGATTGATTGAGTAAAAACATGAGTTAGAATTCATGATCGCACTCAAACATATGTACTTAAAAAGACCGCCACTTTCCGCTAAGGAAGAGGCAGACTTCGACAGTTAGTATTCTAATATACTTGGTTGAACGGTTATCTTTATTTTCCTATTACACCACCGAAGCCTCCCGTAGCGAGCTTAAGAACTGTCGGTCTCTGGTAGATTGTCAGCTTGCTCCTATTGTACCAGCGATGTGACTAGCGCCTCGGCGTGAACACATTACATTTTTTTAACCTCAACGAGTGGTTAAATACGACGAATCATGGCCTGATCAACCTACATGGATTCAGCAAGACGACCGGTACCGGCAGAAGCGGCAGACCATGACTGTCTGCTCCTGCATTGTCAGTAGTGCGATATAGATCCACTTATGACTCGAAGTGGACGCAAAATCCTACGAGAAGGCCTAACCCAAAGGAAGGGAACAAAGCCAACCACAGAAACTACACCTGGCGCATTTCCAGGTTCACCAGCAAAAGAACGCAAACCACCAGCACCATCACTGTCACCACCCCCACCTGATGGCTCTTCAGAAGAAGAAGACGAAGACATGTCCGGTAACGGAAGCCCAGCACCCCCACCCGACCCTCCAGTGGACCCACCCCTATAAAAGCCCAAACTAAAAATCCCGCAGCCTCCTACATTCTCGGGTAGAGGAGAGGACCTGAGACTGGAAGCGTTTGAACGATGGCAGACTAGCGTAAGGCAATACCTATCAGTCTACGGAATAGATATAAAAGACTATGGATCAGGGATCCATCTCGGAAGCTTTTGCACAGAAGATCCGACAGAAGCATACCATCAGTGCATTAAGGAATACCGAGAACCGGACAAAGTAAGGGCAATAACGATAGCCAACTTCCTACGAGATCGATTCCAATCATCCCGTAATGCGCACGAATTATTCGAACGATTCAACAATATCCAACAGACTCATGGAGGAGAAATGGATAAGGTAACAAAAATGGCAACATCACTCCTTATGTATCACAATCAATTACCCGCGGCCACCATTTCGGCATATTCCCTCAAAAAACGATTCTATGAAAGCATGCATACCAAACTACGGCAGGTGGTTGAACCACAAGAAGCAGCGTCCGATGATATACACGCGATTGTCAAGAGATCAGAAAGGCATGATGCCATCCTGTGGGATACAAATGCCTACAGGACAACGGATGTAAGGAAGGACAAGGGGCAGAGGTACAGCCCTACTAAGAATTCGAAAAAGATTGAAACACCGAAATCAAAAGACACCCAGCGGCAGCGACAGTGAAAGGACAACAATGAATGCTTTGAATGTGGAGAAAAAGGTCACTATGCTAAGGACTGTTATATGCGGAAATCCAAAGGCAAGCACATAAAGAAGGAAGCTACCACGAACCTCCTGCAGGAAGAAGAAGACAGCACCTACGAGGAAATTAGCATTAATTCAGTAGTTGCGACTGTTAACTGCTACAAGACCACCCCAGCAACAACAACAAAAACACTCCCGTTCCCGTCACTGGAAGGAACGGTAGAAATAAACGGCTTCCCCACTAAAGTCCTATTCGATACAGGAACAATAGGACATGACATCTTAAGCAATACCCTCATGGCCACACATGGCATAAAAACACAACCTACAAAGTATCCAGTTACCCTTAATATGGCCATGAAAGGATCCCGATCAACTAGCGATACCCAGGCAACCATCGCGGCTAGAATAGCGAAAGCAAATTTCCCAAACAACTCCATGCTGATCGAAAACGTTGCAAAATACCATGCGCTCCTCGGAATGCCATTTATGACTCGTCACAAAGCAAATATTGCCTGTGGGGACATGATGATCACCTTCCTAACTCAGAAAGTCAGGGTCTTGTGCAAACCAACAAGCAGAAAACACAGGTCCGCAGTGTCTGAGGCTGGTCAGGCGATCATAGCAGAATACAACAATGTTTTTCCCGATGAGATACCAGACGGTTTACCACCCCTGCGAAAAATCAACCACCATGTACAACTAATACCTGGATCACAAATCCAAGATGAGCCAACCTACTCAGTTCCAGAAGGATACGAAAAACAACTACATACATGGATCCAGACGAAGTTAGTACAAGGGGTCATCTACCGTGATGCAGTACCAGGTGCAGCCCCTATGTTTGTACAACCAAAGAAGGACGGGAAAACTATCAGACCACTAGTCGACCTTAAGCGACAAAATGACCTAGTAATCAAAGACACCCCCTCAATACCCCGGCAACAAGATATCCTGAATGCAGTAGGATAGAAGAAATACCGTAGCAAAGATTGACCTCCGCGACGCATACTTCCAAACACGAGTGGATCCCAAGGATGAACGAAATAACTCATTCAAGTCACCCTTTGGAACTATGATTAGTCGAGTAACGCTACAAGGAGACAAGAATGCACCTGCCACCTTCATGCGCATAATGGAAGACTTATTAGAGGAATACCTACCTGATTTCGTGTGGGTATATATTGATGATATCCTAGTATTTTCGGATACGGTGGAAGAACATACAAACCATCTACGATTAGTATGTGAAAAATTACGCATGGCACGGTACTACGCAAGCAAGAAGAAATCAGACCTGTTCGCAGATAAATTGGATATATTAGGTCACATCATTGATGATAAAGGAATACATGCAGCACCTGAAAAAATACGGGCCCTGGAAGAATTGACAATACTGACGAACAAAAAGAAACTACAACGATTCCTAGGGTTACTAAACTATGTGGCACAGTTCCTGCCGCACCACGCCACTGTGGCGGACCCACTCACTGATCTAACGGGTGGGGCGGAGTAGGTGTGGATACTGACCCATGATCAGGCATTCAGAAACACCAAATGCCTCCTCAAGCAACATGAAGTCATGCAACCATTGAAGGATTCAGGGGAGCCAATCTGGCTGATAACGGACGCCTCAGACGTAGGGGTAGGAGCTTGGGTAGGACAAAGACCCACCCACGGCACCACTAGGCCGGCTATGCTCCATAGCCAAAAGTTCACGAATTCTCAGTTAAATTACGGCACAACTGACAAGGAAGCACTGGCCATAGTGGACGCGTTACACAGTTTCAGCCACATATTAATAGGAAGAAAGTTCACGATAGTGACGGATCATCGCCCACTAATATTTCTGAAAACTATGAAGCAGCCTAGCAGGAAACAGATTAGATGGGTTACGGAACTTAGCAAATATGATACAAAGATAATATACCAGGAAGGAAGCAAAAACTATTTAGCTGATGCTCTGTCCTGAGTGTACGAAGATGCTGCCTCAGAAGAGCACCCATACTATGCTCAAGACATTACCTACCAAGACGACGACCTCTCTGATGACACAGAGTACGAGCGAGAAACAGCGACCCATCCAACTGCAATGTCAAATTACCAGCCACCAACAGCCCAAGATGCCCCTGATTCACCGCCTCCTAAAATCCAAAAACCCACAAGTTGGGCAACTGACTGCACAATCCGTGACGGCAACGATTGGGAAGACCATGTTACCCACACTAGTACGCCACCAGGAGACCTGGAACATGCAAGCCTCCATTTCACTGCATGCGATATTGACGAATGTACCTACCACGCAAGCGACAAATTAGGATCTGGGTATTCACCCAGGCCGAGATCACACCAGTCAGGAACATCCTATGATACGCCTGACGATGAGGCCATAGCAGAAATGCAACAACTCACATTGGAAGCGGACCTACCCCAAGAAAGCCACCAAACAAATTTCTACCACCCACGGCCATCATCATGGATCGACCCATCCAGGTTGGACATCCCAATCGAAGAACCACCAAGTAGCCCACCACCTTTCTTGCAAGTATGCAGTACCACAGAAACGCACCGCTACCTAGATTAAGCGAAGAATCGGAGGTATACGCCAATGAAGTAATAGAATCCATTTTGCCACCGACAATGGACGATTACAGAAGGAGCCTATACCACTCCATTACTGAAGACATTACCCCTAGGCGAATGAAAAGCAGAAATACGGACATCGAGGAAGAACAAGCTAGGTTCCAAGTATGCAAAAAGATGGAAAACAGCTTACGACAACAAATGATCAAAGGCTACTGAACTGACCCACTGTACGATAAGCTAGTGAGTGGCGGATCAATGGACCTTAACCTCTACAAAATACATGACGGATTAGTCTACTCCCCGACTCAGTACGGTGCATGGTGCCTGTATATCCCTAATAGATACGCAGGTAATAAGGAAACCTTACAAGAGTACATCATACGAAACATCTACACCCATGGGCACCATAGCGCAAAAACAAACCTGCATTATGCAACTGGCTATTTCTTCTGGCCACAAATGAGTAATGATTTCCACCAGTATGTGGCACAGTGCGACACCTGCCGAACCAACAAACCTAGAACACAGCTCCCCGAGGGCACCGCACAGACACTGCCTATCCCAGCAGAAGTATTCGAATCGCTGACTATCAACTTTGCCGGACCATTTAACAAATCAGACGGTTATGACATGGTTATGGTAGTTATGGATAGATTAAGTACATGGACTTGGTTTATACCTACCAGGTCAACAAACACAACAGAACAAACAATCGCAGAGCTAACTGAGCAAGTATGCACGCCACATGGATACCCTTGCTCCACAGTGACTGATGTGGACCCATGGTTTACTTCCAGATTCTGGCAACAATGGTGTAAATCCCTGGGCATTGAGCATCTCTGTGCCCAGCCAGGACACCATGAGACCAACGGCCAGGTAGAACGAGGGATTAGGAAACTCAAAACAGCAATGCGGAACATTACGAATAAAAGACAGAATAACTGGAAGCCAGCACTAGCCGAAGCAGCAGCACACATAAACGGATCGTATACGGAAACCTATGGCTGTTCCCCCTATGCAATAGTGTATGGAAAAGAATACCCCATGATGAAAACCCTCCGGTTTGGGAAATCATCTGTGCCGGCCACCGATGAATTCCTTAACAGATACGAGGAAATGAGGAACCTGGTATACCAGAATCTCCAACTGGCACAATTCTGGTCAACCCAGAAAGCCGCAAAGAGACGCAGACTACACAAGCGCATCCCGATTGGACAACAGATCCTGGTGTATGGGAGCCAGTTCGCAACTCAATCAGAAAGAAGCAGAAAACTGGAACCCATGTGGAGAGGCCCATTCACGGTAACCGGATTTGATGACTATAGGGAAAATTACACGGTAAAAATGGATGCAAGGATGTACCGTCGACCTGAGGGTAACTTTCATGCAAGCTCGGTTAAGAAGTACATGCCAAACGACGATGACAAGTTCCCTGGACGGGCCCATGCAAGGCCAGCCCCAATACTGGTAAATGAGCACTCGGAATGGGAGGTTGACAAGATCCTGGACCACCGGCAGCGCTACAAAAGAGATGAGTTCCTGGTCAGCTGGAAAGGATATCCCGCAAGTGAGAACAGTTGGGAACCAATCGAGGGACTAGGAAATACGACTGAACTAAGCCACAAATAGTAGGCAAGTAACAAGGAAGGGGACCCAGCAACAATCCACGAGGTAACGATGTGCTGGGCACCAACAATGCCAGAAATAAACCGATGGCAATTCACACCATGGACCCCAAAAGGGTTTTGGGCCCCCTACAGTGACGAAGAACTTTCACCTAGAGACGAAATGGAGCAGGACTCGGAATCTCCCACACCCACAGAAGTTTAAGTGACCCACACACACACACCTACACGAAAACCATGCACCCACAGAAATTTAAGCGACCCACACACACACACCTATATGAAAACCACACACCCACAGAAATTTAAGCGACCCACACACACACACCTACACGAAACCCACGCACCCACACTCTCAGAAATTTAAAGCAACACACACACTCACACCTGTACGAAGCCCATGTACCGGGACGAAAACCAAGGGCTTATAAGAAGGTGCACTTCGCACCTAGATACAAAGGCACAAACAAGACGAGCACATACACACAGTCCTCCTAAGTGCACACCTTCTCACCACACTACACATACATACAAAATATTGCGTACCCGTCCATACCCTTACCATGCATAACTCGGATTTTACGAAGCTAAGCGAGAAGGACTCCTACCTCTGGCGGCTCAATTTCAGACGCCTTGGAGACATACCTTTCCTGCAGAGACGAAGGCCGATCTACATGTTCTGTTGCCTTGGCTGCAACCAGATGGACTGTATCACAACGGGCGCATGGTGGAAATCACTAAAAAGAGCCTATAATAAAAAATGCGCCCTGGCGTTTTTTACCTCCTATGTTTGCAGAAGCTGTGGAGGACCAGAACCGGGAGAGGGTTGTGTCGGGGGACCGGTATGTTTTTACAACTGCCAATGCGGGTCGGGATTCGAGGATGACGACGAGTTGGAGGAGGCTCGGCTTTCTTATCTCTCCTTGTTTGGGTAATAGTTTGTTTGTTTGAGGGTTTTGTTTTGTTTTGGGAAATGTAACCGGAGCAGGTACTCGGTTATTAGGTTGTTTTATGTTTTATGTTTTGTTTTAAGTATCGGTTGATACTTAGTTTGTTTTATGTGTTGTTTTAAGTATCAGTTGATACTTGGTTAGTTTTATGGATTGATTGAGTAAGAACATGAGTGAGAATTCATGATCGTACTCAAACATATGTACTTAAAAAGACCGCCACTTTCCACTAAGGAAGAGGCAGACTTAGACAGTTAGTATTCTAATATACTCGGTTGAATGGTTATCTTTATTTTCCTATTACACCACCGAAGCCTCCCTTAGTGAGCTTAGGAACCGTTGGTCTCTGGTAGATTGTCAGCTCACTCCTATTGTACCAGCGACGTGACTAGCGCCTCGGCGTGAACATGTTACAGCGTTGATGGCCTCCTATCATCTCTATCCCGGGAACAGTGTACAAGCAGATGCAGTGGGTCCTGTTTGACAGGGTTCGAGAGTAGCCAAGTACGTAGCATTTCATGGCCTTCAATGAGGACTACCTCGATCAAAGGTAGTGGTTCGTCGGGCGACTCAAGGAGCAACCAGCACCCCTCACCGGTAGCCCCAATAATGTACCAGATTAGGTGGTTTGGTACCCATCTGGCAATCATGGTGCACAATCCACAGAAATCATAGAAATGTAACTCGCAGAATTGCATGCTGTGGATGTGGGGGTGTCACCAATGGAGAGTCAAATTTTTGTTACCATTAGCCAGCCCCTGGCTTCCCCACTGCCAGGATGGCCGGACCCAAAGAAGACGCACCGCACGGGGGCGCCCAAGGAGCGCGTTCCAATCTGTACTATTACATTTAGTAAGTAAAACCTAAATCTTACAGGGGAGATGATGTAACCTGTCAGCCATTGCCAGCGGTATGCTACAACGATATTGTCTGAGGGCGCCGCCTGCACCTGCAGCAGCTGTTGTTGAGGGCCATTCTGGCCCGCATTGGCAGCCTGGACTTCTGCAGCCTGTTGAGGAGCATTCGGGCTGGTATTGGCGGCCTGGATTTCCACCACTTTTTGCAGAGGGACATTTGGGACACCTTGAGGAGCCGGCCCTATGTTTGCCGCCAATTGGCCAGAGTACCAGTGCGTCGAGCCGCCACCAACTAGGCCTGCTTGAGGCATAGAGCCTAGAGCGTCATTCTGGCCAGCATCACCACCCTGGACTCCCCTGCTTCTTGATGTCGGGTGTTCAGCGCACCTTGGAGAGCTGGGCCTGCCTTCGGGGCTGGCAATAAATGTCTCCAGTTAGCTGGGGCACCAGGAGGGAGTAACATAACGTCGATGCCCACGTCTTGTGGGGCAATTGTTGGGCCCTGTTCTCCTTGAGCTGCTTTAGCTAGTATAGTGTGCGTCAACCTTTTGCCACAATCCTTGAGAAGATGAATGATGGCATCATCAATCGCGTTAATCCTCGCAGGGTTCTGAGAAGCTTATGCAGTCACTAGGTTGTCGCAATCTGGGCGCAATGTCCTTATACCACAGAGGATGTCCAAGAAAACATTGTTTGGTAGAGCATGGACATTGGTATAGTTCCTTGATAGCATCTGATCTGTGACTGTCTGTCGCCATTTATCATAGAGCTGACCATTGTAGTTGGTGAATCCGATCAGTGTCTTCAGCTGGCTGATTTTTCGACCTTGGTCAGGGCGCTTGAAACCAATAGTCCCGATCAGCGTAATATCGGGAATCCTGTATGCTTGCCCTGGCACGGCATTCACTCCCGGCCCGATATTGGGCATGTGGATGTACTGCAAATAGTTGTTATCTGCGTTCATTTCGTCAGAGTCAGGGTCTAGATCATTGAGGGACTTGATATTTGCATGTTGTCGATCTCGCGAATACTGTGCGTTGTGGATACTTTCGTTAGTATCCCAGAGACTTCCCTTCCCATATGCAATGATTACTTTATATATCAGAGTCCCTGACGCTTAAGCAACTTGAACAAATTCAAATTTCAAATCTTGAGGCACAAGACGTCGAGGCAGTTATCTGATTCATGGTAGAAATACAGGACAGAAAGGTCCTAATGAAACCATATTCCTGAACTTCAAAGCAAAGATAGTGGATCACATGTGACGCGGCACCCCCTGTGCTAAACCTGTTCGACATTTCAATGCATCTACCTCCTGGACCTACCAGCGTCCTTCCATGCATACCCCTCTAAACCAAATGATTCATTCCACAATCCTACATTTACTACACAATCTTTTAAACACCGACTATACTCGCTACTGCCATGCCTGTCAAATGTTCATTCTGTTGTTGGAAATATGCCCAGGCCAGTCCTTACGAGAAGCATCAATGAACAGCACCGGGCAATCTGGGCATTCCCCAGTTGTTTACGATACAGCATATGCCCTCTACCGATTGTATTAACTAAGCGGAACATGATGCGTTGCTCCCAAACCCCTTAACCCACGGCGGGAAACTGACGGATTCGGATTATGAATCCGATATGGACCCGGGCGGATGTAGACCCGACGCCCCCACTGACATAGAAGCTATCGTCAACCCCTCCCTAGCACCCAGCCAACTGGCGTATCATCCTCCTGCCGGGCAACCTATTGGATATGTAAAGGGATTTGAAGAGGAGCTAAGAAATTTGAGTGCAAACCTATGGGCTCCCTTTCCCACTGCACATGGGTTCAAACTTACATCTTGGTTCATTGAGAGTAAAGTCCTGAAGTCACAAATTAATAAGTACTTTTCAAGCAGACTCAGTGATTCGGCATCAGTCAGCCACGGTTCAATGCATAGGCTCGAGAATCACCTCCGGTCACTGGATCCTTACGGCGCATATCTACAATGGTTCGATGGTCGAGTTGATGACGGCGAGAGAACATTGCCTTTCTTCTACCGGAACATCCTTGACTATGTCAAATATCTTCTGCGCCAGATCGTGTACAGTGATGATTTTGTTTACGCCCCGCGGCGTGAATGTGATCCGAATGGACAGAGGCTATTTGCAGAAAGGCACACTGGTGATTGGTAGTAGGACATCCAAGTACAGTTCCAAACGCGTGTACACAAGGCAAGAGCCAAAGGCGCTAACTGACAACAGGAGACTCTTTCCCCCAGTGCCACTGTGGTTCCGATTAATGGGATGTCAGATCAGACACATCTTAGCAACTTCTCTAGCGACAAGAAGGCGTGGCCTATGTATATTACTATTGGGAACCTTCTGTCAGCGAAGTGCAACAAACGTGGATCCATAGCAGTTCTCCTTCTTGCACTATTACCTATCCAACCCAAGTTCTCAAAGTCCTCATCTGCGAAAGAACTCCAGCGACAAATAAACGCTGATACTTTACAGGGCATCTTCAAAGTTTTATTTGAACCCTTACAAGACATACCCCTGGAGGGTGTTCGAATCGACTGTGCAGATGGGAAAGTCCGAAGGTGCTTCCCTACTTTAGCAGCTTGGATTGCTGACCATATGGAAAACGTTGCACTACACGGAGTAAAATCCAATGCCTGTCCCAAATGTGAGGTACCTGCGGACATGTTGGGATCTTACTTCCAGAAACAGTACTCTGCGAGAGACTATGCGACATACGACCATCTTGAAGATGAGAGTCGAGATCTAGGGGCATGCCCACGGTCCGTGGATGTCAACATTACCTTTGATGCTCTTGGTATTAAGATTGGGCAGAATGTCATTCACCGGATTCAACGTGTTTCGGCGCCCGACCTGCACCAGCCTGATTTGCCACATACAGTCTATCTTGGACTATTCAAGTATATGATGGAGTAGGTGCATGGGTTTCACAAGAAACACGACCAACTGTAAGCATTTGACGACGCCTGGAAATCTTTACCACCATATCCAGGCTTCTTTGTCCCAAAAAAGGCTTATGGTAAGGTTACTCAGTGGCAGGGAAAGGAGATGAGGAACTTGGGGCGTTGTCTTTTGGCTGTTCTGGCAGTTGCGTTGAGACAGCCAGACGCTGTATAAATGTAGTGTTTCAAACACGCCCTGACCTGGGTCAGCTCATTGCTTGATTTCAGTCTGATGGTGCAATACCGAAGCCATACCCCTGAGACTATGGACTACATGGAACAATATCTCAATCAGTTTCACTTGACAAAGGATGTCTTCCTTGAATTCCCGGTTTCTAAACAGACACATGCGAAAGTTCAGAACCAGCAGAGGGAACTGCGAAATCACAGAGTACAGATTACTCAACCACATACGAAAGCTAGACGTCGTCAGATCCAGGACGAGGAGCGCGGCGTGGAGAATGACCAGCTCATGGATCTGATCCATACAGAATCACATTTCAACTTCATCAAGATGCATCTATTGAGCCACTTCCGCGAACACATATACCAGTTTGGTAACATTCCAATGTATTCTACCGAGTTTGGTGAGCTGCCGCATAAAGAACTAATTAAAGATGGATGGCGAGATTCAAATAAGAATGATACTACACAGCAGATCCTGCGCAGTTACAGCCACCACCATGCGATCCGAATGAGACTCCTGAACCTGGATTCCCTTCGAAGGCATGGAGCACACATCTCAGCCGAGGTAGTTGAACTTTTAGACACGGCAGGTCTTAATTCGGGGTACGCCACACGCCCGAGCATTCTCAAGGGACATCGCGGGCATGTTGCAAGCCTGGATGATTTTTGCCCGGTCTTAGGCATCTCATGTGATAGCATGTGTCACCAAATGATTCAATACAGCCGGCGAAGTCTGACCGCAGAACACCGGCTTCCCGAAGATCCAGCTGAACTTAAACTATTCCCCTTTGAGCTATGAAAGCAACTTGAAATACCTGTCCTGGCATTTCAGGAAACGGACCATTACGACACCCACGGGGCACGATCTACTGGCGCCGAACTCTTCCGGAACCAGGCGAGTCACAATAATTGGGTTTGAGTACAAGGAGTGGGGAAGCAAATGTATGGTGCGCTACGTGGGCGCCTCCCAGGGAAAATAATAGTGCTCTTCAAAATCCACGACCACAGGCACACCGAGAGGGTGTACCGGCTAGCCGGTGTTCAGATGCTGAGAGTCCTTAATGCAGGGCACCCATCCGAGTTTTACGAGCTCGTCACCGTACATCTAAGGCCAGATGTGCGAAGTTTCACAATAGTTAACATCGGGACGATCATAGGACTGGCGCACCTGATCCCAGAGTCTGACCAGCGATGGCTTGTCAATAGTGCAATTGACTTGAGGACGTTCAATAAGCTTTATTGACTAGTTGTGCAAGAATAGGGATTTTGTGAAGCACAGCACAGACTTAGGATTGCCGACAGAGCCAATCCGAGATATCCGAGTCACCACCTCGCAAGGGCCAGAGATCAAGGGACTAGGATAATCTGAATCATGCGCCGGACCCTCGCGCCTGGCAGGTGAGTAACATAACGTGAAGTCTAGGCTGGGGCGATGCCAGCAGGTGGTCCTAGCCCAGACTCCAAAACAGTGCATTTCTATAGACAGGTAGCAGTACTTGAGAATAATAAAAGCCAGAGGGGCATAAATTGAAAGTAATAGTAGTAGAGATTAAGACTGCGCCGCAGAAGGAAAGGGTTAACTTAGAAAGTAAAAGTCCGGAAGCCCACCAGGCCTGGAGTTCCTCCACACTGCCTTCCTGCCGGTGAGGCATCACGATCACTGTGGGAACACAATTGGAACCGGCTTCTGGGAGGGAACAAGGGACAGGAAGGCTGGAAGCAGTACAGAGTCCAGATGTCGGAAACCCAGGAATTACGATCCAGACACGCCGGCGTAAGACTAGAGCGCTGTGTGTGCAGAGAATGCACTAGACTAGACTAGACATGAGAGGATGAGAGCCGAGAGGCAGGGCATAGAAACTAGAAAAGGTGCAGCAGCACAAGACGTCAGGATAGCGATCGAAACTGGAAGATGGCTTAAGATGCAGTCAGGATGGACGGAGGAAGGGGGGGGTGTGACCGGACACACCAGGGCGTGCAAACAGGACTCCTAGTGCACGGGATCAGGGGTGGAGTTGAGCTGGAGATCTGGACGCCCATGATGGGGCAGGGTGTTGCTTGAGGAATCTGGATGCCCAGGATGCGGCTGGGTGTCGAGCTCAATTCCAGGATGGGCAGGACGCACAGGACGGGAAAGAAAGCGCAGGCGCATCAGGACGCAGTGCCCAGGCATCAGACACAAGCGATTTCTTTGCTGATGTACTTGTGTGGTATGGGTAATAGGTCCCATTGTGCTGGGTTTTCCGTCTACGAGGTAAATTTGTTTTTCGTGTTTTGCTTTCTTGGTTCTTAGTTGATATTTTTTGCACATTACTTCATCGATGAAATCTTCTGTTACCCCTCAAATGAGCATTGCGTATATCGTTATTGCTTGTTGTTTGTCATTATAAATGTTGGTTTTGATCATGATATGATCATTGTTGTTATTATTCGTTTTCTGGCTTAAAAGAGTGTAATAGTTGGCCATCGAAATGGGTTTGTCTTTCAGAGGGTCCCGCAGACTATCTATTGCTGGGGACCTTCGTCTTTTGCCACTGTCTCATATTCGTCTTCGATTTTGATTTTCCTTAAGTTGCTGCATAGTTGGAATCTGGGGCTCGGCCTTGGGTTCTGTTGGTTTCTTCCTTAGTTTGCGACTGGGTTGGCCGGTCATCTGCAATCCTTCATCATGTGCCCTCCTATCCCACATCTTAGGCATAGATCGTTGTTTCGTCGCTGAAGGTACTCAACTTTTACGAGGTTGAGGGATGGCCTTTTTCAAGTGGTGTCCAAGTCTATAGCGTCTCCTCCTTGGGTGGTGGTTCTGAAGGTTCCATTCTGGTTCCTAGGTGTACTTTGGTTTCATGTGTCCATGTTGTTGCTTTGTATTCTATTTGACTGGTTCCTTTAGATCCAGTCTAGTTGTCTAAACTGGATTTCTTTTCGAATGGCCCAGTGGGCCATCTCTTCGGTCATAGCGAATTTTTCCTCACTGTACCTCCATGCTTCTTGATAGGTTCCTCTCAAGCCTTTCATGAACCATCTCAAAGCAGAGGCCTCGTCTCACCCTGCATCGTACTGGAGTAGTCGCAACTCATACCAGTAATTGGTGACATTCTTTGTTCTTTGGCAAATTTCTTCCAATTTATTGTGTGCCGATTGGCTTAATTCGATGTCCGTAAATTGGGCTTCGAATACTGCCTTAAAGCTGACCCAGTCCTTCCATGGTCCCATATTGCTGACCACGATAGGGGTTATCTATTTTAGGGCTGTTTCTTCAAGTAGGGTGAGAGTATATTGTATTTTGTCCTGGTCATTTCCTTGCGTCCATCCTACTGCATCAAAGTAGGTCAAGAGATATACCATAAATCCTCGTAACTTGCTTCTTTCCCCATCCTATCGGGGTAGGATCTTGACTTTGGGTTATTGCCCTGTTCCTCTTATGGCCTCTCGTATCATCTGTTCTACTTCATCTTGTAGAATCATCTGGGGAGGCACTGGCCCTAGTGGGCCTGGGGGTAGTGCTGGTCCTGACATTCTTTCAGGTTTCGGTGTTTCCAGTACTTCTTCCTCGTCAGGAAAGGTGACTTGTTCAGGTGTGACTGGACTTGCGGCTCTTGCCGAGTGTTGACTTGCTTCACTTAGTGCTTGTTCTAATTCTTCCAGTCTAAAGCCTTCATCTTGGAGGTCTAAATCTCGTTCTTGATCTGGGTTGAACAAATCCGTGATGTAATTGTTAAGTGTCACATTGTAGACATGTTCTAATATTAAGAATCCTGCTATGCACAGTGATGCAACAGGTAACAATTCTTAATTCATAGCGAGGGGATAGTTCTTAAGCTGATGCCTACATGATACTGATAGTTAAGTCTTTTTGACTTCTATCTTATTACTCCTATTCCACTAATCTTCTTAAGTCCTCGTTTAAGACTTAATCATTTGACATGGGATGAGAGATGGTTTTCTTACTTGGGAGGAAAGACAATTCTCAGGTTTCTTAAGATAAATCTTGAAGAGTGTAAAGGTAGATTTTATTGTAATAACTTAAAGGTAGGGAATAAACAAGAAGAACATGTGAAGAGCTAATACTTCGGGGTCCTAGCGATCCCGTATATAGTAGTTCCTCACCTGGCATGACTCGTACCTTGTGTCATGCGAACCCTGTGACTCATAACTATGAGTCACACAAAATCCATTAGCCGACTCCTATGAGTCACTGCACAACATTCCTAAAACCAATCAAAACATAATAACCAAATCAGGTGTGCAACTGACGTCACCTGAGTGAAACCCATGACTCATAATTCAAGCCATCTGCGAAAATCATAACATCGTGTGACTCACAATTGTGAGTCATCAACAGGTAAACCTAATAACCTATAGCGTACTAGTGTACGTCATGTGAAATCCCAACATACCTCAAGCTATAGCTCAGAATTCCGAGTCTATGTGAAATCTGCCTTGCTTAGTCACAGTTTGTGACACTCTTGAAGCCAGTATCTGATCTTTTCCCAGATCTAAGGCCTTGTATGAGCTCAGGTAATAGACTCATAGTCATCTCCAGAAACTATTCAATTGGACATGAACGACATCAGCAAAAAAAAAAATTGTTTGCATCCTCAAGTCCAGTTTGCATTTGGATCTTCCTATGCCTCTGGTGCATTGAGAAGGCATCCTAAGGACCTCTGGAAGAAGCAAATATAGAGGGTCAAAATTAGCTAAAACGCGTTATTTTAATAAAAAGATACAGGGATTTTATATTATATGTCAAAGTTTCAGCCTCATCAGTTGAAATCTGATATTGAGTTTTGAATTTTGAAATCCAACTTGCTAAATTTGTAGTAAAATCAATCTTACCACTTTAAATCCCTAAAAGTATGCAAAATAATAGTCTATTTGCCAAGCCATTTGGTGCAAACCATCTATTTTCTGCATCTTAATCCTGATACAAAGATTTTCTATTTGGGCTATGGGACGTACCAGATGTGCTCCAGACGCATTCTGGATGCCTTCTATTACAAACTCACATTCTAGATGCAGGCTCAATTTTTTTGCTGATGGAGGTTTGTATGGCTTTGAATGTTTTTCTGCAATTGATGAAGAAATATTCTAGTCCTCAGAGCGCTCAATTACTGCTTTATTGCCAGCGTTATTTGTGTAAAATGGATTACTATTTATTTATCCACTGGTTAGCCAGTCAATTGAAGTTAAATAATCTGGAAATAGCTACTTATACAGCCTGGGAAGTACTTACATTATCCATCCTGAAAGGTAGAGGCTCAGGTGTTGGCTGAACCTCCTGTTGTAGGAGTTGTTTGTAGGTTGAGATTTGATGGTAAGTGTTTGTCCTCTAGGAAGATTCACTGAATTTATAGAAAGAAAATTTTCTCTAATTGGCATACAAGAAATTTTGGATGGGGCAAACCCAGTTGCTATATGAATTGTTGTTTATATGGCAACGAACGGTTGACATTTGATCAATCATTCACAAATAGTCTTACAACCATTCGTGGAGGCCTCACTATTATGAAGCTGAATAGTTGACCCACCTTCGGTTCATGCCGAACAGGCCCTTAATGTGTTGTTGCTTTTGTAACTTGATTGTATCAACTCTAAGAACCTTCCTATTACAATCAAACTAATCAGCATTATAGAAAAAGTCTCTTAACTACAGAAAAGCCTCTGGTTGACTCAATTCTGTATGAGTAATAGGCTGAACCACATACCTTATTATTATAGATATGGCCTGATAACTTGTATGACTGTTGGTGATTTTGTCTCATTACTTTCAGACATTGTCTGCGATGGTCCATCTTACTAAGCCTATAGCTCCATAGTTACCTATTCAATTGACTCCATTTCACTTTCCTGACAGTTCAAGTACCAGATATGTAGAATATACTAAATACAAATTCCTAGCTGGTTGTGTCAGGATACATGATAGGTACATCTGACACAGAAATATTTTTTGCTGATATTACCTAATCTTTCATAATTAGACAATTCTTATATCAAACTTTATAGTATAGTAAATCTTGATTTAACCTTTTTTCATATATGTTATAGATAGTACTAGTAGATAGATGATGTTGAATAGATACTGTTTACCTGTGGTATACAACATTGACTTGTTCCAGAGATAAAGAAAACAGACAAACCTTAACCATGATATTGAAATCCTAAGGAGTAACTAAAGGGACAACAATTAATATTCAATTTTTATGAAGGGATGTCGGAGTAGAGTTCGTTACGGGGACTCCGGGGCCCCGAAAACTGCGAGTCCCTGCCCCCATTCCCCGCCCCGCCCCGGCGTTTGGCCCGGGGCGGGGCGTATTTTCTCTTCCATTCCCTCCCCAGCCCGATACGGCCCCCCGCCTTGGCCATCCCCTGTACGGGGCCCCGCTATTGCCCCCACCAAATTATATGGCTGGGAGCACAATTGAAGTCGCCCGGTAGCCCCCGTGCGGGGGGGCGGGGCGGGGCGTGGCGGGGCGGGGCGGGGGGAGTTTTGCGGCGCCCCGTGGCCGTAACGGGGCGGGGAGAACTTGCGGAATCCCGCCCCGCCCCGCCCCGTAACAACACTATGTCGGAGAGAAATAGCAGGAGAGAAATACAAAAGATAGATAAAATAAATACCATATTAACTGAAATAAGAGAAATTTGTCTCAGGACGTCTGAGTTTCCTCTTTTGGGGGGAACGGAAGAAAATGCTAGCAAAACAAAACAAAACAATGCCTTACTTATAAGGGAAATTTAGAGATGCTGAGACAATTCTCTCTTATTCTAGTTACTACGCTATGGGATACAGAGAGTGGGGCCAAAAAGTGAGAAGGGATAGTTGCAAAAGAGTAGGGATCTAAGGAAACGAGTAGGTGAGTGGGCAACCAAGTCAGCGGATGCACCCTGTTTGCTTGCAAGAAAAGGAGCGAATAGAAGGAAGGAGAGAAAAAGAAACTCAAAGCAGAAACCTTCAGCACTTGAAAGCTTAAGTACATAAGCATCCACAGAGGCTTGTGCATGCTCATAGCTCTGGCGAGCAGACGTCTGGGACATTCGACAATTAGGCGCCGACAGCAAGATTCCTTGTGAATTGATATGACTGCAGATGAGAAAAGAAGCTTGATTTTCTTACCACCTGCGCAGCAGTGGGCTTTTATGGTAACTATCAAGTGAAAGAAAAGAAATAACAAAGACCCGAGGTCGGTAACTTTAGGACCTCAGAGGAAGAAATTTGTAATGGACAGGGTCTGAGGGTCGAGTAGCCCAAGGCACACACGATCAGGACAGGCAGGAATCTGGAGACGAGGTCTAGGTGCAGGGATACAACCGAAGCGAGTTGTACGAGGTTCGGGGTTCAGGGGTTCAGGGTCAGGGCTCAGAGGTTCAAGA
>LN891009.1:349392-362486 GCA_900010015.1 Tuber aestivum | reverse complement strand
CGTAAGAAAGGGTGTCCAAAGGAGATTACCAGATTGCGTAAAGAAAGTAAAATATAAAGGGACACACCCCTTTATATACTAAGAAAATCCTCCATGATCACTAATACCAAAGAAAGTCCTTAGCGTCGCGCGCAGCCGCAATTCCTCCATCTGGTTCCGCTATCTTCCGTTGCGCGGCAACGCATCCCAATCGTTCATACAAAGGAAATCCAACCCTACAACCAAGAAAACCACAACCAATATATGCAATGAAAAACCCATGCATATTCCGTCTCCATAGCCGGGTGGCTGTGGCAGAATTTGACAAAACCTTGGTGAGGAAGTAAAACATATGAGAACCTCGGAATACCATAGTTGAATATGGTATGGTTGTGCAGTTGTGAAACGAACAGGTAAGAGATGAGGAAAAACTCAAACAGTAACTAACGTTGAAGAGAGTAGTGAGAAAATACTAGGAGAAACTGATCAAAAAGGAAACTAGTCTGTTTGACGGATAAGCACTAAACTCAACACCCCCCTTCGACGAACAGACAAAACAAAACAAATAAAAAAATAAAAAAATAAAAATAAAAATAAAAAAAACTTAATGACAGAGAGTAACACAAATGCAATTACGGCCCAATTCCAACCAGTGAAAGTAACAGACCATGCCTCTGAGGCCCCAACAGCTTAGTACAGATATCAGCCAGCAAATCTGCAGTTCCAACAAATATAAGAGATAACCTCCCCTCATGGACATGCTCATGCAACCAGCGATATTGAACATCAATATGCTTAGTACCCTGAGTTATAGCACCAGTCTCAACCAACCTTTTTGCTCCAGCGTTGTCGGTAAAAAGTGTTACCAGAGAAGAACCAGGAGCACTACCCGTGGCTCTAATTCAGCTCAACTGTCGAAGAAGGGAATCCAGCCAGAGTGCCTCTTTTCCAGCAACGGACAATGCTATAAACTCTGCCTCATTGGTAGACGTTGCGATCAAGCACTGCTTTCCAGCATGCCAAGAGATTAGTGCACTAAAGACTATTGCTAAGTAGCCCTGAACACTATGACGGTAGTGCTCATGAGCATAAGTCGCATCGCTATAGAGAGAGATAGTGGGAGGCAAAAGGGAGGAGGAAGAGGGAATGTAAGTAAGGGAGTAGTGCTTCGTAGTATTGAGATAGCAGAGCAAACGTTTAAGAGCCCGCCAGTGAAAATGAGTAGGAGACTGACTATACTGAGCAAGAACCAAAATAGAGTAGGCAATATCAGGTCGCGTTGCTAACATTGCATACATGGCAGATCCAATTGCAGAGCGATAGAGGGTTGAATCAGCAGGAGCACCATCCGTGATTCCAGGTGTATTGTCAAAACTGACATCCATCGGAGTAGACCGAGCCTGAAGATCCTGGGGACTAAGGCCGAAGCGTTGTACCACCTTAGTAATATAGAGCTCCTGAGAGAGAGAGATAGACCGTGCCTGACGATCGCCCGTGATCTTAATCCCTAGTAGGAATTCAATGTCGCCTAAATCCTTGACTTCAAAACGCTTTTTGAATCGATCCAAAAGGCAACCAACCTCATCTGATGAGCCACAAAGCACAATATCATCAACATAGAGAAGAAGATAACCACCACCAGGTGTTAAGTACAGTCCATGATCTGCAGTAGACTGTGTGAGACTGATACTAAGAAAAAAATCATGAAAAGTACCAAACCATTCCTGTGGAGACTGCCTTAGACCATATATAGACCGTAAAAGATGTACAACCTCACCAGATGGAAGCCGCAAATAAATATCAGCATGTAGGACAGCCTCAAGAAAGGCAGTCACTACATCTAACTGGTTAATAACCATATCCTGAGCTGCCAGCAATGCAAGAACCAAGCGTATAGTTGCCCACTTAACAACTGGAGCATACGTTTCCTGGTAATCGATACCAGCAACCTGACGATCCCCTCGAGCAACCAGCCATACTTTAAACCGCGTCATTTGGCCCATCGAGTCGTACTTGCGTCGGAGTACCCAGTAGGATGAAATCACCTTATGCCCTTGAGGTAGAACAGCCTGCTCCCAGACAGAATGCTTATCCATGGCAGCAAGCTCTTCAGCTATAGCAACCTCCCTGTGAGGTCTATCTTGCCCAGCAAGAGCGTCACGGTAGGATATCGTATCAATAGAGGAAGCAAAGGCTGAGTGAGGGAAAGAAGAAGATAATTCAATAGAGGTAGCAGTATGTAGAGAAGCGTAAGCTAGAGGAGTATAAGACGCAGAACCCGAAGTGGAAGTGGATAGAGGCAAAGGAGAAAGTGCATTAGCAGTGAATAGAGGAGGAGTATCCAAATCAATAATTTCCTCATAGGAGCGAGAGGCAACCTCATCAAACTGGACATCCCGAACACGAACAATACACTGTGATTCAGGTATGTAGATCCTATATATATTGGTACTATCATAACCAACTAGGATACCAGAATGGGAATGAGATTCAAGCTTGTTCCGGAGGGTCTTTAGAACATGAACATGCACGGCTGAGCCAAGAACACGAAGGTGTCCTATATATAGAGGCCGCCCATTCCACATCTGGAAAGGAGTCATACTATTAGAAAGCGATGAGGTTGGAGACCGGTTACGAAGGTAGACTGCCGTCTGTAGTGCCTCAGCCCAAAGTGCTATAGGAACATCATTCTCGTGCAGCATCGAGTTGACCATCTCCAGTAGAGTCTTATTCATCCACTCAGTAACACCATTTTGCTCAGGAGTGTAGGGTACAGTATACTCATGAGCAATACCAGACGTTCGCAAGTATTCAGAAAATGCAGAGGCAGAAGGTATATGATCAAGGCATCGATCCAGGGAGCCACCATACTCCAGAGCATTATTGGTCTGCAAGAACTTAATTTTAGTATCCTTGAGTCGCTCCAGCTTGATATGGAGCATCTTAAATGCATCAAACACCTCACCCTTCGTACGAAAAATAGAAACAATAACAAAGTGTGACTTATCATCTATCCACGTTGCAAAATACTTCAAGCCACTAATGGAGGGAACAGGAGCAGGGCCCCAAACATCAGAGTGGATTGTTTCTAACACAGTATCCGCACAAGGCATTTAGCGACGGGAAGGCTGCCGGTGTTGTTTTCCATGAAGACAGGAAAGACAAAGTTTATCAACAGTAGTCCCTTGTGCAATCCTCATACCCAAGGAGCTCTGAGCCAGGCCACGAATAGCTTCAGAGTTGAGATGACCAAGGCGGCGGTGCCAAGTATTCAGGGTCTCAGTTGCCGTACGTAGGGTCGTCCCTGACTGATAAGGTACAACAACGGTCTTCGGACCCAAGTTTGCAGCATCTGGGATGGACTGAGGTGGAGGTGCGGATGGAACCAATTGCGACTTGGAGTCCGGTAATGGTGGAGCTATAAGCGTAGACCTAGAACGAGTAGTAACATAGGCTGTGGACTAAAAATGGAGCTGATAGAGCCGGCCAACAGCATACCCATAAAGAACTATCCGACCCCCTTTAAGGACAGCAACCCCCCCTTCCGAGGAGCAGTAAGTGGCACCACGGTCCTGCAACTGTCCTAATGACACTAGACTCACATGCCCAAACCCAGGTGCATGATAAACATCACTTAAGGTAACCATATGGTACCCAGATGGAGTAACAACAGGAAGAACAGCCTTACCCACACCAATAGCATCAACCGTATCACCATTACCAACACGAATAGACTGTAGGCTAGGGAGAACGGCATAATCACAAAGCAGGTCCTTGGAACAGGTAATATGATTCATATATGCAGAGTCAAGATACCAGACTTGTGAAATGGTATCCGTAGGAGTATGCTCAATATCCAAGGCAGAAAGTGCACAATTCGGATCAGTTATCTCAGTAATCCGGGCAGAATGCAACACAGAGGATGAACCACCATCAGACTTGACAGCCTTACTAGTAATCGGGAAACGATCTGTACGCTTGTGTGGAAACTGCTGCCAGCAGCTCTCAGAAACATGATTAGAGCGATGACAGTACTTGCACTGGAGGTGGTGGGGGCTGGTATGAGATGGTAGTCACTGACATGAACCGGCATGTGAACGAAAAGACCTCCGGTCACCCTGAGAAAAACTACTAGACCCCCGAGTTCCCTGGCCAGAGAGTGAAGAGTTGTTGATATATAAGGCTGTATGAGGATTATGTAGATTGTTTGGCTGTACCGCAGCCTGCTGCAACTCTTCTGCCGAGAGAGTGTGATGAACCAAGGTGAGACTAATCTGTTGAGTGAGAGAGAGCGACGTGCGAATGGTCCGAACAACCCGTTCATAGGATCGCAGAAGTCCATTGAGGACCTGATTGATAAGCTGAAGGCGAGAAAGACTGATCCCAATAGAAGAAAGACGAAAGAAAAGATTGTTGGCTTCAGCAACATAACTATCAACTGTTTGGCTAGAGCGGAGACGAATGTTCTGAAACTGCATCTGAACAGCACTCTGGTGGGCAATAGTGCTAGCCTCAAAGTAGTTCATAAGAAAAATCCAAACCTCACGAGGATTAGTAAAAGAGAGAAGCATAGAGAGAAGGTCCTCATGGATGTGAGACTCAATAAGGTCCAATGCCCGTGCAGCACTCAGTTCCTCATCTGCCAAGACTGCAATGGCTGCCTTCTCCGATGAACCTGTCTCCCGTGATCCTTCGGCAGCCGGTTTCCAAGGAGTATCAGCATCAACAATGACCCAAAGCTGCTCAGCGCGGAAGTGGTTTGTCATACGATGCTTCCACAAGGTCCAGTTGTGAGCAGTGAGAAGAGGGCATTTGAGTGTCCGAGTACAGTCAGAGATGCCGCTAGTAGAAACCGTAGAGGTGGACATCGGAGCTGCAAGCTATGAGACGCTTGAGAAGGAGAAATAGAACCTTGAAAGAGCAAGGAGATAAGAGTAGGAGGAGGTAGAGCACTGATAATCACAATCAGGAAGCTAAAGGGCTCATAACCTGTAAATTGATATGACTGCGGACGAGAAAAGAAGCTTGATTTTCTTACCACCTGCGCAGCAGTGGGCTTTTATGGTAACTAACTATCAAGTGAAAGAAAAGAAATAACAAAGGCCCGAGGTCGGTAACTTTAGGACCTCGGAGGAAGGAATTTGACAAAACCTCGGTAAGGAAGTAAAACATATGAGAACCTCGGAATACCACAGTTGAATATGGTATGGTTGTACGGTTGTGAAACGAACAGGTAAGAGATGAGGAAAAACTCAAACAGTAACTAACGTTGAAGAGAGTAGTGAGAAAATACTAGGAGAAACTAACTAAAAAGGAAACTAGTCTGTTTGACGGATAAGCACTAAACTCAACATTCCTCCCGAGTGAGATATCATGATCACGTCCCTGCCAGCAGGGGTATCATGCACTCTGCAAGCCCCAAAACATCAGAATCCTAGCGCAACCGCACACACACCCGATACGCATTCAACCGAAGGAATTGGTTTAGAGTGGTGCTCCCTGCAAACCCCGCAACTAACAACTGCCCACGAGTGCCACACCACGAGATGGAGCTAACATTTCAGTACTCGGTAGACTGAGTGGACATCCCTTCTCCTCCTTCTGAATAACTACTTCTCCCTCCCATCCCCCAATTACCCCCCCGAACCAACCCACCAAACCTCCAAGCAAAATGTTCATCTCAAAGGTAGTCTTCCTCTCCTCTTCCCTCCCTGGCCTTTACAGCGTGTACTCACTTATCCAAGGACAAGCGCCAACCCGGGCCCTACCCCTGGAACACCTCGCTAAACTCTCAACCGGTCGCCGACGGCCTGAATTCAAACATTTCATAAACATCGTGGCATAAACCTCCTACCTCGAGTACCCACACGACCACACCCGACTCGGGCGTATGTAAGTCCGCTAGATACACGGGGCGGCACATATTCCATATCCCAACATGAGACCTAACTCCCATAGTAGCTAGTCAGCGCAACAGGCAAGCGAGAAAGAATACTCTACCTGGAGAGCCTCAGGAACTAGGCTCTTAAAAATTTAGCGGTTTCATAACTTGGATAGTAGTTGGTTCAGGGGAGGGGCTCGATGGCTTGGGTGAGGTGCCTACACGATGATATTCCGCGGTGGGGGATTGACTGGGCTTTGGGTCGGGGTATAGCAGGTTTTCCTTCGGGGGTGTGGGAATGGGGCGTCTGAAAAATATAACGGTTGATGTCGATAAGCTCGAGCGACCTGATCCCCCATCAGTATTTAAGCTCCTGAGGGGACAGGCGGAGGAGTATCTGGATGTCCAGAATACACTATAGGCAGTGCCACCGAATGATACTAGGCACCGTACATATTACACACTTTCGACCGGTCGCTAAAGTCAGGTGAACAATTGAAGGGAGGGGGGGGGGGCGAGTGAGATCGTATGACCGCCGGCAGCTCTATCCTGTAGTATAGGGGGCAACTACCAACCCTTCTAGAATCTCCGCAACTAAAACAAACCCTGCATTGAACTCTTCTATGATACTGGTATTTAAAGCTTAAAGAATCGCCACCACCACCGCCATAGTTAAAATTAATACAGATAAATCCTTCACATAACCAACCAAACAGATCTGTCCCAAACACACAGGCGAAAATAGTATCAAATCCGACCCAGACGAAACGCCGCCATATAATGCAAGAGGAAGGAGAAAAAACTACTGCTTCTTCCCACCAAACAATTTTTTCAGCCCCTCAGGCCTTTTCTTCGCGGGTGAGAATTCACTATTGAACGCTGATACGCTAGGCGCGAACAAACTCGCGCTCCCCACCAGGGCACCCACCAAATCTCCTCCACTAGCCTTCTTCCCCTTCTTCCCCCCCGCGGCCGCTACCGTCGCTGTTATCTGTGGAGTAGGCAACTCCTGACTCTCAGCCAGAGGCGCAAGCGTAAGTCTTCCGCTACCATCGTCCTCGGTGAATAGAGCCTTTGCGGCGGCGGGTTTTCGCTTCCGCGGTTTCGGTTTCGGTTTGGGTTTTACCACTTCTTCTGCTGCTGTTGCCTCGGGGATGCCGGACTCGGCGGTAGGGTTTTTGTCTTTGCGCTTTCGGTTTGCACCAGCGAGGAGGATTTTGGTGGGCTTTTTGGATTCGATTAGGGCTGGAATCATGGTTGTTTCACCCGCCTCTGGGGCTTCTGGGGCATCTGCTTCGCTGGTTACGGCTGCTGCAGCTGTAGCGGTTGAGATGGTAGTGGCGTTTGCAACGGAGGTGTCCGCCGCGGCAGTCTGGCGCTTTAGGAACGGCGTTATGCTAAACTCCGATGTCTTCGGTGGAGTCCTGCGCCGTCGTTTGGCGGAGAGTTCGAGGTCCTCCATGGTTAAGGTTGAAGCACGCTTTTTGGGATTCTGGACGGGGAGTTTGGTGGCTACCGATGTTGCTGAGGATGTGCCCGTTGTTGCTGCAGCAGAAGCGGGAGCTGGAGCTAGGGGAGGTATAGAGGCGGAGGAGGCTTTTAAGGCAACGAGTTTACTTCGGGTGCTTTCGAGTTTTGACTCGAGGACTTCATGCTTGGCTTGCCAGTCTTCTTTGGACTTGGCGAGGTCTTTTTCGGCCTTTTCGCGGGCTTTCGTTTCCCTGCGGAGGGCGACTTTGAGGTCTGCAACCTCCTGGGATTTGCGTTTGCCGTCTTTTTCTATCTCGGTGGCGGCAAGTTCACTTGCTTGCTTAAGAGCTGCTTGAGTTTTCTCCAGTTCCAAGCGCAGGGTGGTGACCTCTTGCTCAAGCAACTGGTTCTCTGCGGCGGTTGTTTGTTGCTGTTTTTGCAAGTCTACTCGGAGGGTGGAAACATCTTGTTGAAGAGATTGGAGTTCCGCGGCGCTTCCCCGGTGCTTCTCTTCCCACTCTGTTGACTGCGCTTTTAGGGCGTTGGTGCTCTTCTTGTAGGCTTCAACCTCCTCCTTGCGCTTTGATAGCTTGGTGTCCAGAGCGGACTTCTTCGCAGTAGCACTCAGGAGCTCATCTCCTAATTGCAGGATACGCTCCTGCAGCGTTTTCTTCGAACCAAGCGCTTCCTCTAGTGATGCTCGCAGAACCGCAACCTCAGCCTCTTGCTGTTTCTGTTCACCGGCAAGATTCCGTTGGCATTTCTCCTAGACCACAATGGAGCGGTCAGCCACAAACCGATCGCCAATGGAGGGTGAAGAAACTAACCTTCAACACTTTATTCTTGACCTTATACCTAGCAACCGCGTCCTCGTGCCAGCGTAAGGACGCATACACCTCTTTCAGCGCTGGTTCGACTTGTTCTAAATAATCCTTGTCCTCGGAATACTCCTGATACAACTTCTCATACCGAGCTTCTAGGATTATCAATTGGGCGCGGATTTTTCGTTGCTCTTCGTCTGCCTCGATGACGAGAGTTTCTGCGCACGCCTCGCGGTAGGCAAGGAGAGCATTGGAGGTCGCGATCTTCCGTCGGGCCTGTCATAGGTGGTGGTCAGTTTGATATTGGATGGAAGGAAACGAAGCGGGACACGGGCGTACATCCTCGAGTTCGAAAAGGGTGCCAGGGTCGGGCATTGTGATTGATATACAATATGTGAGGGATGGTAGGTACGGGAGGGTAAGGAGAGGGCTACTGTCTCGGTAGGGATTCTAGGAAAGGGTACGGAGAATATATGGCGGGGACGGGGCAAGAGGAATAGGCTGTAGGGGGGAAAAAAAAAGAAAAGAGGTCTTCGGTTTCTTGGTACTCGTAGTGGTTGCAGGCAGAAGGGAAACGCGAGGGGAGGCTTCGATGTGATGTCAACAAACAGGCAACCGTATCATCCGTCTCATACTGTACTCGGTTACGAGTATCATACGAAGCACAGTCCAAGTGGCTTGTGGGGCAAGCCACACCTCCATTTGAGACGAGCCACAGATAGCCACCTACGGTACTGTCACCGAGAAAGGAAAGATTAGGGGCAATTTCTACTGAACACATTGCCTGAGCCTTTTTGACAAGCCGCAAGCGAAGCTTCTACAGTATACCTTCACCGTCCGCCAATACTTCGAGAACATTGAAAGCTCCATACAATCCGCGGCCCTTACAACTATAAGGGTGTGCTGGTTTTCTCTCCGCAAACATTGCCGTCAAACATGCGTTTCCTCGCACCCGTCGCGGGACTATTGTCCCTGGTTTCCACACTCCTCCCGATTGCGCTTGCAGACTCCAAGCTTTCAAAGTTCACTTCGCTCGCGGCTGGTTCGAACCTAAAGGGCATCGTGAAGCTTGACGATACTCTCTACACTGAATTAACCACCGCCCCCCGGAATTATTCTGCGGTGGTGTTGCTCACGGCGTTGGACCACAGGTTTAGCTGTGATTTATGTCAGGAGTTTCAACCGGAATATGCACTGCTGGCGAAGAGTTGGATCGCCAAGCACAAGTCAGGTGATGGGTTGTTCTTCGGGCAACTGGACTTTGCGGATGCTAAGGCTACTTTCCAAAGGGTTTGTTTGTTATGCTCAAGTGCGGTTATGGTGGGTTGGGGCTGATTCTGAGCTTGTTTAGTTGCAATTGACGACTGCTCCTATCTTGTACTTGTTCCCCCCGACCACTGGAGATAATGTGGACGTCGCGCATATCGAGACACCACATCAGTTCGACTTCACTCAACAGTATGTTACTTCTTGCCCTGTTTTCCTATCGATTGAGCGCGGCTAACGCTGTGTTAGTAGAACCCCCGCCGAAGCAGTCGCCCGCTTCATCAGCAAGCACACCCCACATACTCCCCCGGTTTCTCGTCCGTTCGACTACGTAAAATTCGGCGGCATGGCTGGCCTTGTATTGGTGGCTGTTGCACTCGTCAGCATCGCCTTCCCCATCGTCAAGCCCATCATTTACAGCCGCAACTTCTGGGCCGCCATCTCCCTTATCGCCGTCCTCTTGTTCACTAGCGGACACATGTTCAACCACATCCGTCATGTCCCGTACGTTGTTAACGATGGGCGTGGTGGTATCTCTTATGTAGCCTCCGGGTTTAGCAACCAATTCGGGTTGGAAACTCAGATCGTAGCCATTGTTTGTATGTTTTCCTATTCTTGCCTTTCACTCACCCTTTGGACCGCGACTGATTAGTATTATAGACGCCCTCTTGGCATTCGCTACCATCTCATTAGCAATGAAGACCCCCCGCATCGATGACCCTACCCAACAGAAGGCTGCAATCCTAATCTGGAATGCCGTCCTCTTGGTCGGGTTCAGCTTCCTCATGAACCTCTTCAAGCAGAAGAACGGAAGCTATCCTTTCTTCTTGCCACCGTTATTCTAAAATTCGCGGCGTATTTCTTCTTGAAACAAAGATTGGTTGGATGGAATAGCTGAGGTGAGGAGTGAAAGTGAAGGAAGTGTATTTCTATCGTAGGGTATCTGGAAGTTGGGGGGACTAAAAGGAGGGAAAAGAGGGAGAAGAGAGGTTACCTCTCGTTTTTGTCATGGATTTAAACGGAATGGAAAGGAAGGTAATGAATAGGGATGGAGGCTTGATATCACCTTGAGGTTTGTCGGAAAAAATGAGTCATGGCCTAAGCTTGCGCCAATCTACTCGTAATGCATCAACACACGCACGACCTCTCACTCGCTTTTTTACTTACCCAAACTTCAGCCCCATCCGATTAATAGCGTGAAGTCCGGGTAACGAACTGCCCTTTTGATCTTAGCCCCACCACCAACCATGGCAACTGCGATCACAACCTCCCACCGGACACCTCCCCTTTCTCTATCCCGTCCATCCACCATGATTTCCCCTTCGTCGCAATGGTACTGTACATATTATGATTATAACTTCATAGCTAATCGACAGCCTCTGCCACCACTCCTGGGTTAATCTCCATCCATCTCTCAATTGACACTACCCGCGTTCTTCTTTGTATCTACCTTTACTCGCTCCATAAAGGGGGGGATTCACTCGGAACGCGGAGATCGACAATCTACTGGCCTGAACATCCTCATTATAACCCGGTTTTCACTGCTGCCGAATTGGGTCGGTGTTTTTGCCCACATTCTTTGCCGGGGTTGGTTATTCTTTCCTTAGGGGTTTTTGTGTGGGAGCGATAAACGTGAGGGTACCTTCGAGAACTATTCCTGTGTTTCCTTGTAAATATACTGGATTTGAGGGGGTAACCGCCCCTGCATGTTTGCTCGAAGAGGTCAGCCTTCTATCTGAGACTCCGGGCATCGCTCTAGCCGACCATGGGCGTCGGACCATATAGGACGTGAGATGCCACGCGGATTATAGAATATTCTTGAAGGCATAGCTATGCCAGGCTGGGGTGACTTTGAGCTGCTGGAAGAGATAGATGGATGATCTATGCTGCCCTAGGTCTAGAATACCGTTAGAAGGTGATCTATAAAGATGGCAATTACGGTAAGTTCAAGTTTCCAGGAGCGCTCATTCAATCCGGAATCAACCCAGTCCTCGACTAAGCGAGTCTGAATAATAGTGGAATCTACTTGCCTTCGCCGCATAGGCATACTATGTACTCGAGTACGAAGAGCATAGCGGAGGGTGGTGGATGCAGCTTGTGGAATTGTGGAATTCGTATGGGATTAATAGTCAAGGCTTCCCCAGATTTTTCCCTACCCCAGTTGCGCACCTGCTCCCAGGAATATCCATGCCTTGCAGCATACTAGAGACATGTACAGTACTATCAGCGCTTCCCCCCGAAGGAAAAGGAAGCACGGAGAAGGGAGGGAAAGAGAAATAGAAAGCGGGGCGCGTGAGAGAAGGAGAGAGAGAGAGAGAGAGAGCAAGACGGGCGGGTGAGATGGAAGGAAGCCATGTGGAAGGGGAGGAACGCAAAGAACCTGAGGGAGAGTCAGGGGATGAAAGGATGGAGAACAACTAATTAAAAGTGCAACACTGCTGTGGACCTCTGCGCCCGAGTACCGGTACTATCCGGGGGCGAGCGGGGTCCGTGGGCGAGGGAATTTTTGTCAACCGAGCAAGACCTCGCCGTGACTTACGGCATTACCGTAGGTACGGTGCAAAGTGCCTAAAGGTGGACCCTCCGGTGAAACAGGAATTCCGTGGCAACCGATCGGAGTTGAACCCGGAATTGCCAAGACAAACTGAGCAGGGTGAAATGATACAACAGAAGCGAGGTGCAAAAAGCAGTAATTGATAGAATTAGATTAATGTATTTAAGAAGAAAGGTTTTCTAACTACCCCCTTGAGCTAAAGATACACGACGATGACTTTTATATACAACATTAGTAAATGGTTGTGTTCCATACTGTAATCCAGTAGAGTAGGCATCAAGTATCCGAGTACTCTTCCACCAGTATTTTAGAAGCAAAAGTGAAGGAATATCCTGCAAAGCCTTTGGAACTGTCTTGACCAATGAAGGCCAATTATACTGACAATTCTTTCTGGTGAACCACTTTGCCCTTCCCCATCTATACTCAATCCAATTTAGCTCACAATGGAATTTGGGAAAAAACATGCAAAGATGACCTCTCTTCTCAATTTCCTCCTGAAGGCGTGACTTTTGTGCAAAGAAGTCAGGCTGAACTGAAAGTAACCGCCTAGCACAGCAAGAATCACCTTCATGACTCTTTTCTTTCTTATTCTTCCTGCTCTTACAATTATGCCTTAATCCATTCTCTGGCCAGAGACCACGTTCTTGCAAGACCCTCTTGCATCCTTTTGGCATTCCTCTCCACTGTGAGGGAATAGAGATATCATCCAATTCAAAGCTCATCTTCTGAATATATAAAGTAACACCATCTGGTTTATAAAACCAACCATCACGAAGATGAAGTTGCTTTCCACCAGGATCCATATTCATGTGTGATACACGAAGTGCATCAGGTGCATCTGCTGTATGAGAGGTTGCGTGGTCGAACAGGAATAGTGCTTGTGCATTTGGAAAAGTAGCTTCAAAGATGGGAATTGCGATATTAAGGACATGGTCTATTAGGTTGTCCCCTTTCCACCAAGATCCATTACCCACTTTGATGTACTCAGTTGCTTGTCGAGGATTGATTTGAAGTCCAGGAATAGGCTCAATGTCGCGAGATTGTAGGATAGTTGGTAAGTGAATTGAGGATGGCATCTCAAGTCGATTGCATGGAAGGATAAAGTCCGATACCATAAGTCCTT
>LN891009.1:334022-348712 GCA_900010015.1 Tuber aestivum | reverse complement strand
AATTGCGATATTAAGGACATGGTCTATTAGGTTGTCCCCTTTCCACCAAGATCCATTACCCACTTTGATGTACTCAGTTGCTTGTCGAGGATTGATTTGAAGTCCAGGAATAGGCTCAATGTCGCGAGATTGTAGGATAGTTGGTAAGTGAATTGAGGATGGCATCTCAAGTCGATTGCATGGAAGGATAAAGTCCGATACCATAAGTCCTTGCCCTCGTGACTTCTTGCGAATAAGATGCTTATCCTTATAAATCCAGCGATGGTGTACACCATCATTTGAATGAAATGTACACTCATCATGTGCACAAGGAATCAGCAATCGCTCCCCAGTTGGTAAAGGAGTTTGATCCAAGATGCCTGAAGGCAGCCATTTTGGCATTCGCGCTTCCAGCTCTTTCCATCTAGGAAGAAAGTAATGCTCTCGATAGAAGACAACATCAGGCTTCTCATGGCCATCAATATACACTCCCTTCCTAACTTCTTTCCATTCAAAGCCCAGCTTTTTCAACCATTGAATGGCTGTAGATGCGGTAATACTCATTTTACCCTTTGTATGCTTTTCAACCAGAGCCTGAAAAATACAGGATACACGAATCTCAGCATCTGACTTGCTAGTCCGTGTTGTCCAGTAATTAGTTACTGCCTTTGAAAGCCCATGTCCAGAAATATCTATTATAATAATCCCTAATTAGTTGTGAAATCATGATAGATTCAAAGATTTATCACTGGATTACTTACTTTCTCCAGCACCTTCTAAGTACTCATGTACTGCAATCAATGTCCCTTCATCATTTAGCATGCTTTGTGATTTAGCATGCTTGCCTCGCTGACTAGACATAATCGTTCTGGTTTTGATCCAATTTTTTTCCCAGCGAATTATGTATCTTGCTGTATGCTTACTCCGCCCCCAACCTGTGGCAGTATTTTGGGCAGCAGTTTTCCATGGCATATCAGGGTGCTTCAACTGCCAGTTCATGAACTGGAATACTTGGAAGTAGCGGTCAAGATCGTGCATATTACTAGAGGCTCGCTTTTTCCGATAAATTACTCGACACATATCTAAAACTCCTATATTTCATGACTGATATTAGTAATATTCTTAAAGCAGGTATCAATAATTATCATTAAGAGCATACCTTTTTGAAGGACTGTTGTCCTCATCTCTTTGGTAACCATTGGCCACTTTTCCTCTACTAGTCTATCAACATCCTCCCAATAGTCAACTGTATTCTCCTGTCTCTGCTCTGCTTGTAGTCTTAGTCTCTCTTGCTCCTTACGACCTCTTCGCCATAAAGTAGTCCGTGAAAGCCCCTCATTTCCCCTTGAGCAACTGCTACTAGTTCTCAAGGAATGTGGCGTGTGAGAATTAGAGGAAGAATTGGCTGCCCTAGGTCGTTCTGGCTCATGGTCTCCATAGATGGTGATATTAGGTTGTTTGCCCTCATTGAAATCGTTTGTGTTATGAATTGCGGATTGTGGTGAATCAAAGGACTTTTTGGGACGTCCACCTTGAGATCCATTTTGACGCTGACGCTTTCGTTTGTTTTTTAGAGGAGGCATATTGACAGTAATATGATATTGAACTTGAATTGGTTGTATTGTAGACCTTCTGGTATACTGTACTCATAATAGGATTATTATTGATTATTTATACATCTTAGTCATTGATACTCTTAAGTATTTTTCAGTCTGCTACTATGTACATTCTATCACATGTTTCACTCTCACCAAAATTTTCACTTTTAAAAATTGAACTACTTTTTCATACAAGACTTAATTTAAATAAAAAAACCTAAGAATTCTTCTCCTTCTGAATCCCTTCCTTTCCTAGGTTTTTTTTTGGAAAAATTCCTTGTTTTGGTCGACAAGTTCAAGATTGCGTTTGCCTATTTTGAGGGTCCGCTTTTACTCGCTTTGCACTATAGCTTCGCGGCCATCGGGCCCTGTGAGTTTAGTGGTATGGTTCCGGACATTGGAGATCAACCCCTTTGTTAATTCGCTAGAATGCTTAGTAAGCTGCCAAGACATCGAGTGATAGGCTATGAGTGTAGTAATACAAGATATTTTAGTATAGAATCACCAAATCTCACTCATTTCTACCTCTTTTTCTAGCAAAAGTAACTTGTTAATTTGCCTATGTTACTAGTAAACTTCATTTTGCTTCACAGCCTCCTCCCCCTTAGTATATTTTAATTATTCCTTCTGTAATTCAAAATTTCATGGTTGCTAAGGGGTTGATTTCCAATGTCTAGAATGATACTGGTATCATACTTGAGCATCGTACATAATATTAGTAACAACAATAGTAAGTAGACGTGCAACACTGCGGGAAGGAGAAAAAAAAAAAAAAAGAGACCGGAGACACTCAAACCTCCTCCTAACCCCACCGCTGTCACTGGTGTTACAACGCTAACCCCTACAATGCTCCGAGAAGGAACCCTTCGTTCCACACTCCCTGCCGGCTGCAGTGCCACACACTCTTAGCACTTAGGAGATTAAATGCCAGCAGTAATGACATACCACTCCTGTTCCTATCCTAGCCGACGCATAAGTGTTGTCCCAGGAACCGGAATAGTAAGGACTCTCAACCTGTCTTGATATGATATGATAGCATGTCGCACTGCCAGTTGTACTAGCAGTGTTTGCTTGGGTGTGTGCTATGCAAGGCTAAGGCCCTGTTTGGTTACACTGGGTCCATTCCATTGTGATATACAAATGACCATTCCCCTTCCATTCTGAAATGGAAGAACTAAATAGCTGTTTAGCAACAGCAAAAGGCATCAACCAGTTCATTTCAGTCCATCTCAGAAAAGCCCTAATATAATAGTTGCTATGTAGGAATATCACATGCAAGTGTAAATATTGAGAATATTAAGGTAATAATTATTTGACAGTAGAATAACTTCATTTAGTAGTAACTTTATTAAAAAGCTATTTTCTAATTTTTATCAATTCAATAACTTCCAAAGTTAAAGATAATTCCATATATGCAGCAATCATTCAGTAGCAGATCCAGATTGTAATCAGTACAGCAATCTATATCAATAATTTCCTACTTGTACAGTATGCATATACTTTAAGTTGAACTAGTTACTGATATATAGATAAAATTCTCTAAGCACATTCATGTCAAGTAATGATGATATTTAAAGTAAGAAACTTAGTCTATAAGGTGTGAGTACAGAAAGATTGCAGCTGTAGTGTTGAAGATTTAGATTTGATAAAGATTGGAAAACTAGTAAATTTTTTTCAGGAGGGTCTAAGATAAAAAACTTTTGTTTAGCAATAGAGGGTTGAGGGTGTTTACTGGAAGTGAGTGGTAGTAAATGGACAACAACTGTTTCTCTAGGTATGACCATTTCAGAATGGAATGGTCTGGAGTGGGTCCAGCACAACCAAACAGGGCCTTAGAGTGTAGGAACCATATGTAAACACCTTCAACCTCAATCTCAGGACAAGTTTCCAGAATTTTACATACCGCGCCGGAAAATCCCTCTTGAAAGTAGCAGGGCTGCTCGAGAGGATGGTGGGGATTGTAGCAGTTCCTAACTAAATTACTTTATTAGCCCCTATGCCAATTCGACAAGTACGGGGCGTTTAACGTACCTTCAGCAGAATCAAAGACACCATCGAAGCCTGCAATCCGACCCAAACTGCGAACACTAGTAGGGCGCTGACATGCGACTTCTTCTCGAAGTAACCTGACTGTACGGAATACGCATAAAGATAGACCAAGATCGCGGTACTAAGGCTTATAAGTGCGAGGATTCTATCAAGACAATTATCGATACCATCGCTGCTGGTGAGTAACGGGCCGACCCCGGACACTTTTAGGGCGTCGTTGTAGCTTCCGCTTGCGGCTTCGTACGATACGTTGTGGAGGGAAATGTCTGCCTATATGTACGGTGAACTGTCGTATAGACGGAAACAAGGACTGAGAGGGCCGACAGCAAGGGATCCGATGTTTCCTAGAGACTCCTGGAGGGCTTTGAGAGTTTGCCGGTAGTAGGAATTTGAAGGGTGAGTGTAGTGGGATACGTGGACTTTCGGTTAGGTTAGCCTTGCGGCAGTTTTGGAGAGGGATAAAGATCTGACAAACCTCCTGATATTGTGCTACGCACGACGTTGTTGACGACTCCATTGATCCAGTACGCAGAAAATGTGTATGCAGCGATCTGCACACAGCAGCTGAAGAAGCGCAGCCATACACTTTTCTCCCCCAATGGCCCTATATATCCTGCGTACACCCTGACAACCTGCTGGGCGTACCGGCTGGTGAAAAATCTGTCAAATGTCCCAAATGATTCCTAATGGAGAACAAAGCTCACAGCCACCCCTTAAGAACGACCAAGGCCCCCACCACCGCTGTAGCTAAAATTCCTAGACCCCTCTTCTCAAACTTGACTAGCATGTCCAATATTACTGCCTGTAGCCCTGCACTGCTGACACTCTTTGTGGTAGAAAAGAAAAGCTCGAGCCCCATGCTCAGCCCTCCAGACACTGTAAAGGATAGCCCTTTTAGTGGGCACTCTGCCCTGATACAGTAAATCTCTGAACCGAAGCATATCATTAGGCCGTTATGCGGGACGAGGTAACAAACCCCCGGGGGGCTATCTGGGAACCGTTAGGAAGATCACGGCTAGCAGGTATGATGCGCCGAAAGCGCAGATAACGCTGACTGGAATAATGGATTCTATGGGCTTCGTGGGAACGGCATAGCTCATTATTGGGAGAATGGAGAATTGGGCTGCAAACTAGAGAGGGAGAATAAGGGTTAACATCTTGCGCTTGGGGAAGGTGAAAGAAGGGGATAGACCGATATCGCTGGAACTAGGTCTCTACATTGCTGTCTCCTGCAGGGTGAAGTAGGATCTGGTGGTGGGGACGCAATGAGTAAAGGTACTTTTTAGTTATTAGCGAGGTAGTCGTCTAGCAGTACTTCCCTAGTCATGTCTGTTCTCTTTTTCTGTGTTTGATGGGGTACCGATCTTGACTTTGTGAGATTGTGATTTGGGACCTGGCATTCTTTCTCCTCGGAGCGCGTTGGCTTGATGAATCATAATAACACAACTCCAGCCAGTAGCTGCTGGCGAAGATATAGAAAACATCCCTAACGTTGTTATTGTACTGAGTAGACTCCACTGTACGATATCCCATAGATTGTAGTGGGCCACTCCAAGAAGGGCACTAATCAAAACGGGACGCCTACGAAGCCCAGTAACCCATTTTGCCTAGCATCATATTTATACCGTTTGGACCTGTCGATTGATACCTGAGACCTAAACCCTAGTTAATATATCTGGGTGACCCGGTGGGGGGGAGCTAGGTATGCACTGAAAGTGGCCCGCTCTCCGGGGAGAATGCGGTTCTGGATACCATGACATATGAGGGTAAGGTTCTAGCAGCAACATTTACCGTATTGTAGCAATTTTCATCACGCTAATGCATAAACACCCTTGCCCCCCGGAACGCTAAAAGTGGGCCACTTTTTCAACAGACTATGGGATATGATAATTTACCTACCGGACACTTTGTACGGCCGGCGCTTACCGATGGTGTGCGATTGTCCTATTAACCCAGTAGGAACGAAAGACATAGATAGATAAGATTTGGGGGATCTAAGTAATTCTGATTCCCGAGGTCCTAGCTTACATCTAGAGGTGCAATTGCCGGCAGCCTCTCCCTCAATCAGGGAGAAGCCGTCTCAAGTCTCAAGCACTCCCACTAACTTAGGCGGGTTCCTCATATGGAATATTCCCTGAGAACACAATATCCCACCCAAGTAAACCCACAAAGATAGTTCCCCGATATGCCTTTCTCCTTACGAATGGATACCACTCTGTAGTGGAGGCTGGAGTTCGCTACCACTGGTAGCTTAGATGCTTAGCTTGGGACCAGGATAAAACTCCCCCAAAACCGTCCCCCCCCGTGCCGTATTGTACTAGTACAGTAGAGTACTGTGTGGCGTGGGTTAGTTCTTGATCGCCGGTGTCCGCGGGCTGCCGCAGATAAGTAAAGTAAATAGATGCCGGAGGCTAGACTCTCGCGCACTGTGATACTGGATGCACTTCGAGCACCAAAACTCACACTTCCGCCGCGTGAGCTGCGGTAGGGCACTGCCGGGAGCGGAATGGAAGCGCAGCACTTTACCCTGCGGTGTGGTGCCTTGTGTTAATTTTTTTTTCTCTAGCCACCCGGAGCTGTATTTGTTGAGGGTGCAGATACGGGTCGAGTTAGGAATTGGATGGAGCTTTGCATATGGGAAATGATATCTGTTCAAATGTGTGGGTACGGCACTATCTTAATAACTTTGTATGAAAATATGACACAGTAGAAAGAGTATACTGCGGGCACATTAAGTGAGGAGGAAGTTTTTGTATGAAGGTATATTGGTAGTAGTTCTTTTCCTTAATTCTTTTAAGTGAGATGGGTGGTAACCCCTATTTATACAGGTGTGCAGCCCTTACGTAATTAAGAGAAATATAAGAGAAAACATAAGTGTGAATGTGTTTGACCCTGAGGAATTGCCAAGGAAATCCAATGAAACATGCATATATCTGAAGTGGTATGAGCAAATAAACTATAAGAAACAAACCTGAACACCAGATAAGAAAGCACACCATAATCCCCTAATCGTATCATGAAATATCAATGAAATATACGTAATACATACTCCAACTGTAGTAATGTTAATAATAATACCAAGTAGAGAAATATGCGATATTATCAAGGAGAATATACATATGAAACGAATTAGGAAATTCAACAATATCATTACTGCTTTTACTAGTCCTACGGGTATTTTGTATTATCCCATAGATTGTAGTGGGCCACTCCAAGAAGGGCACTAATCAAAACGGGACGCCTACGAAGCCCAGTAACCCATTTTGCCTAGCATCATATTTATACCGTTTGGACATGTCGATTGATACCTGAGACCTAAACCCTAGTTAATATATCTGGGTAACTTGGTGGGGGGGAACTAGGTATGCACTGAAAGTGGCCCGCTCTCCGGGGAGAATGCGGTTCTGGATACCACAACATATGAGGGTAAGGTTCTAGCAGCAACATTTACCGTATTGTAGCAATTTTCATCACGCTAATGCATAAACACCCTTGCCCCCCGGAACGCTAAAAGTGGGCCACTTTTTCAACAGACTATGGGATATTTTCAAGAATTTTCTCCAGTGGAATACCGTACCGGTATCTTGGTTTGAAGTCTGCTGTTTTTGCGGTAGAACTGCACGTGCCCACTCACTTTTTAGGTCCGCTTGTACGTACAAAGTACCAGTATAGTAGAGTACGGTACTATGATAGTGTCATACTCGAGTAAGTTATCATACTGTATGGGTACGGTATTTGTTGGGTCAGCGCATAAGTTACATGTGCAACGACTAGTTACCCTCCCCTTTCTCTTTGTGTCCTGAAGGGTCCTTCGAACCCTAGGGGAAGCTAGATTGTCACTGCACACGATTTTTCTCTATCTCTCTCGAAAGAGGGAAACTAGATAGTAGGCTATTGTGCAGATGTCGCAGGGGCACGGGCAGGTCATCGGTAATACAAACTCGTTCAACGTGTGTCGACCAACAACCTGAAAAATTTGTCAACTACAGTGGCTATCACCGCTTGAGCTATAACAGCAGCATTAGGGTGTGCGAACCGGCCGACTCGATAACGTGGGGGGCTGGGTTCTGGAAACCGGCGGGTTTAGAGAATGGAGTAACACAGAGGGTAGTTGCCGTGAACCAGTATTTTTCTGTTACGGGAATCCAGGGGTGGGGAAAACGTATATCAGGTAGGATGTCTTTTGTATGGAGAAAGGTTGTGCAGATGTCGCTGACGACTAGCAAATAATAGCTCCCTGGTGGCAGAAAGCCTGTGCTATCGGGCTAGGGGAAAAGACATTGCTGTCGTGGGTCTCTAATGTGATTTCCTTGCCCGGCGGGAACGGTCTATCTCAAATATGCTGGGCACCATCCTCAAGCAATTTGTCAACAGGGGAGGGATCCCAGAGCATATATAGAAGGCTTTCCGGAAGGTCAGGAGGGAGTTTGGCGGTCGGGGCCTCCGACTTGTTGATCTTGTAGGAATTCTGAAGAGGGCTATTGCATCGTTACCGTGGGTATTTATTGTTGAATTTCCTAATTTGTTTCATATGTATATTTTCTTTGATAATATCGTATATTTCTCTACTTAGTATTATTTCTAGACTATGAACATTACTACTGTTGGAGTATGTATTACGTATATTTCATTTGATATTTCATGATACGATTAGGGGGTTATGGCGTGCTTTTCTTATCTGGTGTTTAGGTTTATTTCTTACCTTTTATCCATTCACACCATCTTAGATATACGCATGATTTATGGGATTTCCTTGGCAGTTCCTCAGGGTCAAACACGTTTGCACTTATGTTTCTCCTACTTATGTTACGGTCAAACATGCTGACACTTATGTTTTCCCTTATATTTCTCTTAATTATGTAAGGGATGCACACCTGTATAAATAGAGATTACCATCCATCTCACTTAAAAGAATTAAGGACAAGAACTACTACCAATCTACCTTCATACAAAATTCCTCCTCACTTAACGCACCAGCAGTATACTCTTTCTACTGTGTCGTATTTTTGTACAAAGTTATTAAGATAGTGCCTTACCCACACATTTGAACAGGTTATGAGCCCAGTACCTCTATAACTATACGACTTACACTTACCAGTTTACCAACCAAAAGCCTACGAAACATTCTACCTAATGTTAAACAATTCTATTTCGAAACAAAACAAAATTTCCTACACTGAAACATTTCTTGAAACATTTTCCGAAACATTTTTCGAAATGAAACATTCCTCGGCATGAAATTTCTTGGCGAAACTTAGCATTTTCTTGCTTAAAAGCAGAACTGGCTACTCAGAATCCTACCGGTCCTCCTCTCCGCTCAGGTTCCGGTTGCACAGTCTCGCCTGCATGGGCGCGGTCCTCCATCACCCTTCCCACTACTCCGCTGAACCCCAGCAGTGCTACAAGGCATACTTTCTAGCGAGTAAGTAGTGGCTCAGGGGGGTGATAGTTAATAACTGTGATCGAGGATTCTTAACATAGGTTAACATTCTTGACATAAGTTAATAACCTATTTTTATGTCAAATTCTGGTGAATCTGCCGGACACCAATCTCCACTTCACGATGACGAAGAATTCGAAGAATCTGAAGAAGAATACGAGCAACCACAGGACGAGCCACCTCCACTTCCTCCTACTCCTCCTCTGCCTACTCCTCTACTCCCTCTGGTACCCCCAACTCCTCCTCCACTACCTCCTGCACCTCCTTTGGGTGCACTGCCTTTACCTTCACCAATGGATCCTTCAGGCCCTGCTAACCCACCACTGGTCCAAAATCCCACTAATACTAGGCGACCCTTGGGACTCAACTACAAACTGAGCTCAATCTCAAAGCTCACAGGCCCAGAAAACTATAGAACCTGGTGTAATATCTCAGAATATGTTCTCACCTTATTTAACTGTTGGAACATAGTAACAGGAGAAGAAACCATACCAGACGTTGGAGGAACTACAGAAAATGACGAAAGCGCTCATGAAGTTTTCCAAGATCGCTACCAGTAGGCTTCGGCCTACTTCCTTGAAATGATCCATGAGAAATGGCTTGTCTTACTGGCTACCTACAAGACACCATCCGCCACTTGGACCACCTTGGAAGATAAATTCGCTCATGAAAACACCTCCTCCTTCTTTAACCAGCTAAATCTAGTCCTCGATTCCAAGTATGATATGTCCGAACCTATGCCAGACCACATTAACAAGTATGATACCCTATGAAATCGCATGCAAGATTGTTGTTCCTCTGCTTTAGAAACTGACCAGTACACTCTACCATTTGTTTTTAAATTGGTATTCAAGTCAACCGAAGCCAAAGCCACTGTTCTCCTCTATTCTCTGCCTCAGTCGATGGGCAACATCATCAACAACCTCCAAACCAAGGAGGACCTCACCTACAATCATGTCTACAACAAACTGTTAGACTTAAAATCCTCAGGTAATTCTGAGGATGATAAGGCGTATAAAAGCACCGATGTCAAAGGAAAGGGAAATGCTTGTGATACAGTATACCGGCAACTGGCCGATACGAAGGAATGCTCTTACTGCAAAAAGTACTACCTCTCTGCTTGCAGTGAAGGCCACTCCTGGAATGAGTGTAACAGGTTCAAGGTCGACAATGAGAAGCGAAAGAAGGAAAAAGGCTCATATTCAGCAAAGATAGGAAAGGAAGAAAGATCGGAATCGGTCAGTACCTCTACCTCCTCAACTCCAACGCAAAAGACCCCTCACCCGATTCAATGGGTTATCGATACAGGCGCAGGCTCACACATGACTTCGAACCTAGACCTTCTTATAAACTTTGAACCTTCATAAGGCACCATTAAGTTAGGCGATGATTCGGTAATAGAATCATGCGGCCGTGGAACAGTGGGGCTCAAGGCCAAAACATCTGATGGCTGGACAAACTCTATTTTTCTACAACGGATTCTTTGAGTTTCTAAGTTGGGTTCTAGCAACTTGTTGTTGTGGCACACTATCGTTTCTTTGGGAAAAGGTTTTTCTTTGTGGAGTTCTGGGAAGGATATATATGTTTTTAGGGAAAATAAAACAGAGGTTCTATAGGGAAAGCTTGATGGACAGAACTATGTTGTGCAAGAGAAAAAGGAAACAGTGAACAAGATGACTTACAAAGAATGGCATGAAGCCCTTGGATATCTATGGCTACAATACCTCAAAGCCGACCACCACTCTGACTCTCCCACTATTCCTACTGTTCCAAAAGACTGGCAATGTGAAACTTACATCACCTGCAAACCAACTAAGTCAAAACCCAAATCAACTGAGAAACAATGTAATACACCATTCGAGTTAATTTACTCCGACCTTAGCGGACGATTCTCGAAACCTTCCTTTGGCAACTCCTGGTACTATGTTACCTTCATTGATGACAATACATGCTATGCATAGATCTACACTATAAAAGCGAAGTCCAACATGGTAAAAGTGTTTAAACAGTTCATCAAGGAAAGAACAACTTAGGATTCTACTAGTATCAAAAGATTTTGTACTGACAATAGAGGCGAGTACATCAATGACAACATGCTTACACTGTTTCAGAAGCATGGAATTATATATGACAAGACCCCTCCTTACTCACATGAATCTAATGGTGTTGCTGAATGGTACAACCATACCATTATTACATCGACACACTCTATGTTGACTGGATTTACCCTTAGCCTTTGGGCTGATGCAGTCTCCACTGCTGTCTACCTTAGGAACAGACTCCCTAACTAAGCCATAGGAAACTCAACGCCCTATGAAGCTATTTACAAAACAAAGCCATTGATCAACCACTTGCACCCATACAGGACCAAATGCTACATCCATATACTAGAGGAGAAAAGTAAACCTGGAATAAAGCTATAGCCACGGGCCTTGGAAGGATATCTTGTTGGTTATACCTCCTCCGACAAAATATACCGGATATATATACCATCGCAACATCGGATCTCCGAAACCAGGCAAATTCATTGGACAACCAAGATAATAATACTACTTGACCCAACAGGACCGCCGGATCCAAGACAACTGATCCATACATCGGAGACCTTTACAACTGTCAACCTTCCCTCTTTCCAAACAGCCTCTCACTTTCAAGATAAGCCGTGGGAAATGGAAGAGCAACAAACACCACCACATCAACCACTGCCAAACTCACCCCTATCGACGCCTTCAGTAAAAGATTCCTCACCTCCTTCACTTAAAATTGAACCTCTAGAAGAAGTTGAATGTCTTGTATCACATTTACCACTACCGGAACCTCCAATACAGGAACCACTCCTGGTAGAAGATAAACAAAGACGAACTTGATCAGGAAGAGCTGTATGCCCACTGTAACGATATGGCAGAAATGCTACTGAAATGCCAGATGAGGATCCTACCACCTATCACCAGGCTATAAACAGCCCCTACTCTGACCAGGGGACCTCAGCCATGAACTACGAGATTTTTGCCCTTGAGAAAAGTGGAACGTTCGATGTTGTTGATAAACCAATAGGACAGAAAATAATTGATAGTAAGTGGGTTTACAGAATCAAAAGAAATGCTGATGGCACCTTAGAAAGGTATCAAGCAAGAGCTGTTACTAAAGGATTTAGTCAAATTCCTGGCTTTGACTTCAAAGAAACCTTTGCCCCTGTTATCCGTTACAAATCTCTCCGCTTCCGCCTCGCAATATGCACTAAAAACAAATGGTGACTGCAACAATTCAATATTAAATCCACTTTCCTATACGGCGAATTGAAAGAAGAAGTTCACATGTGACCGTTACTTGGGTTCGGTGATGAAGGAAAAGGATAGAAACTTAACCGATATCTCTATGGACTTAAGCAATCTGAAAATGAATAGTCTGCTCTCTTTGCCAGATTCTTGACCACCAGAGGATTTGCGACATCATCTCTCGACCCATGCATATTTGTTCACGATAAACACAACTTCTACATTTTGATTAATGTTGATGACATCGCTATCCATGAAGCCAATACCCCTGAAGCTACATCTCTCATCGAAGACCTGACAATGGCATTCGAGATTACAGACCTAGGGAAAGCCACATTCATACTCGACTTGCACATCACATATGCACCAGACAGGCTACATCTTACCCAAGAGCAGTACATCAAGTCAATCCTCAAACAATTCTGAATGGAAAAATCTAACAACATTTCTACACCCTTACCAAAAGGCATTCAACTTACAAATGTGACTGAAGACACATGCATTCCAGATCCCTCCACTTACCAATCGATGATAGAATCACTTATGTATCTAACTACTGGCACAAGACCCGATCTAGCGTATACAATTTCTTTCCTCTTACAATTTTCTGCTTCCCCTACCAAACAACACCTTAAGGCCGCTAAACACATCCTTTGATATATCAATGGAAGAAAACACATTGGACACTTTTACTCGTACAACGTGACTAACGCTATCCATACCTACGTTGATGCAGACTTCGCCGCTTGCCTCAATACCTGCCGCTCCTTTTCGGGATACATCGTTCTTCTCAATCGTACATGCATCTTGTGGTGCTTGAAGCAAGTAGCCTCGGTTGCACTATCAACAACCGAAGCTGAATACGTCACTGTTACATATATGAATGCACAGACCTTCCCTGCGCACAGACCTCCTGAAAACTGCGCAGATTTCATAGCCAACACCCCCCTCTGGCCCTGCCGTTGGCCCTGTGCGCAGTAATAGTGTCGCTGGAATTTGGTGTCCTGTTAGTATAAACTAGTGAAAATAAAGCATGCTTTATAATACTGTATATGTCGTCGCCACCTGTCCAACTAGAGGCTGTTCGCAGGGTAAATAGGAGGGGACCTTAGGCCGTGTCTGAAAAGTAGAATGGAGTCAATCAGACAGGTAACCGTGGAGCTATGAGCTAACTGAGGTTGACCACTTCAGATATGGACAGAAAGTATTGAGACGGGATCATCCACTGTCCAATGAGTTATTGGGACGTGCCTGTATGGACGAGGCACTGAGCCCAGTCTAGTGCGCATGCAGTATAGAGCCAACCGGAGACCTATCTGTGGACACGTGACTTGCCCACGACGTTGACTAGTCTGATCGTGGCGGAAAGTCCTCAAAGTCAATGCGGTCAAGTTGCGAAGTCAGCGAGGCATTTGATAAGACTCTTGACGGAGCAAATGACTCCAGTCAGAGTAAGGAGGATGGTTAGTTGGCTCGAAGCGAGACCACTCACTCATACCTAAACCTCCGAGATGAAGGAATCATGCATTTTCGCTGGAGAGGTTTCAAACACCCTCACAGAAACACGACGACGCATAGAGACTGTAGTCGGAGCAAGACGCAAAGTTTGTCATGGTCAAACAGATCCCCCGTATGATACTAGGGAAAGGAAAGAAGGAACGGTACATGGTTTGGTAATAGATAGATGTAGCCCGTGACCACCCAGATGCAGAATATAAATATCGAGGTGCCTCCTTAGCTTCCAGACCATCCTCCGTCTCCGCTACACCTCCGGCAATTGAAAACTCAACACCACGGTTTTTATCGTGAGTTTTTTGTTTCGTCGTGAAACATTCTCCTCCCTCCCGCCCACTCCTGCCTTTGGCCTCGGCCTAGGGGAGTCTGGCTCCTCTCTCCTCTCCCACCCAGAGGTATTGACTTCGGTCTACCGTCCCTCGGTCCTCTCCCTCCCTGGGGGTTGGTCGGTCGGAGGCCTTCCTTGGCTGGCTGGCAGGTGGTGGGATCCCATCCGGTACAGTGACGCTATCTCTCCCAGAACAAGGGACTACATGAGAGACGCGGTAAAACACCTGCCATGCTGGCCTAGGCGGCCGTTGATGATCTTCCTTTCTCCCCCTTTCTCCTCCCCCCACGGGTGGTGGGGAGTTCTATCCTCCTCCTGAGTTGGCCTCGCTTAGCCTTCTCACGGTCGGCAACCCCTTAACCACCATCGTTAGACGGCCGGGACTATAGTTGTAGTAGGGGAGAACAGCCAACAGGCTACGGTCGATCTCCCCATTCTCTTGTTCCCCTAAGAGGCTGCCTAGTCAGACACGAACGCGATTCCGATAGATGTTGTTTAAGGTCTTT
>LN891009.1:302260-325509 GCA_900010015.1 Tuber aestivum | reverse complement strand
GGTTATTTTTATGCCTTGATTGAGTAAGAACATGAGTGAGAATTCATGATCGGACTCAAACACATGTACTTAAAAAGACCGCTGTTTTCCGCTCTGGAAACAGCAGACTTCGACGGACAGTATTTTAATATACTCGGTTGAATGGTTATCTTTATTTTCCAATTACACCATCGAAGCCTCCCTTAGCAAGCCAAAGAACTATTGAGTCCCTGGCGGATTACCAGTTGTTCCTACTGTACCCAGCGACGTGATTAGTGCCCCGGCGTGAATACGTTACAGTTTTCCCTCTTCCTACCCCGCCTCGCTTAGGTGTTGGCATGGTCGGCAACCACCTTTTCTACATTTAACAGACGGCCGGGACTACAGTTGCAGTACGAGAGAACAGCTTACAGGCTATGGTCGATCTCTCCATTCTCTTGCCCCCGTAAGAGGCTGCCTAGTCGGACACGAAGGCGGTTACCGATAGTTGTCATTCATGGAATTGGGTCTACCCCTCCTCTACTCTTTGTGGCCTTTTTGGCTGGCAGGTAGTGGGATCCCTTCCACTACAGTGATGCTATCTCTCCCAGAACATGGGACTACATGAGAGACGGAGTAAAACACCTGCTTTGCTTAGGGCTCCTCTCCATGGTCGGATCGGCTAGTACCCTACTACCACCTCCTCTCACGCTGGCTCCTTACTGCCTCAATCGTCGGTTGTCCTGGAGAACACACGGTCGCTGGCACGCCTGCCACACACCTCCTCTCCTCGCTTCTCGGTCGCCGCCTTCGTGGTGGTTTCCCTCATTCCCCATGCGCTCGGGGCTTCGGCTGCCTCCTCCTGGCCCTTGCCATATCGCCTAGGGGTTTCTATGATGGATTTGAGTTGTGGCCATTGGCCCTTAGCGGTTTGGTTTGGGTTTCTGCCTTCACGTGCTTCGTTCTTGGGGTTGGGTGTGTTCTTGGTTCACTCTCGCGTAGTTAGCTTTCTTTTGTCGCTTGGCGGTAGGGGTTATTGGTTCGTAGTTTACGGGAAGGATTTTGGGTGGGAGTAGTTTTTTCTACCCCCGAGGGTTTTTTTACCTCTGTCGTTCGGCCTGGTCCGGGGGGGCGCAGTTTTTTAGGCGTCATAGCTAGTGCTCCATATGCCGTTTTTGTCCCATAAACAAAATACAAAATGAGTCAAACAAAAACAAAAAAAAAGTCCATCGCTTTCAGACCATCATCCATCTCCGCTACACCTCCAGCGATTAAAAACTCAACATCACGGTTTCAATCGTGAGTTTTTTGTTTCGTTGCTAAACATTCTCCGCCCTCCTGCCCCCTCCTGCCTTTGCCCTCGGCCTAGGGGAGTCTGGCTCTTCTCTCCTCCCACGCCCAGGGTATGGACTTTGGTCTACCGTCACATGGCCATCTCTCTCCCTGGGGGTTGGTTGGTCGGAGGCCCTCCTTGGCTGGCTGGCAGGTGGTGGGATCCCTTCCACTACAGTGACACTATCTCTCCCAGAACAAGGGACTACATGAGAGACGTGGTAAATCACCTGCTATGCTTTGCCTAGGCGGCCGTTGATGATCTTTTTTACTCCTCATTCCTCCTCTCCCCACGCGTGGTGGGGAGTCCTCTCCTCCTCCCTCCACGCGTGGTGGGGAGTCCTCGCCTCCTCCCGAGTTTGCCTCGCTTAGCCTTCTGACGGTCGGCAACCCCTTAACCACCATCACTAGATGGCCGGGACTACAGTTGCAGTGGGGCAGAACAGCCAACAGGCTTCGGTAGATCTGCCCATTCTCTTGTTCCCCCAAGAGGCTGCCTAGTCAGACACGAACGCGATTACGGACAGATGATGTTTAAGGTCTTTGGATCTACCCCTCTGCTCTCCTCTCCCTACGGTCAGATCCATTGGCACCCTACTGCTACACCTTCCCCTCCCCCCGGTTATCACCCACGGCCGACTGGTCTCCTTCTTCCCTCCCTGGTATTGCACTGTCTCCTTGGAGTGGGTCTGGGGGGGGCCTCCTATCTCTGCGTGCTTCGGGCCTCAATTCTCGCTCGGATGAGTGGACTCGCCCTTCGTGGCCCTATGTGGCTTGCTAATAATCTTTCTTTTGTCTTTTTGAGATTTCTCAGCGGGTTTTCCTGGCCCTTCCTGCTTTCTTCTTAGTTAGGATTTTCTTGTTTCTCCAACTAGCCGGGGTTGGGTTTCTTTTCTTTCAGGCGAGATGTGCGGTTGGCTCCATACCAGAGGGGCTTGGGGGGTTGGCTTCTTCCTGGGGTGAGAGGAGGGATATGGGTTTTTTGTCGTCATAGCTTGCGCTCCATACATTTTTTGTACCTTAAACAAATAATCAATGAGTCAAACAAAAAAAGAAAAAAAAATCCATAGCTTTAAGACCATCCTCCATTTCTGCTACACCTCTGGCGATTGAAAACTCAATACCAGGGTTACTATCGTGGCTTTAATCGTCTAGCACCACCACCCCCCCCTATCTCCCTCCATCTAGCCTCGGCTATAGGAGGTGGGCTCGCTTCCCCTCTCCCTTGGGGTCCTGATGGATTTCTTGATTTCCTCGGTTCCATCCCTGGTTGAGGCCTCTCATCTGCGTGATGTTTCCCCTCTTCCTACCCCGCCTTGCTTAGGCATTGGCACGGTCGGCAACCCTCTTTTCCACCTTCAACAGACGGCCGGGACTACAGTTGCAGTAGGAGAGAACAGCTTACAGGCTACGGTCGATCTCTCCATTCTCTTACTCCCATAAGAGGCTGTCTAGTCGGACACGAACGCGGTTAGCGATAGTTGTTGTTCACGTAATTGGGTCTCCCTCTCCTCTACTCTTTGGGGCCAGTTTGGCTGGCAGGTGGTAGGATCCCTTCCACTATAGTGACTCTATCTCTCTCAGAACAAGGGACTACATGAGAGGCGTGGTAAAACACCTACTTTGCTTAGGGCTCCTCTCCACAGTCAGATCGGCTAGTACCCTACTACCACCTCCTCTCAAGCTGGCACCTTACTGTCTCAATCGTTGGTTGTCCCGGAGGACACACGGTCGCTGGCATGCCTTCCACACACCTCCTCTCCTCACTTCTCGGTCACTGCCTTCAGGGTGGTTTCCCTTAGATCCTATGCGCCCAGTGTTTCAGCTCCCTCCTCCTGGCCCTTGTCATATGGCCTAGGGGTTCCGATGATGGATTTGAGTTGTGGCCATTGGCCCTTAGGGGTTCAGTTTGAGTTTCTGCCTTTAGGTGTTTCGTTCTTGGAGTTGGGCACGTTCTCGGTGCACTGTCGGGTAGTTAGCTTTCTTTTGTCGCTTGGTGGTAGGAGTCATTGGTTCGTAGCTTATGTGAAGGATTTCGGGTCGAAGTAGTCTTTTCTACAGCGGAGGGTTTTTTTTAGCTCTATCGTTTGGCCTGGTCTGGGGGGGGCGGTTTTTTAGGTGTCATAGCTAGCACTCCATATACCGTTTTTGTCCTATAAACAAAATACAAAATGAGTCAAACAAAAAAAAAAGAAAAATCCTTCGCTTTCAGACATCCTCCGTCTCCACTACACCTCCGGTCCTTGAAAAATATTTCCTAATTGGGAACGACTCAACACTGAGGAATCATCGTCACTTTTCTATAGCCATGCACCCCCCCGCCGGGGGGTGCAGGGTGTTTCTTTCCATCCCTCTGCCCATCCGGGCCTCTCTTCTACTCTTTCTCTCATCTGGCATCTTGCCTCTGGTGGATGGGGGTCCTCTGCCCACCCTGGGGGCCTCATCGTGAGGTCTCTGTCCTCTTAACCCCACTTTTGCTTCACCTCGCTTAGCATCAGCATGGTCGGCTTTGGCGGCTTGGTGATGGCTGGACGGTCAGTTGGGATGGTGGTCCTCTGGGCTATCGGGAGTCGCCTCGCTACTTCTGTGACCCTAGTTGCAGCCTCCTACCGGATTGTTTGGCTGGATCTTGGCTACCTTGCCCTCTACCTCTCCCCTCCTCTGGGATCGGCTGGCACCCTACTGCCTCGGCCTTTAGGCCCCATCTTCACTGACATGGTAGTGCTTTGGCCTGCCCCTCCTGCCTCCCCTCTACGCCAGTAACACTTGGTACTGCTTTCACTTCTGCCACCCTCACGGCAGCTCTACAACTCTTTCCTGGCTCTGGTGTTACTACAGATACCATTCAACCTTTTCTACAACCAGACTCCTCACGGCTGGGGTCTACCCCCTCCCTCCTTCACAGTATCGGTTGCCCTCCTCTATCACAGGTTGCTGGCATCTCTCGCCTGTCTTCCTCCCTCTACGCTTGCTGCCCGCCCCCAGCCGAACAGCCAGTTGGCCTACCTGGGTATTGCACTATCTCCTGGGTTGAGCTGGCCGGCCCCATCATGGCTTTTTGGCAGGCTCCTATTGTGGGCCTGACTGTGGACACCTTCATTCGCAGACGCCTGTAGAGGCACTTGGGGGTTTCCTAATCTATTCTTTCCTTTGTCGAGATGACGCTGAAGGGTTTTCTTTCCTCTCCTGCCTTCTCTGTAGAGGACGGTTGTTCCTGTGCGGGGCAGGATGTGCAGTTAGGCCCATACCAGAGGGTCTAGGGGGGGTTGTTTTGGTCCCTGGGGCGCGGGGGAATGCGTTTGGAATTAAGGTTTTGTTTTTGCCATAGCTAGCACTCCATGCAAGTTCTTGTACCTTAACAAAGAATATTTGAGTTAAAAAAAAAAGAAAAAAAAAATCCTTAGCTTTCAGAACATACTCGGTCTCCGCTACACCTCTGGCGATTGAAAACTCAACACCATGGTTACTATAGTGGCTTTCATCGCCTAGTACCACCACCCTCCTCCCATCTCCCTCCATCTAGCCTCGGCTACAGGAGGTGGGCTCGCTTCCCCTCTCCCTTGGGGTCCCGATTTATTTCTTGATTCTCTCAGTTCCATCTCTGGTTGAGGCCTCTCATCTTCGTGATGTTTCCCCTGTTCCTACCCCGCCTCGCTTAGGCATTAGCCTGGTCAGCAACTTCCTTTTCTACCTTCAACAGACAGCCGGGACTACAGTTGCAGTTGGAGAGAACAGCTTACAGGCTACGGTCGATCTCTCCATTCTCTTGCCCCCCTAAGAGGATGCCTAGTTGGACACGAATTCAGTTACCGATAGTTCTTGTTCACCGAAATTCAGTCTACCCCTTCTCTACTCTTTGAGGCCTTTTTGGCTGGCAGGTGGTGGGATCCCTTCCACTACAGTGACGCTATCTCTCCCAGAACAAGGGACTACATGAGAGACGCAGTAAAACACCTGCTTCGCTTGGATCTCCTCTCCATGGTTGGATCGGCTGGCACCCTACTGCCACCTCCTCTCATGATGGCACCTTACTGCCTCAATCATCGAATGTCCCAGAGGACACATGGTCGCTGGCACGCCTGCCACACACCTCCTCTCTTCGCTTCATGGTCGCTGCCTTCACGGTGGTTTCCCTTATACCCTATGTGCCTGGGGCTTTGGCTCCCTCCTCCTGGCCCTCGTCATATGGCCTAGGGGTTCCTATGATAGATTTGAGTTGTGGCCATTGGCTCTTAGGGGTTTGGTTTGGGTTTCTGCCTTCAGGTGTTTCGCTCTTGGTGTTAGGCATGTTCTTTGTTCACTGTCGGGTAGCTACCTTTCTTTTGTCGCTTGGCGGTGGGGGTTATTGGTTCGTAGTCTATGGGAAGGATTTTGGGTGGGAGTAGTTTTTGCTACCCCAGAGAGTTTTTTTAACTCTGTCGTTCGGCCTGGTCTGGTGGGGGGCGGTTTTTTAGGCATCATAGCTAGCACTCCATATGCCTTTTTGTCCCATAAACAAATAATAAAATGAGTCAAACAAAACAAAAAAATCCTTCGCTTCCAGAATCATCAGCGAACGGGGAAGAGATCTTATCAAGATATTCATTATACTTTGATACATACTTTTGTTATAAGCCTTCTTGACCACTCTCCGAGAAACCTTATTGGCCCCAGTTACAATTTGTCTGACTTAGAATTGGCTGCTGCCTAACAGTTACAATATCACTTGCCGCAAGACAAATCCAATGGTTCTGAAAGGGTCTTAAAGATATCCAACTTGATTTACCGATCACTTTACATGCAGATAATACCGGCGCAAACTTTCTTGCAAGAAACTATTAACTAAATGAGTGAACTAAACACACTGGCATTGATATACACTACCACAAAATACGGGAAGAAATTGATAATGACTGGTTTACACTCTTGCAGATTCCATCCTCCGATAACATTGCCGACATCTGCACAAAAATCTTAGCGAATCTGACACACAAATGGTTAATTGGACTTTTAGGCTATAGATAATGAGGGGAAGTGTTGAATTTCCTAATTTATTTCATATGTATATTTTCTTTGATAATATCGTATATTTCTCTACCTAGTATTATTTCTAGACAATGAACATTACTACAGTTGCAGTATGTATTATGTATATTTCATTTGATATTTCATGATACGATTAGGGGATTATTGTATGCTTTTCTTATCTGGTGTTCAGGTTTATTTCTTACCTTTTATCTGTTCATAGCATCTTAGATATACGCATGTTTTATGGGGTTTCCTTGGCAGTTTGTCAGGGTCAAACACATTCACACTTATGTTTCTCCTACTTATGTTAAGGTCAAACATGCTGACACTTATATTTTCACTTATATTTCTCTTAATTACGCGAGGGATGCACACCTGTATAAATAGAGGTTACCACCCATCTCACTTAAAAGAATTAAGGACAAGAACTACTACCAATCTACCTTCATACAAAATTCCTCCTCCCTTAATGCACTGGCAGTATACTCTTTCTACTATGTCATATTTTCGTACAAAGTTATTAAGATAGTGCTGTACCCACACATTTGAACATTTATATGCATCGACGCTTTAAATGAATCCGCTCCGAGGCACCGACGGGAGCTCCTTGAGTCGATGCGAGAGGTGGTTCGGGTGTCACCAAACACGCGGATATTTCTCACTGGGAGACCCCATATCGATGACGAGATCGTGAGATGTTTTGGCGAGGCAATGAGGATACCTGTTAGTCCTAGCCAGGACGATATTCGGAGCTACCTGGAGATGAACCTGAATGCTGACACTGATCCCAATGCAATGGACAACGAATTGCGGGCGGATATTATGCGAGTTATTCCGGAGAAGGCCTCAGAAATGTAGGTAACTTGAACGGGAATATTATCAAGTATAATATGTTCCTGGTGGGAAGTCTGAGATGTCATTCACTAATTGTCATGTATGTCTGGTTTCCTTCTCGTTTCTCTGAACATTGATGCAATCCTGGTCGAGGTTACTCTTCATCAGAGGAGGAAAAAGCTGGATAGATGACCAAAGGGGGAGGGCCTAGGTGACGCTTACGAGGCAACCTTATCACGGGTGAAGGCGCAACAAAGAAGCAGATCGAGGCTCGGCATGGAAACTCTAATGTTGGTATCGCATTCCGAATGCCCACTACATGTCGACGAGTTATGCCACGCCTTGGAGGTGGAGGAAGGGTCCATGGACTTGAGTATTCGGAATATTCCGCGATGGAAACGGTGCTAGCATGCTCCCTGGGGCTTGTCATGGTCGAGAAGTCCTCGTCTACCGTCCGCCTTGTTCATTACACCCTGCAAGAGCACCTCTCCCGTAATCCCAACTTGTTCCTTAAGACCCACTCGGCGATTGCTGAAGTCTGTTTGGCCTACAGTACCTCAACTTTCGGCACGTCAGGGCCTTTGCTCCTGCACTTCGCTCGGTCCCGCCAACCATCCCTTTTGCCGAATATGCTTCTTGTTACTAGGGTATACGTGCTAGATGGGAAACCACCAAAAGTGTGAAAGTGCTTGCGGTGAAGCTTCTCGACGGGTACGATGGGCACATATCTTCAAAGATACTGTTGTTGCACGGGGTAGGCCGTTGGGACTACCCCATTGATCGGGAAGGTAGTCCCAGGGGATTTACAGGCTTCATGGGGCCGCATACCCTGGATGCGAGGAGATAGCAGTTGCTGTATTGGAAATGAACAAATGGGATGGTGCAGGCAGCTGACTTCAATGGTAACACAGCAATCGCATGGGCTGCTAGGAGGGGGCATGAAGGAGTAGTGAGGACGTTGCTGTCGCAGGACGACGTCAATCCCAACACAGCTGACACAGAATATGGCCAAACACCACTCTCGTGGGCCGTCGAGAATGGGCATAAAGGGGTTGTGAGGGTGCTGCTGGAGCGGGACGATGTAACCGGTTGTGGGGTTCGAAGGACGGGAGCAAGGTGACCCAACCGATAACTAGTAACAAATGGAGTACGAAAGCTACAGGATTGGTTGCCACAATGGTAAAAAGAGGTTCCGAGCATCGCCACGTCGGTGAAGTACTGTAGAGATGGTATCTAAGGAAAAAACGGCCCTTTCCCTGCCCCACACTCTCCATGGCGTTTAACGCACCGCTCCCAAGAAGATTTGTGAGAATTGCTTGTCCCTTCACTCCTGCCCTTGCGGTCAAAGTTGAAATTCACAAATGCTGTGCAACAGCCGTGGTTTTGGGCGGTTAAAGCGCGTCAGTTGGAATAGAGTGTCTGGGTGATTGCGGGAATACAACCTTGGAAATGGCCGTCTGCAGATCGGATATCCTTACAATGCGATCTCTCCAGGGCTGGGATGTATGTATCATAAGTGTAAAAACCTTCAAGCAAGGCGTGCCGTAGCGGCTCACTGGGTGTAGGTATGTTTAAGTACGAGTATGATACCTCCTGTCCACTGGCATTCTCATCCGACACAAAGGGACTATCGCCTCCAGCTCAGATTATTGTTCCCCCTCCTAGCTAGAGAGATAACTATCATATTATGAACTATGCGAACCTCCTCTACCCGCCCACGCTTGGACTCGTAGTCCTTAGTAACGGCCGCCTCGCATAGAGCATGACTTCTTCATATGCAACCTTGGGTTCCTTTGGGAGTAACTCTCTCTCTCTCCACCAATCGGCAGAAGAGTGAACACATTTCCCCTTGCCCCCACTCACCCACCCGTGCGTTTTGGATTTCCTGGGCTTTTTTCATTGGTTTTCTTACTGGTTTAGGTATATACCTCCCCGAGGGAGAGGGATATCATACGCACTTATCTTCATGTATTATCACTCGATGATATATGCGAAGCCTCTGTTGAAACATGCTTCTGACACTACCAGTAACGGATATTGTGGTATCATTCAGACTATTCAAGTTACTTTTTCTCCTTACATCAATTCGTACCCCAGGCACACATCTAGGCCTCCGGTATTATTGAAGATACCTCCTTGCATTTCTATTTACTTTTCTTTCCTCTGCTATTGTTACTGTTCGCTCGACCTAATTGTCTCGCTCACAATAGTAGATAGTAAGAGCTTCTCGCTCTTCCTTCTTCTTTGCCGTGCAAAAACACTTCTCACAATACTTTCACAATAGTCTCAGTTGGTAGGATTCGCCATAAGTTAATAGGGAAAGTCGCGCGGAGGATACTAAAACTCGAACTTGCCGCACGGTAAGCCCATTATAGGATCGATTCCGTGGCGCCACACGATTCTGGGTGATAGGGGGAGGTGCAGTAACTATGCCGGGCTTTGGCGGTGTTCTCATCATAAACTCCCTTTGCACCCATTGTTTCTCTCTCTCTTGCCTAATAATAGTCAAGCTCTAGATGGTACATAGTCTGTTTTATCGAAGACTCCATTTCATAATAGTTGTGATTATATTTTAATTTAGTAACTGGAGAATCCCCCCGGCCAGGGGAATTAGGATAGACTGACCTACCTGGACCTCCTAGAATCGGCCACTCAAAAAAAAAGGTAATGGTTAATTGTACCAGGAGTGGAGAGCTAAGGAAAAGCTGGGTAGGGGGAAATTCTCGTCACTATTCTAATCTTGGGGCCATACTTTTAAGGCTCACCATCCGACCGGTTCGCGTGGATGATTTTGGAGTGCAAAATTGCTGTGTTTTATATACGCTTCAGAGAGGTGGAGTAGATTAGAAATGAGGAGTGGGTGGTGTCATGGCTAATTGCGACTTATAGGTTTACAGAGATCTAAAACTAAAGATTAAGGATTGAAAAGCTCTTCCGAAGCGCTCGAGATGTATTATAATCTGAGAATGGAAGGCGAACGAAAGGTGCTATAGAAGTGATCAGGCGAAAGCAGACACGGGGGTTATCACAAGAGGGAGGATAAAGATGGGGGGATATGAGGGAAAGTATGGGGACTCACCAAGTAGCAGGAGGCGTATACTGAGTTTGTGGGGAGGAGTGTCAGGTACTACGGCTCGCGTTGAAGGATCGCTTGGATGGGCCAACTAAGACGCGCCCCGCTGGTCCATCGGGAGGTGTGAGTAATGATAAGAGCAGAGTCCTTCCGTTCCAATATAAAATTCTCAAATATCGTGCAAAATTTGGGAAACCGGGAAAGGCGCTGTTTCACTAGTTTGGTCTCTGGCCTTCGGACTGAGGTTTCTGTTCCAATGGCAGCCTCACCGCGCCCTCAGGGCTGTTCTCCACAGCTTTCCAGAGCGGTGTTGGGTCATATACTTTGTATATTATTTGGGGTCGACATCGCCCCGGCCAAGTAGTATCTCCACAACTCGCATGCCCAGACCCGGCCGCAAGCTTTATCAGCTATGCGGGGGGTTGTGTTTGCTCTACTTTGATAGACTGCTTACTCTTGTCATAGGAACTCAAGCAATCCGAGATTGATTTAAATAAAACAAGCACTTAAATGGCTGCCAGAACGGTGACAGGATTTACGATAACGGAAATCAACCATGCTCGTGAACCACCTAATTTACTATTCCCACCTCCGACCATGACTTAGGTGACAAACATCATTAAGCTTCTCACCTGCCCTCAGTCCTTACCATATATGCAAGCCATCAGGTACTCCCAACGTCTGCCCTCTTACCGTGGATTGATTAACATAGACTCTGGGTCAGGTGAGGCCAATCAGGGATGCGCGGATAAAGCTGGCAGTGAGGGCAAACACCGCAGGGGGGATAAGTACTCGTACAGCAACACAGACGGCTTGTTTCGCATTTGGTATACCATCCCCATGTGTGCCACTGGTTCGACAAACGAATACCATGGCAGTGGGGTCTTGTTTTTGCAAGCGATAAGCCTCTTCCTACTCTTACAAAAGGTTTCTTTATCTACACTATTGGTGCGATTTGCAGACTGCTTACGCTGGTCATAGGAATTCCAGGAATCCGAGATTGATATGGAGCGAACAATCACCGAAATGGCTACCAGAATGGCAACCAGTTTTGCGAAAACAGGAACCAATCGTACTCGCTAGGAACCTAAATTATTACCCGCCCAAAGGCACCCCAGTACCCCCGTCTCTGTTATAGTTCCTTTTTCCAGTGTTCGTTGTTCTCTAAGATGGCCTACTTATTCATTATAACTAATACAACATCTTGCAGGTCGCCGCGCATTGTGTAAAAAAACTGGTTGATTTATATCTTCCACTTGTCGCCTCCAGAACTCAGTCTGAGCCAATTCGGGTAAGGCCTCATTAAAAACCACCTGCGAGCATATCACTGATAGCCTACTAGTAGGAAACCAGGAATGTTTCTGGTGAAGCTGTGGGAAGTAGTGATGGTCCATCTTGGGGGATTGGCGCCGGTTATTGTTAATTAAGAAGTAAACAGATGCAGAAAGCCTTTGGCTTAAGCAATATCTCGCAAGACCTATTTTCCGGAAACATTTGTGCCAAACTTAGTATTCATTCGTATATCTACTCCCTCAAACCATGGCTCTGCTCACGCAGTTGAATTGGAGCGTGACGCCCTCATAGATCGGAGATCGCTAGACCATTAACTAGCCTGTGTATTGTGTTGATGTGCGGGAGGATATGGGACAGGCGGGAGTGGTAGAATTAGGAGAGGTTACACAGAGGGGTTTAGGAATCACTTGGTGGAGGGCTTGGTTCTAGCGGTGTAGCTTGCTTTGAATTGTAGCACCTTGCAGATGTTTCGCTATTTTGGCGAGGGGAACTGTCGACTCATGGCCGGAATATTTCTACCCATTGACTTCCTTTTATTTCCCCCGCCCTATTGTCCTTAGTGGTTGGGCTCGATAAGGTTAAGTCCTGCCCATCCCAGCGGAGGTATAGCCATAGCTTTGCTTCAAATTCCTCTTCGAGTAGTCTTGTGCTGACTAGTTTTTGCACCTTCTTCTCGATGCAGTAGATGCATATCTTTCCAGCGCCGTAGTCCACAGACTTGATACTCCGGGTCTCTCTCCATGAGGGGATATATATGCTATCCGTCATAGATCCTCAAAGCTAATATTCCTCCCGGCACGACGCTCTAGGTAGAGATTCATGGCGGAGAACGCGGTGTGGTATGTACCTTTATTTTCACAGGCCTTGTGTAGGAGGTATAGGAGGTATAGGAGGTATAGAAATGGGAATGGGCCGGGGCGGGAGGGGATGGAAGGAAGGGGAAAGAAGGAAGGGTAGATGGCTGAGTGGAGACTGCCCCATAGTAACGCTATCATAGGTAGGGAAGCAGGTGGGATGACTGATCGGGGGCTTAGCATTTGTCGGGCAAATATTAAGCTCCAGATCCTGTTCACGGTGCCTTCCTGGTGGGGATTAAATAAATTTATAATTCGCGACCTCCGGTGCAGCAAGTTTTTCGCAATCCTCGGGAAAAGAAAAATAAGTGCCTGTTAGTAGTAGGTACCGGTATGTGAATTGCACATACTGTAAGAATAACATGTAACTAAAAGCTGGCTTTTACGCGTACTATATATAGGATGATCTCTCCACCACTTGGTTGAGCAGCACCAAAACTTCCGCAATCACACCTCGGACCATGGCTATGGCGACCAACATCTTTAAGCTTTTCACCCACCCGCAGTCATTACCACATATGCAAGCCATCAAGTACCCCCAACGCCTACCATGCTACCTTCGATTGTTTAGCATGCCAGTGGACTCCGGGTCAGGCAAGGGCAATCAGGGAAGCGAGGTTAAATCCGCAAGTGAGGGCAACCACTACTCGTGCGTCTCAGCCAAGATTTGCCTTCCCCATTTGTCGTAGTGAGTGCAGCCGAATCTTTCTTCCAGAATAAGCATAGTTCATAAGAAGCATGAGACTAGAACAGACACTAACTGTTCAGGGAATTGAAAGCGTATATAATAGCAGGTGGTGATTTACATGTTGAACTTTGAACTCAATGAGGTACGATATTTGCATATACTGGTACACCAATTACCAAACACAAATATGTATTAGCTTGTATAATATTCTCAGATACAGCAAAATATTCTACACTGTTAGGCATTAAATTTATTATCTCCTCCCCAAGCACGAACCTGTAATAGATTGAGGTGAAAATTCATACAGAAACAATCAACCAACTCCTGAGGCATACGGTTCCACTCAAACCTAAGAGTATTTATCACCTCCTCCCTTGTCTGCTCACTTGTTCCAGTAAAGTCGTACTCCATCATTGCATCCTTGAGGTAATTCTAGCAAGGCTCGATCTTATTCAAGTCTGGAGAGTTTGCCGGCCATTTAGGAATCCGACGTATACCTCTAGCTGCTGCCTCCTCTTTATCCATCCTTGCTGCTGTCGTATAATTGCCAGCATTATCCTCAACAAGCCAGCAGTGTCTCCCTGTCTCGGCTTGAATAGTTTCCACAAAAGGATAAATAAAATTGTGAAGAATTTCCCTACGATATAAAAACCAATCCAAGCCTCCACCAGCACAGCGGCCTCGTACCTCCTCAGTAAACTCCCATTGTGGACGGCAGGGCATGCAGCGGGAATCATTGGGGCCTCAGTTGGTGTTATATTGGGCGATGTCTCGATTTAGAGCTTGCAAGTATTCGTATTCCTGAGTCCCTGGAATAGTTGCATTAATCCTCCACTGCTCCATACGTTGTGCCTTTTCCTGATTCTCCCTTGGTAATAGCTCATTATTTACATTTCTCTCTTCTGGTGTTTCCTTTACCCATACCCATAAGGGGCCCTTGAAACCGAGCGCAATACTGTTAGGGGGTAGGTAACTCTAAAGTCAAGAGAGTATATACTAGGCCCTGTAATCTTCTGTCTCGGAGATAGTCAAGAAGGCGCGTAAAGATAGAAGTAAAGTAGAACGAATATATTGATAAGATCTCTTCTCCGGTCGCTGATGATAGACTTAAAAAGCTCGGGAGGCACCTTGATATTTATATTCTGCGTCTGGGTGGTCGTGGCCTACATACAATCCCTTACTAACTATGTACCTGCCTTACTAACACTTCAGTGTCCTAGGAGTGCGAACTCCATTTGACCCTGAAAACTAACTTCCCCACTCTCTTCCTGTGTGGAGTGATCAGCTCCGTCAAAGGACTTATCAATGACTCTTCTATGTGCATAGCTTAGAGTGTATGACGAAGATAACTAACTTGACCAGTGAGTAGTTAATAACCAATTGTAACTAGGTCTTCCGGATGACTCTAGCTTATGCAAGCTATAGGGACATGCATATTACTTCTCGTAATTGCATATAGACTTGCAGAGGTCGTAGCTCCATAACTAACCGACCAATCTGAACCATCTAAGTCTTATCTTATAGAGCGGAGCTCCTTCTATGTTATCCAGCAAAAACCCCTCGGTCGCATGCCTCGTATCTCCGTGGAGCGGGCTGCATGGATGCCTTATCATATCGTGCGCTAATATCTTAGCGCTACGAATACTGTGGCAGGGCCCGGAGTCGAACACATGACTTTATGCATTTAGTCACGTGCCGCACTGATTACGCTTCTATGTGTAACATTAGCTCCCTCCTCTTCAAGACTCGTCCCTGAGTCTTTCTATGTTCTAAGGTAATCTGTATATAGTACATTTCTATAGTCGTAAGGAAAAATTCCATCTAGGACTCTATCCAGGTAGGTTAAAAAACCTCTGCGCCTTTACTTGTCTACGCCTAGGAAAACCTTTCCTGATAATCCTACCTCAGTTATGGCATTTCCGGGTTATCCCTATGAAACTCCGCCACTAAGTCGGTAGCATGTTCAAGATGCTCCGGTGGCTCCCAGGTGTTTTCATCCTCCGAACACCCTTTCCATTTAACAAAATATGTGAGTTCTCGGATGCGTTTATTGCGTCCCGAGACTCTTTTTGTGTAGGTGAGAATTTCGCTTTTAACGATTTTCTCAACCTCCCATTCCAGATCGCTGTCAATCTCTTTTGCGTCCTGCGGCCTCTGTTCCCTGTCTGGTCGAACCGATGTTCGGTAGGGTTCGAGGAGCGACACATGAAATACGGGGTGTATTTTCCACCGTTCGGAAATCTCCAACTTAAAGGCGCGGTCACCCCCTTTCTCGAGTATTCAAAAGGGTCTGTAAAGTTTTGGGCTTAACTTTTTGGACGGTCGTTTTGTTCGATTATTTTTTGCATTGAGCATTACTCTGTCTCCAACCTTGTAATCCGGTTGTTGCTTAACCTTGGGATGGTAGTATTTGCTCATTGCTTCTCGAGTGAGTCGTAGGATGTCTCGAGCTTGTTGATGTATTTCCGTCATCCAGTGAGTGTATGTTGTTGCTCCTGGATTCCGTACTTCCCTTTCCTTTATCCACTCCGTTTGTAGATGATAACCGTAGTTTGCATAGAAAGGGGTCAAACCGTGCGCTTGGGTTACCGAGTTGTTGTATGCGTGCTCGGCTAATGGTAATAGAGAACACCAATCATCATGATCGTAGTTGACGAAACTTCGAAGATAACCTTCCAGCACTTGGTTGGTTCTTTCGGTTTGTCCGTCGGTTTGAGGATGGTAGGTGGTTGACATCCTTCGTTTGATGTCTAGTGATGCGCACAGTGATTCCAAGAATTCTCCTGCAAACTTGGCGTCCATGTCAGAAACGATTTCGGTGGGCAACTCATGAAGCTTCCAAACTTCTCGTAAGAATGCGGTTGCCACATCTTTAGCACTTGCGGTCCCTGGTAATGGGATAAAGTGGGCCATTTTGGTAAATCGGTCGACTACCACCATAATCTGGGTGTTATCGTTGGATGGAGGAAGTTGTGTAATGAAGTCTGTAGAAATCGAGCTCCAGGTATGTTGGCATTCGTCACATAACCGAACATAGTCGTTGATCCTGTCGCTTAATCCTTTCCAGTGAAAATCTTGCATAATGATTTCTAGAGTCTTTTCTTGTCCGAAATGTCCAGCTACTTTGGAGTCGTGACAACTTTTCACGATCAAGGTTCGTAGTTCCACAGAGGACGGTACGTACAGCCTATTTTTGAAATAAATGAGCCCATCTTTGGTTGACCAGTGTGTAGGCCATTGTGTGTTATCGTTTCTTAATCTTTCCAATTCCTTCCTTCTGGATTCCCAGTCCTCGTCCTCTTTTCCTGCCTTTTTTACCAATGATGTGAACTCTTTGTGGAACTTTTTGGGGTTTGCATTTAGCAACACCCTGGTTGCCATGACCACTGATTCCTTATGCAGTTGGTTGTGAGTTTCTTCGTCGGTTAAGTCAAAATGTTGGTTGAGGTTCAAGTCCTCGTTTAGGAAGTTGATACGAGGTGGGGTCTCGGTTAATCCCGTTCCCATACTCCCAAATCCATTTTTTCCTCTTTGCGTGTCGTTCAATTCCATTTCGTCTTAGAGTTCACCAGTATGAATCTTTTCTAAGATTAACTGGGCAATCTTAGTGCCAGCTTGTGCTTTGTAGTCTTCCCTACGCGTATTGTACAGCAGTGCCTTGACTTCTCCTCGGTAATCCGCATCGATGACACTGGCACGGGTGTCAATACCATAATTGGTAGCTAAACCGCTTTTTGGTGCGATGCGACCCTAAGTTCCTTTAGGTACTGCGATTGCTTTTCCGGTTTCGAGTAATGCTTGTCCTTTTCCTGGTACGATAGTATCTTTTAATGCATACAGATCGTAACCAGCTGCTTCTCTAGTTTCTTTGGTTGGTAACTCAGGCTCTGGGCAGAGTCGCATTGCTCGGAACAGGTTTTGTGTAGGGTTGACTGTTACTTTCTCATCGTCTTCTGATCCTAGAACTATAGAAATTCGGATAACGGCGAAGTGCGCTGGTTTTAGAATCGACTGCTCAGTTCGTTCAGCTCCTCCCTCAGGGCGGTACTCCGGCCGCCTACTCATCACATCTGGTTTGCTGCTGCTCGTCTCTGGTCGATAAACGATTTTAAAGTTGAAATGAGTTAATTTCTGCGCCCAGCGAATTTGTCGCGCGCTCCAGGCTTTCGTAGTGAGGAAGTACTGCAGATTCTGGTGATCCGTGTATACGGTAATCGGACGATCCGTTCCCATCAAATAATGTCGCCATTCCTTGAATGCTTCGACAATGGCAAGCAGTTCTTTGTCATGGATATCGTAATTGCGCTCGGCGGGATTTAACTTTCGGGAGTGGTAAGCGATTGGGTGTAGTCGTTTCTCTAAAAACTGGGAGAGTACGCAGCCCAAGGCAAAATTGCTGGCATCAGTTTCCATGACCGTATCCCGCTCGGGTTTGAAATGGCACAGTATTGGTGTGGTGACGAACTTCTCTTTTAGATGTTCAAAGGATTCGTTTGCTTCGTCAGTCCACAGGAAACCACTCGGGTTTACCTTCAATAATTCTGTAATGGGTTTGCAAATAGCCAAGAAATTCTTTATGAATCGTCGGTAAAAATTCGCAAAACCCATGAAAATTTGTACGTCCCTTATGGACTTTGGCGGTACCCATTTTTTGATGGCGTCCACCTTTCTCTCACTCATTGACACACCTGTCGTTGAGATTATATATCCCAAAAATTTCAACTCTTTCACGTGAAAGACTGACTTTTTTAGCGGGATGGCTAACTTATGCCGTCGCAGTTGCCTCAGGACTTTTCGTACAAGTTCGATGTGCTCCTTTTTGTTTTTTGAATAGATCAGTATGTCGTCTATGTAGCATACGACTCCTTGGTCTAAAAATTCTTTTAACACAACATTCATCATACTCTGAAACGTTGCCGGTGCATTAAGCAGTCCAAAAGGCATGACTTGGTACTGCTTTAAACCGTACTTTGTCTCAAAAGCGGTGTCGTCCCCATGTCCTTTTGCTATTCGAACTAAGTTATAGCCCTTGGCTAAGTCAACTCGCGACATAATGTCGCATCCTTCCACTCTGTCCTGTAACTCGGACATTAGAGGTAACGGACATTTATTTGCTATCGTAAGCTCATTTAACTTGCGATAATCTACACATAGTCGTAGGCCACAACCAGGTTTTGGGGCCAAAAGAACTGGCGCTCTCTACGGAGATTGGCTAGGAATTATCTTTCCTTGCTTAGTCATCTCATCCAGGTATTTGTGTAGAACTTTGAGCTCTTTTTCCGACATAGGATATATCGGTCCCCATGGTGGCTTAGCTCCTTCGACCAGTTCGATCTTGTAGTCCAACTCGCTATGGTCCGGTAATCGATCCGAGGCTTGTATGGAAAACACGTCTTTATAATCCTGGTGGCACTTAGGCAACCTTTTCCAAGCTACTTCCGAGGGTTCGTCGGGGTACTCAAATGGCGCTATCATGCCGTTGGCATGCATTCGTCTGACGAATATAGCCTTCTCGTCAAGTAGTAGGGACTCATCCCATTCTACTTCAATAGGGTCTTGTGCTGGCCCGGTATGGTCCGCGCATTTCTTATCCGTGAACGTCCAAGATTTCGAGTTGCCAATATTTGTTATCCGATGTTGGTCATGCCACCATCCGAAAGGGATGATCATATCCTGAGCGACTGTGTTAACCACATCGCAGGACACAAGTGACGAGTGCTGGTTGGTTCCTATTTCTAACCGTATAGGATGGGTATAAAGCTATCTATTTTCTTTAGAGGGTTTGCCATCAAATCCCTCGATTTGGAGAGGCTTCTTCTGTCTTTCGGTGGGTATGCCTAATCGTTGTACTAAAGTTTTACTAATAATAAAGATATTGGAGCCCGAGTCTAATAACACGCGAATGGGTACTCGATCTTTGTTAGAACGAAGGTATGCGGTGCCTTCGGGGCACTTGTATCGTTTCGCTTCTGGTACATTAGCTTTGGTTCGCTTGGGCCTCGCATGGGGGCCTTGGTTGGTTGTCTGTCGTTTGCTCATGATTGCGGGGGTGGTGATTGTTACCACGCCAGCATGGTTTCGGCTACTAAAGCCTCCTCAGACAACCTTGGTACCTTTCACTTGATTACCCTCAATGACGATATTTAATCATACCGAACTCAGAAACCCAAACTGAGTTGAGGATCGACCTTTTAACCCGGCCTTAGGGTTTGCTTTCAGTTCCCATCATGGGAGAACCCTCTGGGGCGAGCACGCTGTCCCCAGTTTCCCTCATCCTGATGATGGACTACCCCATTGCCGTCGCCATGGGTGCCCCTTCCCGTACTTGTACCAGCCTTTCCTTGTGAGACGCCCTGTTTATGACTAATGCGTGTGGAGTCTTTGGACATCGGGTTGTCTTCCCTCGCTTAGAACCGTTTTAAACTGGTATGTCTTTCTGGGACTCTTTCTATTGGGTGTACCGCCTTGCTGAGTGCTCTATCGCCAGTTTCAACTCATATCAGGCTGCGTCCAGCCAGCTTAGACTCCTGTCTAGCTGGTTCGATAGGTGTGCACTATCTGGTGGTACCCTCGATCTTCTTTGCCACTTTCTCGCATGGAACGCCTGTAGAGGCCTCTGAAGGGTGTGCATCCCGCTCCTTAGGCACTTTGCATCCTTCGGCACTTTCTCGGAGTGCGCCTCTGCGTCATTCTTGCATAATGCGTTCCAAAGAGCATCTATGCATAGGTCGCGGAGAGATGTACTGCCAATCAAGAACGCGTATTTCTTCGTCTTGTTGACCATCCTATGTAGGGTGCGCTTCCCTTGTGCAGATGCTCCACCATTGCCCTAGACTTGGTTTCTATACCCTTGCTTAATCTGAAGTCGTTTCCCAAATCTGAGATGCTGGGTTTGCTCGAGTTTGGCCCACATTTCCACCCATCGGTTTTGGGCGAACTTCCACTCGTCGGGTTCTCGGGACTGCGATCCTGTGCCCGGTAGTCAAATTTACCGCGGCGGCCTTTCGACAATCTCCCCACTTATGATTGGTGAGTCCACAGCGCGTGCAGCCATCATTCTGGCGCCGTGAGTGGATCGTTTCCTGTGAAATTCCCTGGTGTGCCGATTTCCAATCGGTATGTACTCGTTTCGTAGGCGACAAGCTTGTTCTCGCGGGTCTCCACTTTCCTTTCTCGTCTCACTTTGCTGGGGACCAAGTTTTAGCCTTTCCTTTAGGTTGGCTACTTCGGTCCTTGTCCCTAAACTTTCTCTTCGGAATTGTCATCTCGGAGCTACCGTCTTTCAAGCGTAGTTGCTCTTTGAATTCCTCATCTTTCATGCCCACACCCCGTAGCTGTTTTATCCATGCTTCATCCGAATCGACCTCCTCGTATGACATCCTAAGCAGGATGGAAGGCAGGAGTTTACTTTCCACAAGTTGTCTCCAACTTTAACCCTTCATTTGTCCCTGGATATTCAACAATTCGAGTTGAGTAATATATGCCTTAATATTGTTTTGGTAAGGCACTTTCGTCATCTGGTTTAGTGCCTTTTGAGCCTTGTTGTACGGAGCATAACGCTAAGTTATTTTCCTTTGAAAATTGTCCAAAAGTTAAAACTCCTCCCATCTCTCCTGGTCCGCTAGTCCATCCATGGCATTTCGGTACCATTCCTTGAAGGGTATCACATCCTTCCCTTTTGTCCTGCCTAGGGCACACACGATCTTGTCGTGGTCCTGCTCCCAGTAGTGAGGGTTTCTTCGAAAATAATCCTCGCATTCCGTTAACCAGTTTTCCACTTTCTGGTAACTGAGATTTTCGAAGTAAGAGGGCAGTTCGGCCGGTTTCCTACTCGCCCCAGCCACTGCGCGGGTCATCAAGGCTGCCAAGTCATTAGCCTCAAAAGAGATATTTCCTTGTCCTTGGTTTCCTCCAGGGGGTCCGCCGCCTCCGCCTGGAGGTCTACCGCCTCGACCGGGAGGTCCACCGCCTCCGCTTGGAGGTCCACCGCCTCCGCTTGGAGGTCCACCGCCTCCGCTTGGAGGTCCACTGCTTCCGCCCGGGAGGTCCACCGCCTCCGCCGGGAGGTCCACCGATTGGGTCCCTTTTTGGGGGCACCGGTGGGGGTGGTGGGGCGTAAGCGCTTTGGTGGTCTACTTCCGTCTCATGGACTGTTCCAGCATAGGAAGCTCCTTCGTAGGGGCTTGGAGGAGGTAGAGGTGAAAAACCAATATTGCCTGGTTGGTTGGTGTGGCCTGTTGGGACCTTTCCGAATCGTCTCTCTAATGCCAAGGTTACTCCATTGGCAATTAGTTCGCTCATCATTCCCGTCGTATCCTCTATTTCTTTACTGACATCGGTTTGAAAATCTGTCATTTGCCGTGACATAGTGGCAAATTCCTTTTCCTGTCGTCTAACCGTGTCCTTGACCCCCTTTCGGTGCTCATTGGTATTGTTGACATGCTCAGTCAACTTCTCGTTGAGGGCCGCCGTTAGATCCTTGAGGTCCTTTGCGGCTTTCTTTTGGAACAAGTCGAAGGCTTTTCTCTCCGTCCTTCCTTGTTCTTGAAGCTCCTCAATCATCTGAGCCAAGGTATTGTCTCGTTCCATAGCATCCACGCTATGTTCTGCACCTTCCCTTTCCAACCTCGCAGTTTTCCTAGACTGCTCCTGTTGGGCCAAGTTTGACCTGGTCATTTCTTCAGCTACCCTTAGATGGTAGCTTTCCAGTTCCGCCGCCACATCTCCTTGCAGCCCTTGGGCCATTCGTTCCATCCTGGCTAGTTCATCTCCCATGAACCTCTCGCCTTTGTCCATCCTTGCTTTCACGCCAACTAATTCGTCGGCAAGGCGTTTTCCCGCCTCCGTCAGTGCCGCATAAGCGACTTGCGGATCATTCTGGGTCTGGGTAATGCTTCGGTCTAACTGAGCCATCACCCTGTCTACTAATGCTGCAAAGTTTTTGAATCTTTACTCCTTGGAGAACGGGGTTGGTTGTGGAGGTCGTCCTCCTAAAAATGCGCCTAGACCAATTGGGTCTCATGGTAGGCTGGGTTGTCCACTTCGAGGAAAAAGTCCTCCTATTGATCGGGGGTCCCAGCCACCAACAGATCGTTGAAACTCAGTGGTTTCCTCCATGTCCGTATCCGTCGGCTTACCGCTTTCTGTGATTTGAGGTATGTCCGTCATATTGTTCCTCGTTCAGTTCGCGTTGGTATGAAAGCTCAATTTCCAATGCCCAAGGAGCCAAAGATCCCTCGTAGCCCCTTTCGTCGTCACAGAGGACGGAAGTCGTACCGTGGTACGTTGTATCGCAGGTGGGTTCGTCATAAGCTTCCCAGTCAGGGTCGTTGTAGCAGTAGTGGAAGAAATCAGGTTCCGACCACTCTTCAGAGTAGGTGAACCAGGAGGGTTCGTCTTTTTCGAATAAAGGAATTTCTCGTAAATCGGTTTCTCAGAGAACGAAATCGATTGTGTCAAGAAACAATGTGACAGGATGAATCACTCGTTCGAAGATGTAGGTTTCAGGTAATACTTCAAAGTCCACTATTTGAGCTTGTGGTCTTATTGGTATCATCCAAAGAGCCTTGGTAACCAGAGGTTATCAATATAGTGTTAGGGGGTAGGTAACTCTAAAGTTAAGCGAGTATATACTAGGCCCTGTAATCTTCTGTCTCGGAGATAGTCAAGAAGGCTCGTAAAGATAGAAGTAAAGTAGAACGAATATATTGATAAGATATGTTCTCCGGTTGCTGATGATAGACTTAAAAAGCTTGGGATTTTTTTTTTTTTTTTGTTTAACTCATATATTCTTTGTTAAGGTACAAGAACCTGCATGGAGCGCTAGCTATGGCAAAAACAAAACCTTAATGTCAAAAACAACAAACGGGAATGAAATATCTCTCCACCAGCAATCCGCACCTGTGAGTAATACAACCCATGGCGCCCACCAGGGCGGCTAATCGCAAAAGGAAAGACAAGTCTCCTTCCGCACGAAAGAAACATAAAGCAAGGAAAGTCAAATAAAGCCAGGAAAGACATCAAAAGGAAATATCACTTCAATCCGAAACAGGGTTGGTGCCGGGCAACACCTGGCCCCCGCCCATCGCGGGGGGAAACTTGGTTCTGGTATCGGAAATGTATCGTGCGAGACCCCATAGGAGGTCCTTATCCGCCCACAGGGGAGCCTCATGGCCTAAGGAGTCTACTCCCGGGATATGGAGCAGCCTCG
>LN891009.1:249197-293173 GCA_900010015.1 Tuber aestivum | reverse complement strand
CGTGAACAACACTAGCAACCACAGCAGGGGGGATGAGTACACGTACAGCAGCGCAGTTGGCTTTTCGTATTTGGTATGCCATCATCTCGTGTGTTGTTGGGTTGACTAACAAATCCTCGGGCAGTGGGATCTTGGTTTTGCAAGCGATAAGTATCTTGCTACTTTTACTAAAGTTTTCTTTCTCTATACTATTGGTCTGATCTGCGGACTGCTTACTCAAGTTATAGGAGGTCAAGGTATCCAAGATTCAGATGCATAAAGCAAGGACCCAAATAGCCACGGGAATGGCGAGCGGTTTTTGGATAACGGAAATCAACCATACCGGTCAGAAAGCTAAATTATCCTACGCACCTCCGACCATGACTATGTCGACAAACATCATCAACCTTCTCACCCGCCCACAGTCTTTATCAAATATGCAAGCTATCAGGTACTCTCAATGCCTGCCATCGTCCCGCCGATTTATTAGCATGGACTCTGGGCCAGGGGAGGATAATCAGGAAAGCTAGGATGACCCCGGAACAGCGTTTGCAGGCGGCCAGGCCAGCCTGTAGATAGCCTGCAGATGCATAGTCCGGCCCGGCCAGGTCAAAGTGAAACTGACCTGGGCTTTGTAGGCCAGGTTTTGGTGAAGCCTATAGGCTACATGGATGTCTGGGGGCACCTGTAGGCTTTTGGCATATGCCACCTGACCAGTAAATATTGCGTCTGTGCACGACCGATATCTGAAGATGCCCGCAGATATCTGAAGATGCCCGCAGATATCTGAAGATGCCCGCAGATATCTGAAGATGCCCGCAGATATCTGAAGATGCCTGCAGATATCTGAAAGCCTGCAGATATCTACAGTCCGGCCAGGCCCGGATAGATAGGCCAGTAAAGCCGGACTATGGCTTACAGTCCGGCCCGGCCGGTCACCAAAGAAGCCCAGGCCGGCCGCCCTGGACCTCAAGCCTGGCCGGACTCGCCGCTTGCGAACACTGCCCCGGAAGTGAGGGCAAACACAGCAGGGAGAATAAGAACTCGTACACTAACTCCGACGGCTTTTCGCATTTGGTATGCCATCTCCCCATGCGCCATTCGTTTGGCTAACAAGTACCCTCGCAATGGGATCTTTTTTTTGCCAGCGAAAAGCGTCTTACTAATCTTGCTAAGGTTTCCTTTGTCTATACTATTGGTTCGATTTGCAGACTGCTTACACACTCATAGGAATTCAAAGAATCTGAGAAGGATATCCATGCAAAACTCACAGAAATGGCTACAAGAATGGCGACCGGGTTTGCTAGAACCGAGACCAACCATGCCCACCAAGAAGCTAAATTCTCTTTTATTCAATGGCAATTGGGCATTATTGGCTCTCATTATTGCTTTCTTGGGCGTAAGTTACTATCCGTGGGGGCGGATTGCTGACTATAACTAATACAACATGTTGCAGTTCGAGGGATATTGTGCGAAAAAACTGGTGGATGTGTATCCTCCACAGGTCGCCCCTAGAATCAACGCGGAGCCTATGTAGGTAAGGGAGAACCAACAGTCACCTGAGAGCATATCACTGATAGCCTACGAAAAGGAAACTAAGGATGTTGGTAATGAAGAGGTGGTGAAGAAGTGATACAATTTGGGCGATTGCTACCGTTTGTAGTTAATGAAGAATAAAATGGATGCAAAATGGCTTCAGCTTAAGTAATATCCAGGAGGTCCGATTGTGGGGAAAAAATTCGCCCCAGTTACTATCCATTCGTATATCTTCTACCTGTAACTATAGCTCTGCTCGCATAGTCAAATTAAAGCCAGACACTCATATAGAGTGCAGATTGCCGGACTAATTACCAGTCCCCATATAGTGTTGATGTGCAGGAGGGATTAGGACTGGCGAGAGTGGCAGATTGCGGAGAAGGTACTGAGAGGGATTTACTGAGCTCAGGGAGGATAGCTTGATTCTTGTGGTGTAAAATGCTTGGAATTGTGGTAGCTTATGGGTGTTTGGCTATTTCGGCGACGAGGACAGTAGACTTGTGGAGGGAATCTTTCCACCTGGCCACTTCGTTTTCTCTCCCTTAATGTACTTAGTGGATGAGCTATGAAGAGTTGAGTCCTCCCATGCATGCGGAAGCATAACCATAGTTTTGCCATGAATTCTTTTTTGGGTAGTCGCATGCTTACTGGTTTCGGCACCTGGTTCTTCTAGATGAAGTATCATAGATACATATATTTCCTGCGCTATAGTCTACCAACTTGATGCTCCATATCGCTACCTTTTCTCCAGGATGGGATATATATACTATCCATCTTAGATTCCCGAGTCTAATATTTTTGGCGGCAAGACACTCTTCGTAGAGTTTGATGGCAGAAAATGAGGCGTGGTGTGTACCTTGATTCGCATGGGCCTTGTGTAGTAGGTGCAGGAGGTATAGAAATGGGGATGAGCCGGTGCGGGAGAGGCAGGAAGGAAGGGGGAAAGAAGGATGGGTTGGTGGGTGAGTCGGGACTGCTGGAGCAATGCTGGGCAGGGAAGCAAGAGGGATGCCCGATTGGGGGGCTGGTGTTTGTCAGACAAATATGAAACTGTAAAGTCTGTTCCGGGCGGCTTCCCGGTGCAGATCATACATAATTCACAACTCCCGGTGCAGCGACGTTTTCGCAATCTTCTGGAAAACTACAATAAGTGACTGACGGAGGTAGGTGGTACCGGTAGGGGAAATTCACATAGTGTAAGGATAACTTTTAACTAAAAGCTTGCTTTTACGTGTACGAGTACAGTCGTTAGGGTGGTCGCTTTCAAACATGGTTGAGTAGTACCAAAGCTTCTGCAATCACACCTCCGACACTGACTGGCGACAAACATCTTTAAGCTTCTCACCCGCCCACAGTTTTTATCATATATGCAAGCCATCAGGTACTTCCAATGCCTGCCATCTTACCTCAGATCGATCAGCCTGGACCCCGGGTGAGGCAAGGACAATTCCTGAAGCGAGGTGAAACCCGGGGGTGGGGGAAAACACAGCAGGGGGGACGAGTACTCCAATAGTGATGCAGTTTGATTTTTGCATTTGGTATGCTATCCTCCTGTGTGTCATTAGGTTGACCAACAAATCACGTGGTAGTAGGATCTTGTTTTTGCCAGTGCCTAGCATCTGACTCTCCTTACAAAAGGTTTCTTGGTCTATGCTATTGGTCCGATTTGCAGACTGTTACTCTTGTCATAGGAATTCAAGGAACGCGAGATTGAGGTACATAAAACAAGTGCCGAAATCGCTGCTGGAATGACGACGGGTTTTGCGAAAATAGAAATCAGCTATGCCCGCCACAAAGCTGAAGTATCATTCACACCTCCGACCATGGCTATGATGACGAACATCCTTGTGCTTCTCACCTGCCCGCAGTCTCTATCATATATGCAAGACATCAGGTACCCCCAATACATGCCATCTTACTTAGATCGTTTAGCATGGACTGCAGGTCGGGCAATAGCAATCAGGGAAGTGAGGATAAACCAGGATGTCAGGGCTAACACCACAGGGGGGATGAGTACTCGTACAGCAATTCAGATGACGTTTCGCATTTGGTATGCCATACCCTCCTGTACCCCTAGTTAGACTTACAAATACCATGGCAGTGGGATCTTGTTTTTGCGAGTGATAAGCCTCTTCCTACTCTTGCTAAATTTTTCTTTGTCTATACCACCGGCCCGACTCGCAGACCCCTTACTCCCGTGACAGGAATTCATGGAATCCGAGATTGATATGCATAAAACAATCACTGAAATGGCTACCAGCATGTTGACAGGTATTGCGAAAACGGTAACGAATCATACCCACCCGCAAGGTAAATCATCCCCAACCCAGTGGCAACCGAGCACCACCGGCTCTGTCATAGTTGCTTTTTCCGCTGTAAGTTACTATCTGTGGGTAACGGCATGAGAGGATAAATGTAGAATAGAGGATATAAGGCACAATACTCGGCAGAGGTAGGAGACAGAGAATGAAGTGGTAGTAATGTGGGGTAGGAAATGGAACACCCTGTAAAGGTGTGTGTTGACACCCGTTGCCGGGGTGTCTCCTTTCGCTAACGTATTCCCAAGCCAATGTTGGAAGTCATAGCTGCTCGGTATGCTTGTTAACGTTATCGTTCCCGGCTGTCGCTATTCATCGTCCTCACCCGCAGCGGTTGGCAATTTGTCGCCTTAAGGTCATCACTGGAGAGCCGGAAAGTGATCACCCGCACCCGTCCGAAGAAAGTCATCGTCGTTGGAAAGAACGAGCATCGGGCGGAAGCTATGAGCATGGGAAAGAAGTCGTTGTTATCCGTTGTCATTCGTCGCTGGAAAGTAGCATGGAAGCCATGGGAATGAAGAAAGGAAGCTGGAAGTGTCGGATGCGTAGAACCTAGGAAGAAATGGGCGTTCTTTGAGAAACTTGTATTTATTTTGTTAGCGTTGGAGGACACATAGGGCGTGATCGAACCCGATACATGATGTAGTACACTGTCCCACGGTAAATGTGCCACAAAACACTTTAGATCTCGGGGGAGAGATAGGATAACAGGACAAAGTAACTTCGCCCCGAATATATCCCGAATACCCACCCTCCCCAGAACGCCGGATTCTACGAACAAACCCGGCAGCTCCCCACCACTCCAGCTTAATACCCTGGTATATCACTCGCGAACCGTAGATTGGCAGGGAATGTATTCCCTGGACATCCCAAGCTGATAGGGTTTCCGTCCTCTGCCCACAGAAAATTGTATGACAAAAGAGGTTTCAGAAGGGGGGCAACGGATTAAGCGGAAATGGGAGTAAAGAGGGCAATGGGCACTAATCCTATGCTTTCCGCAATTGGAGTAGCTGAGGAAGACGTGCCAGGTACGGATTCCGTGGCCTGGAGCGGATCTGCAGCTGAGTGACGCCTTTGGAAAGATCCACAATGTCCGTTATTTATTCTCAAATTTGAAGGTTAGTGGTGGGGAATGGGCCTCGGTGTCATGGCCGCTTGTTTTGGTTCTTTGCTTCATCGTGTTCTGGCTCTTCCAGCTTTCAATCTCTTGGGAGAGCGGTACTGAACGTCGGGCTCCGTGGAGTAAGATTTTACTTCCGATATAGTTCCGGACGTCTTAACTATGTATGGTTCCGGAAGGCTAGTCTCTAAACCAATTTTCTCACCAGAAGTGTGACAATTTTGGCTATAATGTTGGATGTAACACTATTGTGTGCCTCATAGGTTGCCAAGCCCTAATGTTGAAAATTCCACCATTATGACATTGTAATATAATAACAATAATATTATAATAGCTATGTACATTTAGTACTGTAAAATAATATAATAATTATTATTTCAGTTATTTGACAGGATACTCCTCTCTGAAACCAAATTCAACAGAATGCCACTGTAAAAGAAAATTTGATAAAATGCCATCCACTGCATGTGTTTCAATCTAATATTTTCTACACAGTATGTTTCACCTCCAGTACTATAGGTCTAATATACAATGAAATATATTAAACCAAGACAGAAGCAATTATTTAATGGTATACTTCTCTAGAGCTCTGACTTTAATAGAATACTCCAGTAAAAAAAAAAAAGTTGATAAAATACCTTTCTAGATATCAACTGGATGAGATAACTATAACTATCCTGAGTCTAAATATCTCTTTTTAATTTCAGATTTTCTTAATAATGAGTATTTCTTTTCTACTTTCATTTATAACTGTTATTTCTCCTCTAATAGCCTTATTATAACTTTTTCATTATAGCAAGCTCTCAAAGCATTCTCAAACTTCAATCCTCCACTATACTAATAAGTACTTTGTAACATAACTTGGTAATAAAAATCAAGAAATATAACCTTATTACTTGTATAATATTGTAAAATTTGGTTTGACAACTGTTTACCTATTTTATATTTAGATAATATGGAACAGAGAGGCATAATAAGTTATAATAGTTGAATATAATATTTTAATATACCCAGAATCCTATGTTTAGTACTTGCTTTTGTATATTACTATAATATATTTACTTGTATCACTTATTATATTTTATTATATGTCAGACTACTATGATTGAATGTGAGATAAACTATATGAAAAAGATCTGGTAGAAGAATACATAGTAGGTGGCATTCTATCAAATATTGTTTTTCAGTAGCATTCTGTCAAATTTGGGTTTCAAGAGGGGTATCCTGTCAAATAACAGTTATTATTTAAAATAGGAGTATATCTCTAACATACAGTATTCTGAATAAAACCTCCATTCACTCAAAAAGTTTGAATCAACCTACAAGTAATAGGAGGTAATGTATACCTGAGTTAAAGCATTCTTAATGTTAGCTAACTGATATACAAGATTACTTTAAAGATTAATTGAAAATACTTATATGTATTAACAACCTAAAAACCAAAGCGGTAAGCCAGAGACTGTCATAATTGATGCTTCAGTAATTGATAGAGAGACCTGAAAAGAGCAAAAGCATGCTGCAACCCAAGATTGTGTTTGGAGGTTTCGAGCAGCTTGAAAACAAATACCTGTAGTTCCTCCAAGTCACTAGGAACTAAAGTCAGACAAAGAATGAGTAATAAACTTGAAGTATTGTGTAAAAAAAGGAGGCGCTACAAGCAGAGTCAACTGAAAATGGCAGAAAATAGTCAGAAAGATTTGTACAAGATACACTAAAGTTGTACCTATCAAAAGAGTAAATACAAAGATATCATGAATGGTTAAGGCAAAGAAGAGAATACTATAAATCAGTTCCACTTACAGCTTGTAAAAAGTCTTGGCGGAAATATGCAAAGAAGTAGCAACTGAGATTGATCAATTCAAGGCAGCCAATAGAAGATACTGAGGTATAAATCTGAGAATTTTAGTATTGAAAATAGTAGAACTGATATATAATACATATAAAGAAGGTAGAATTATGGAAATAAGCTTATCATAACTAGCCAAGACTTGCTGAACTATTGTGAGTTATCAAGCAAGAAATTTGGGAATCTGCCATTAAGCCCTTGGCTGTTAAAATTAGGTTCTTATAGTAACAGAAGAGAGTACAGTGTAACCTGGTCATCAATTGAAATTATCAGCTTTATACATTCCTAAAGCTGCCGCTAGTGTTCGTTATAAGGTGGAGCAGGACAGGTTTCTGCAAGTTCTTCCTACCTTATTATGGCCATGGAGTACTGCTAAACTCCCTACTCCCCTGTCCTGCCCTCCTGCATGGGGGCTACTGGGTGACCCCAATTGTGCTCCCAGTAATATAATTTGATGGGGGTGGTAGTGGAGCCCCATACAGGGGGTGGTCAGGGTGGGAGGCTGTATTGAGCTCGGGGGGGAATGGAGGAGAAAATAGGCCCCACCTTGGGCCAAATGCCAGGGCAGGGTGGAGAACAGAAGCAGGAACCTGCAGTTTTTAGGGCTCTAGAGGCCCCGTAATGGACTCTAGCTATAGCTCAAGGAGGAAAAATGCTGGAAACAGCAAGAATTGACAAGACAACTGACAGATCCTATAATGCTAAAAAGGTATAGAAAAGAACTGGCACTATTGGTTGCTAAATCAGGTGGCTGGGGGATATGGGTACAGAATTGAATTCTGAGGCAAGAAGTAGCATATATTCAATATAGTAAAATGCTAGCTCTGATGTAGGGAAAGCATACAAAGATAGCTAGCTAGTTAATGGATGAGAGAACAATGTTAGCCATCTGAGAGTACATGTTACTAGCTGGAGAAGGTACTTCTTATTTTATATACTGTTTATATAATAGTTTATAAGCTAATCTGTAATTTAACTATAACTTACAGCTATAGATTGTGTAGGACTTGTACAACCTGTTATAAATTATTAGTATGAAACTTTTAATAGTGAAATTACAGAGTCCAGCAATGAGTTACTAGCTGTAACTATCGCTGGAGTACAGAGAAAGATAAAGTAAGCCCTTACAAGTCAGTCAGTATGAGCATGGTTGTCAAAACTTGGTTGAAATTACTAGTGGAAAGAAATGAAGAAGAAAGTTTATAAGAACAAACATGAGTAAAGTGATATTAAGAAATATTGAAACAGTGTATTTCTCCCCACTATAATTAAATCCTTGAGTTTCAGATTGATGGAATGGGATCAAAACCTACATCCAATTTTGAAACCAACTAAAGTACTCAATAAACCAGTAGTTTTTGTTATATATGATGAGTATACATTTAACTCCAATAATAGGAGAAAGAAAATCTGGGTCTATCAGGACAAAACTTCTATTTGAAAAAGGGTTGAGAACAAGGCCTTCATGTCTCAGAATTTTTGACACCAATCAGACAGCTTGGTAGTGGTAATGTTTGTAAGATATTGAAGTGTGGAGGAGACACCTGGTAGACAGGAGACTTGTTGTTCAAACAAGTTACTGAAAAGGTTGTTTCAATCTTTGAGGCATCCTTTCCTGGATGTCAAGGATTATTTGCATTCTATAATACAAAAATACATTAAAGGTATATATTGGATACCCTACAAGTTGGTAATATGAACCTTTAAGTTGCACCTGATGGAAAGAACTTTTCACCAATAAGAGATAGATACTTTACATATCCTATCAATCCAAATGTGGTGGAAAGACAATGTATGATGCTATCAGATAGCAGGTTGAAGGAAGTACAAATAATTTTGCAAGAGTATAGTTTGTTGCTAACTAGAAGAAAAATTTTAGTACAATATTCAATACCAGGAGATAAACCTGGATTACAAAAGCTTAATGCTGCCTGCAAATCAGCAAAGAATACAACCTGTTGTACATAGACTATATTGTCATTATAGCCTGATTTTCGGAAACAAAAATGTAAACTACAGAAAACCTTTGAGGCGGCAGGACACCATATTCTATTCTATCCTACATTTTACTATGAATTAAATCTCATTAAGTATTTCTGAAGATGTGCTAAACTTCATACATTGGCATATTGTAAATACTTATTATCATCCCTAGTCAAAATGATTCCACAGGCTCTAGGCCAAATATCAAACAAGTTAATATAGAGATATTTCCAGTGAACCCAAAGTATGATGGATACCTATTAGCAAATCAGAGTATATGACTGATGAGTTTTGATAATATGTTTATACTCAGTATTTATCTTATCAACAGATTGCAGATTCCGAAGTATAACTGTAATTAGTATACTTTAAAATTCTTGTACATTAATAATAAAATGTCATTTACTTTATATTGTATTGTTTTAATTATAAAAATAAATATGTTTTCCTAGAACTTGCTATTCATGTATTTTGTCTGATGGTGTATAAAATTGGTTATGTATCCTATAATCATTAGACAAAGCTATAATATTGTTAAATTATGCTATAATAATTATCAGAATTATTAACCCCAGGGTTTTATAATCTATGAGGTACACAATAGTGTTACATCAAACGTTACAGTCAAAATTGTCATACTTTTAGTGAGAAAATTGATGTAGCAATATTAGAAACCCTACTGAGAGTAGGGTATGACAGATAATAATTCTTTCTTAGCCTGTAAAGAAATAGTTAGACTGTTACCTATATGATAAGAATAGTTAAGCCTGTGACTTCTATCTAATCGTGTTTATTTTCTTATTATTTTCAAGTCCTTGCTTAGAACTTATTTGTTCATTGTGGAAGGAGAACTATATCTATAGTTCTTGGGTTTCTTAACCTAGAGTAGAGAGTGTAAAGATATTTTATTATAAAATATAAATGTAGAAAATACCTTAGAAGAATGTTTGGAGAGCTCATACTCTAGAGTCCTATTGACTCTTTATATAGTCACCCATTGTAATGGACAGGGTCTGAGAGTCGGGTAGCCTAAGGCACACCATGATCAGAGCAAGCAGGAGTTCAGAGGTGAGAACTAGGTGCGAGGGTACAACCAAACCAAGTTGTAGAAGGCTGGGGGTCCAGGGATTCAGGGTCAGGTTCAAGGGTTTCAGAGGACGCGAAATAGAAGAAAGGTGTAATTCCTAGGTACAGGTGTCCAAACAATATTTAATTTTATTTATACTAGTTACGCCAAAACATGGCTTATGATCTAGTCCCCCTCCGGCCAGGAGTAAGTGCAAGCCGGATATCAACTAAATACAAGATACCAGTTCTCCATTCCCATACCGTTAACCACCCTGGTGAGTGAGCATCAACATCAAAGCTAAAGTACAAGTCCATCAACAGTCTGGCACCCACTGGCCCCACCTAGCCAGGCCACGGGAATCCCAGTACAAACAAAAAATCCACTACCACTGGCAGCACAGCTCCGGCCTCGCCCCAAATTCCTCATCAGAACATCAAACAAAGGAAATCCACCAGCATCGCACCCCAGCCAGCACCCAAGAAAGCATTCCAGCACTGTTTCTGTGAAGGGCCATGACAGAGGGGCGGTATGAAGCCAGTCTCCCCTAAGCAATCTGTCGAGGCAGGCATAGCAGCCATACCCCTTGCACTGTATTAACCAACCCGAGACACCCCTAGGACCGGCACCACGGTCGCCACACCATCAACAAACTAGGGTACCCTACAAACCAGGGCCCCAATACAAACACAAAGTAAATATGAAGGGGGCGATAACACACTGTGAAAGCCAGTGGGGCCTGTCTCCCACCCCTGGTGTCCTACCCCCAACCAGCTACCCACATCCCAACCCAGCAGTCAAACAAACGAAGCGACACAGAACCCAAAGAAACCCAATCCAGCGACATCCCCAACCCTCTAGCGCAGTATGAACCCCACGTGACATTTTGCCCATGGGACCGAGCGTAATAGTAATAAGGGCAAAACCATCACCACCCCCCAACAGCAACTGACAACCATCCAGACTTCAGCATAGGCCCTGGGGGATAACAGCCCTACACGCCATGTCTCCAGTGTTATTTCTCCTGCCTAGTCAAATATGGCTCTGAGCGCATTGCCTCTAGGTCTCCTTCGAGTCATCTAATGTGTCAGGCACAGATTAGGTCCATCAGACCGTGCGCCCCCAGGCGCCGCACTGCAACATCAATCCAGCCACCAAGCTGCATCAGGCCGAAGCCCAACTTATACCTCAGGGCGACTATATATATCCGATGCCATGATGGCCGGCCATTGTCTGCCAGCACCGCCACAGCCTAACCACAGCCACACACACAAGCCACGGCCCCACAGAGCCCATGGCCTGAACGACTAGTGAAGGCCACAACTCAACAGGCCAATTACCGAGGAAACATGGGGTGTAGGATTTGTATATGGGCACCAAGCTCCCAAGTCAGGAGGATAGCCCCATGGACACCCGGTAGAACATAACCAGGTGGAACCCCAACCAAGACGCCCGAAGGCCAAGGCAGGGCCACTTCAAGAGACCAGGGCCACACACAACACGGGAGCCCAAAGCCCACTCATCTACCTACCCAGGCAGTACAAGTCCAGGAAGGCAGACACAGAATATCGAGGCCAAGGGAAGCAGACCCAGAACAGCATCATCACAACAACCAGCCTCAAAACAGTCGCGACCGTAGAGAGCAAGCACCAGTCAGGCTAAGCGAGCCAAGGAATACCACACTTGCAATAGGTATGATCACCGAGGCCCCCCAACACCCAACATGGCTAGTGCCAAGGTCCCCATGTGAGAGAACCTGGCAGCCAATCGCCCACCACCACCACAATCCCAACAGTAGAAGTCAAGAGAGTGGGCATAACCAGCAGGGTCAAAGGCTTCCCCACCCATATCGGGCAGGAAAGTAGACCCCACAACTACCTGTAGCAGTCACACGAAGGGAAAACATGGTGGGAACAGGAGGAAACAATATCCTAGGATTCCAATTGAAGGATGTAGCCGACAGTCAGGTATCCCAACCTATAACAACAGGTAGAACATGACTGTAAAAGTGTGATGAGATCCGTACGACAAGTTAAAGGTATGGAGCGGTCATTAATCAACTCTTTAGGCATTAGTGTCGCTGGAAACAATGCTTTGAAACAACCAAGGGTAGGCCTTAGAAGTCCAACACAAGGTATGGAGACGCCCGATCCTCTCAGCAACTGGGTGATTCCCCCACAACAACCCATCCCAACCAACTCAATGAACGCGAAATCCTGGGAGTAGACGAGTACTACAGGAAAGCTGAAACATTTTACTGAAGAGAAGACCCGTTAAGCAAAATAGAAGATCCCCCAACCCATCCAGCCTCACGATAGAGATGAGCCGAGGGGAGGCAAAACAAGTACCACAACCAAACAAAGACCAAACAACAACAGGACCAACATCAACCTCAATCAGCAGGACTACTAGGTGAATCCAGATGACTCTCCAACAAGTATCAGAAGAAAGGCTTCATCGTCGCTGTACGGGAACAAAAGAAAGGGTGTCCAAAGCAGGTTACCAGATTGCGTAAAGAAAGTAAAATATAATGGGGCAAACCCTCCTTATATATTAAGAAATCCTCCTTGATCACCAATACAAAAGAAAGTCCTTGGCGTCGCATGCAGTCATGATCCACCCATTCAGTTCTGTTGTGTTCCGTTGCATGGCAATACATCTCAATCATAATACCAAGGAAATCCTACTATACAACCAACCAAAACTCAACCAATATATGCAACCAAAAACCCAATACCTGTTCCTTCTGCATGACCGGGTGGCCATGACACTAGCCCCCCTCTCTGATGCCGAAGTCCCCTGAGGTGAGTTACTCTGGCAGTGGTCCGCGTTTATGGGGGTAGTGTTCATGGAACCCTTCCAAGGCTTGGAGCCCATTGACTGATTCTGCTGGTTCCCAGGTGGCTTCTTTGTATTCCCTCTACTGGATGAGGTATCATAGGTAGTTCCTTACAAATTTGGCATCCAGGATTTCCTCCACTTGCTATTCCAGTTTTCCATCAACCACCACTGGTGGCGGAGGTAGGATTGCTTGCCTGAGAAGGGGGTCCTGCCAGGCAAGGTCAAGTAGTGAAATGTGAAACACGTTGTGGATTTTCATGGAAGGGGGGAGGTCCAGTCTGTAGACACGGGTACCTTTCTGAGCTAGGACTGGGTAGGGACCGAAGCGCTTATCATCCAGTTTCCTGGAAGGGGGTTTGGTGCGAACATTCTTTGCATTTAGCCATACACAATCCCCAGTCTAGAAGTGAGGGGCCAGGAGTTTTCCCTTGTCAGCATACTCTTGTTGTCAATCTTGGGTGAAGGTGATTTCTGTTCTCAAGTGGTTGTAGATGTCTTTGACATGGTCCATGAATGTGCTGCCGGCAGGTTCCTCGGAGGTTTCATTTGGGGTGTCCAAGAAGTCCATGCAGGAGTTGTATCCATCGTTCGCAAAGAAGTGTGACAAGCTGGAGGACTCTGAAGCATGGTTGTTGGCTGCGAATTCTGCCATCGGGAGCTAGAGGGACCAGTCATCTTACTAGTAGTTGACGAAGGCCCTAAGGTGCTGTTCCATGATGGCGTTGATACGTTCTGTTTGGCCATCTGTTTGAGGGTAAAAGGCAGTTGACATTTTCTGCTCAATCTGCAGTCTCTCACATACTGTCCTCCCAAAGTTGGTGGTAAACTGAGTGCTACGGTTGGAGGTGATGGTTTTTGGAAGACCATGGTGCTTCCAGACATGGCGAAGATACAGGTCGGCAAGGGTGGAGGCATCAATGGTAGTGTGCCAGGTGATCAGATGCTGGTTCTTGGACATCCGATCTACCACTACTAGAATGGTATTATTCCCTTGGCTCCATGGTAGACCGGTAATGAAGTCCATAGAGATATGTTCCCAGGAGCAGTCCGGTATCGGGAGAGGCTGAAGGATACCAAAAGGAGCATGTCTGGAGGTTTGGCTTTGTTGACAAACATGACAATTGGCCACAAAACAGCCAATATCTTTTCACACCCCGGGCCAAACGTATTGACAGGATATAAGTTCATGGGTCCTAGAATCGCCAGGCTGTCGTGCAGGTGGACGGTCGTGGGAGTCTCATATTTGCTGTGGGCGTGACTCGTTATGATGGGGGACATAGTTGCGGTTGTAGTATAGCAGCCTATCTCTTTCGCGTTTCCCTTCATTTATTGACAAGAGGGGAGAGTACCGGTCGCCATTGTCAAGGTTGCGAAGCACCTGTTTTGGAATTGTGTCAGCTTCATAGGCCTCTTTCTGTAGGTCTTCAATAGGGGATGCTCCAGTAGGGAGCATAGTGTTCGCCAACAAACTCAGAGATTGAGACTTTAACACCACTTGGGTCTGGTGGTTCTTTTGTTCCTCCACCTCTTCTGGCGTCTCATTTTTCATGCAGGTCAGAGCGTCAGCCTTCCCATTCAACCTCCTGGGTTGGTACTCGATCTGGTAATTAAACTGGGACAAGAACTCAGACCAATGGGCTTGTAGGTTGTTAAGCAACCTTTTGGTGGTGAAGTGCTTGGGGTTGAGATGATCAGTTAGGATTGTTACCTGTCTTCCAAGAAGGTAACATTGCCATTCTTCGAAGGCTCTGACTACGGCCATGAGTTCCCTGTCATAGATATTGAAATTGCATTCAGCAGGGCTGTATTTGCCGGAGTAGAATACTACAGGGTGCAGGCACCCACAGTCATCCTTCTGAGACATAACACCTGCAGAAACAAAACTGGATGCGTTGGTCTTGATAAATACCTCCTTATGGAAGTTGAAATGGGCTAGGACAGGGGCAGAGGTAAAGGGTTTCTTTAACTGTTTGAAAGCTTTCTATCACTCGGGAGTCTGGACAAAGAGGTGGTTTTTCTTGGTGAGTGCGGTGAGAGGACACGCCAGACGAGAGAAGGCGTAGATAAACTGTTGGTAGAAGTTGCCAAAACCAAGAAAGGCATGGACTTCATGTACTCGGTCAGGTATAGGCCAGGTAGTAACTATTTCCACCTTGGCGTTATCCATTCGGATGCCCTCAGGGCTGATGATGAACCCTAGATATTCTACATGGGTGATGTGCAACTTGCATTTTTGTAGTTTAAGCTCAAGGCCAGCTTCCTGTATGGTTTTTAGTACCCAGCGTACATGTTCTACATGTTCCTCTTCCGTCTTGCTGTAGACCAGAATGTTATCAAGGTAAGCAGTACAGAATCAGTCTAACCCCGGGCGTAGAACCTTGTTGATAAAAGCCTGGAAGGTGGCATGGGTGTTGGTAAGGCTAAAGGGCATCACGTTAGAGTCGAATAGTCTGTGGCAAGTGCGGAACGTAGTTTTCCATTGATGTTTCTTCTTCATGAGGACCTGGTTGTAGGCCCCTCAGATGTCCAGGTTGGAGTAAATTTTAGCCTCTGCAATGTTCATAAAGGTTTCAGTTAACAAGGGGAGGGGGCTGCAGTCCTTGATGGTTCCCTCATTTAGTCCTCGATAGTTGATGCAGAGTCTTAAAGTACCATCCTTCCTTTTGATAAACAGTACCGGGGATGCTGCGGAGGAGGTAGAAGGGCTGATAAAACCTTTCTCTAGGTTTTCATTGATCTATCCTTTTAGGGCGGCCAGTTCAGGTGGGGACAAATTGTAGAGGGTGCCTAATAGAGGAGTGAAACCTGGCTTCAGGGGTATCTTATGATCTACCCCTCGTCGACTGGGTGGTAGTTGAGTTTGTTCTTTTTCCAAAAGAATCGGTAGAAAGTCATGGTAAATAGGGGGAACGATTTCTTTGGCTTCCTGTTGTTCTAGGACAGTGTGGTCTAGGGCACGTTTGACGGCATAAGCGTTAAGGAAGTGGGAGATTTCGTGTTCGATTCCTTGGATGCCAGTTACATCGGAAGTACCGTGTTTGAAGCAGTAGTCGGATTCAAAGGTAATAGTATTGGTGGCGAAGCGGATAGTAACATCATGTTGTTTTAGCCAAGAGATACTGAGGCTGAGGGGGCAACTGCCTAGTTTTGTGATGAAGGTGGGGATGGACTCCAGGTGATCATTTATCTTAAGGTTAACACAAGCTATATGGGTGATAGCACCTGAGCTGATGGGTCTCCCATCAATAACAGAGAGGTGCACTGGTTCTTTGAGTTGAGATAAGGGGAGGTGGTGATGGCCAGCAAAGTCTTTATCCATAAAAGCATATCCAATTACTCCAGAGTCGATAAGGACGTGGGCACAGATTACATGTTGGTTGTCTATGACATCACAGGCGACTACCAAGTAGTTATCCTCAATTCTATTTTCCATTTCGTCCCAAGATAAACTTGAAATAACTAAACAAGGAGAAGACTTAACATGTCCCATGTGAGTGCCAGGGGCTGCACATGGGACCGCTAGTTTTCCGACTTTTCTTGGGCAGGGAGTGGCTCCTCAGGAGCAGTGGCGGCATGGGTACTGGCCCCATGCATGGGGAGGGGCCCCTTATTGGAACATGCCCAAGCCATATGTCCATGTCCTCCACAGTAGAGGCAGAGGCCACAGTTGATTCGATCCTGCCTTTCAGGAGGGGAGAGCTTTCCATGACCTGTGGAGAGGTCCATGGGCCCAGCAGCAGTACCGGTAGCTATGGAGGTGAGAGCCTGGACTGTCGAAAATCGGGAGTTACTGCGCAGCATGCTCTCGGAAGTGTCACGAATATTATGTTTCGGCTCCTGGTCGAAGCAGGTTCCTGACTGGAGATGTTTTGACAGTGGAGAAGATTTTTTCCTGTGTAGCAACAGTGTTACAGGCTAGTGATATGAAACCAGAAAATCTTTTCTCTTCACACTAGCATTAGGGGGAGAGGATAGTATTTCCATGGAGGTTTGGAAGTTCGGGTTCGCTATGATTTTAAGTCCTGTATTTTTCCTTCGTTTATCTTTCCTTTAGAGTAACAAGAAGTGATCTCGTTTATAAGTTGTTTTCCTTCCTACTTGTCGGTCTTTTCTCTATCCATTTCTCTTGATATATCGTTACTCTCTTCTCTAAATCAAAAAGGTCTTTGTTGAAGTTGTACCTTGTTGTATTATTTGTAAAAGGTTATGAGCCCAGCTTGACATGCCAGCCAGACCATCGAGATTCGAGCACTGCAAGTTGGAAGATCTATCACTTCAGCAACCATGTGGCATACCACCGGGCATGAAACGAATGTCCTCACCTCGATGGGAATAAAGCCTCTTGCTAAGGCTTCCAACTATTAGGAATGGAGGTTAGCTGTTACAGACATCCTGGCCGAGAAAGGTTATTGGAATCTGGTACCAGGAAAGAGTACCTATCTAGTTGAGTCGTCTGCAGCAAGTGCATAGAGCAAAAAAGGTAGTAAGGCCCGCGGCATGTTGGGCAGGCTATTGGACAGTGCACATCGTGAATTGTATGCTGAAGTATGGGATCCAGAAGCACTTTCGACCCGGTTAGAGAAAAGGTATGCAGGAAGAGACCAACCCCGGAGCTGGTTCCTCAGGGTAGAGCTGTCTAAGGTGGAGTACCATGATAATGATCTTATTAACTACATTGCCACTCTGGAAAAGCTCATTCACCAATTAGCAGTGGCTGAAGAGATACAACTCGAGAAAGATAAGAAGTACTTGCTGCTCTCCAACCTCCCAATACTGTACCATTCTTTTTGAACCTCGATCTACAACAATACTGCATACGATGAGATAATGTATGATGAGATCTGCGACCGCCTCACATTAGAACACCAGCAGTTAATCAAGGGTGATCAAAATACCGAGAAAATAAATGCTTTCTATGCCGGCCCGGGCTATGGGGGAAAAGGGAAAGCAAGGCATTCGGGGAAGAGTCGATGGAAGGGAAAGGATGCAAGTCCCAGTATTGGCAAAGACACCTGTCTGTACCATAAGGAGAAGGGCCATTGGGCTAATAAGTGTCCTAAGAAATGACAAGAAGAGGGAAAAAGAACAAGAGGATATGGGCATAGTGGAAGTGCAAATGCTGCAGCAGCAAACAGATCGGTAGAAGCATGGACTGCAATGGATAGTAAGTCAGAAAGAGATTGAAGGACATAGTAGGTATTGGACTTGGGAGCGACTCACCACATGACTTCCGACAAATCCCAATTCGAAAGTATTCACCCGATCCAAACCTCGATCCGTGTTGTGAATGGAAGTGTTATGACGGCAGAAGGTGAGAGGGATATTATATTAGACCTAGATGTTCATGGAAATAGAAATCGGATAATCTTGAAGATGGTATTTTAAGTTCCATCTATGGGAAGCAGTGGATTGGTTTCGGTCTGCTGCATAGAAGGAGCAGGAGGAATGGTGAGCTTTGGGATACCGAGCAAGGATCTTGTAAGTATACATCATGGAAAACGGCTCCATGGAATTGCGAAACTAGAACAGAATGCCTATGTTCTCCAAGTGCACTTTCCTCAGACAAATCGGGTGCTGGCGGCATCTAACCGGGGCACCCTAATGCAGTGACATCAATGGTTAGGTCATATCAGCTTCAAAAATGTAAAGCAACTTGCAACCAATACCCCAGAAATCATCATTGAAGGGAGCCCTACCAAGCCAACCTGCGTTAGCTGCATCGCAGCAAAACAAACACAAAAACCAAACTCATCTCCTGCATCTTGAAAGTCCTTCAAACTACTCGAACTTATCTATACCGACTTGTGTGGACCCATGTGCACCAAGTCCTTACGAGGAGGCTGTTATTTCCTTCTCTTTATTGATGATTTTTCTAGATATACTGTCATCTATACAATTTCTGAAAAGTGAGAGATGTTTACGAAGTTGCTCGAATACCAAGCATCAGTACAAACCCTTCATAACTCCAAGATCAAGGCATTAAGGAGTGACAACAGAGGCGAATACACCAGCAACCAGTTCACGCAATATCTCAAAGATTGTGGAATCACATATGTGAAAACCGCACCCTATTCCGCAGAACAGAATGGTATTAGTAAACGTGCTAACAGCACCCTAATCGGACGAGCAAAAGCAATGTTGCAAGCAGGGGGAATGCCTTCAGAATTGTGGGGTAAAGCAATTCAAACCGCTGTCTATCTCAAAAATAGGACGCCAACAAGCGCCCTCCCAACCCCGAAAGCCCGCTGTGAGCTGTGGACCGGACGTGCTCTGAACCTCTCCAACCTCATTCCTTTTGGAACTCCTGCCTTCCTACATGTCCCAAAAGAAAAGCAGAGTAAATGGGAAGACAACGGAAGAGCATGTACGATGGTCGAATATGCTGAAACAAACCACTACCGACTTATATTTGACCGAAGCATCTTCATTGGACGGGATGTCAGGTTTGTTATCGATGGTCCTACCACGGGTCAGGAAGGTATACACAAAAACGAAATACCATTGCCAACTCCCGAGTTCAAACCTGGTAGCAATACCGAAGAAGAAGAAGAAGAACAAGAAGAATTACTGGCTGAGAAGGGGAACGAAAACGAAGCTAAGGAGGACCAAAGAGATGTACCGGTACTACCAGTTCAGCTCTTAACTGCCATACCAGCAAGACGTTTACAATTAGCTACGCCGATGAGGAATACACCAGGAAGTTTCCCAATGGAGACTTCAGGTATGGAAGTACCCCCGCCTGCCCCACAAAGACCAAAACGCCCAAATGCGGGAAAGTTCACCTCTACAAAATTCCACCAAGAGGCTTTTCTCGCTACTGCTGCTCTCAATATGGATGAGCCCTCCTCCTACTTCAAAGCTGTCAACTGCAAGCAAAAGATTGAGTGGGAGAAGGCTGTTCAAGAGGAACTAGACTCAATTGCAGATAACCATACTTGGGAGATAGTAGAGCAGCCAGAAAATTGTGTACCTATTCGGTGCAAATGGGTCTTTAAAATCAAATGTGGCGCTGGCAGTGAAATTATAAGGTATAAGGACAAATTAGTGGTGAAAGGCTTCACACAACGATATGGAATTGACTATTTAGAGGCGTTCGCTCCTGTCGTTAAACTTACCTCCCTTCGAATCATCTTGTCTCTCGCCGTAGCATGAAACTACCAGATAGACCAAACAGATATAAAGACCGCCTACCTCCTTGGAACCTTAGCGGAGGAAATCTACATGGAGATTCCCGAGGGGGTAAAACTCAGTCGAGAAGAGAGAAGGCAAGCTGGAGCAGACAGAAAGCGTGTTGGCAAGCTCCTGAAGGGGCTTTATGGACTAAAGCAATCAGGTACAATCTGGAACCAAGAATGGGACCGGTATCTGGTAAAACACTGTGATTTTAGAAGAAGTGGAGAAGATCACAGTGTTTATTATAAGAGAAAACAAGAGGAGGTTTGTTGGGTTCTAATCTGGGTAGACGGCGTATTATGGATTGGGCCTCGTAATATGGTCAATGAATCAAAGGAAGATCTAGGAGAACATTTTTCGGTAACAAACCTGGGGGTAGCACGTTACTTCCTGGGCATGGAGATCCTCCAGAGGCCCCAAGAGATCGTCCTAAACCAGTCCACCTATATCAAAAAGATTCTCCACCGCTTCCAGCTCGATAACTCACATCCGGTATCGACTCCACTGAACCCTAGGACCAACCTTCAGGAAACCGAGGAGGAAAATGAGGACAAAAACATATATCGCAGCATCGTTGGAAGTCTTACGTACTTAACGCTGTGCACCTGTCCTGATATTCCCTATGCAGTGGGAGTTCTTAGTCGATTCAACAACCAACCAAAATCAAGCCACCTTTATGCAGCAAAGCATCTCCTACGATATATCGACAAAACTGCCCACCTCGGATTACACCTCAGCTCATTCACGGCAGCGATCCTGCACCCAACAGGCTTTAGCAATGCTGATTAGGCAGGAGATCTCGATACTCGAAGATGTACTGGGGGGTACCTCTGCGGATTGGTGGGGGAATTGGGATCAGGAAAGGCAACAGTCTCATGGTCAAGGAGAAGGCAAGCCAACAGTGGCACTATCGTCCACTGAGGCGGAATATATAGCCCTCACACAGGCCGTAAAAGAAGCTGTTTGGATTCCAAGATTGATGCATGAATTGACTACTGCGAGCGAAAATTCAAAGCAACAGACAACCAAAGTTTATGTCCATAACCAAGGGTCCATGGCTCTTGCCCATAACCCCGAATTTCACTTACGAACCAAACACATTGCTATCCGGTACTACTAAATACGCGAAATTGGTTCTAGTGGGGAAGTCACCTTGTACTACCTTCATACAGGTGAGATGATTGCGTACTGTTTGACAAAGTCCTTAAGCCGTGAGAAGGTGGAGCACTTCTGAAAGGAAATGGGAATCTATTAAGCATGACCTGTGGAGAGTAGGATTGGAAAAGTTTCTTTCGTATTTCCTTTGTCACTATTTGTTTTTCTTGTTATGAGCATCGCTGACACAGTGGGAGTGTTGAAAATCAGGAGTTACTGTGTAGCATGCTCTCGGAAGTGTCACGAATATTAAGTTTTGGCTCCAGGTCGAAGCAGGTTCCTCACGGGAGATGTTTTGACGGTGGAGAAGATTTTTTCCTGTGTAGCAACAGTGTTACAGGCTAGTAATACAAAACCAGAAAATCTTTTCTCTTCAAACTAGCATTAAGGGGAGAGGATAGTATTTCCACGGAGGTTTAGAAGTTCGGGTTCGATGTGATTATAAGTCCAGTATTTTTCCTTCATTTATCTTTCCTTTAGAGCAACAAGAAGTCATCTTGTTCATATGTTGTTTTCCTTCCTACTTGTCGGTCTTTTCTCTATCCATTTCTCTTGATATATTGTTACTCTCTTCTCTAAATCAAAAAGGTCTTTGTTGAAGCTGTACCTTGTTGCATTATTTATAAAATAGACTGGGGCAGGAGGACGAAGAGGAGCCTTTCTTTTCGGCAGCACGGGCACTGATGTTATTGTCCAGCTGCTTGAGGAGAGAGAGGTAGTCATTGAAGGGCTCCGGGACTGGAAACACATGTACTAGAGCATCCTTCAGTTCAGTGCTGAGGCCCACGTAGAGGGCAGTACGTTTGGCGGCATTGTTCCTGTGGATGTCATCAGCTAGGCGTTGAAAGTCCACAAGGTATTCCAGGAAAGGCCAGTTCTTTTGTTAAAGACTCCACAGAGCACGTTCTGCAGTTTGGACACTGTTGGGATCACCAAAGGCTTGTTCTAACTCGGGACAAAGGGCATCCATGTTTTTGAAGTCGATGCGATTGGACAAGCCCTATTATTGGATCTGGATGAAGGCGCACCCACAGAGGAGACCGATAGCATAACTGAGCTGGTGTTGTTCACTGGTGAAATGGTGGCTGTCACCCTGGAATTTCATCCATAGTTGGGTGAGGAAGGAGTGGAGCTTGTTGGTGGTACCATCGAATTGTTCAGGGTCCAGGATTGAGACTTGTTTGTTACCACCAGTAGGGACTATGGCATGGGGGCAGGCATGAGGGTGAGGACTGTATTCAGAGACGTGCTAGTACCATTGGCCCGTGTGAGGCTGGCTTCGACGATAACAAAATGAGCCTCGAGGCCTTGGCCTTCGGTATGGGCATCATCTCATTCTTGGGCTAAGAGGTTGCAGTGTTGTTACAACTGTTGGTACTGGGGGGTCTGTTCAAGGGAGATGGGAGTTTCTTGTCGGGGAGGAGGAGCGGGTGCATTTAGGATTTGGCGACCCAGGTCTCTTGCAACGGTAAACTGGTTTTGTATTCGGACATGGGTTAGGCCTTGGATGTCTTTATTCTCTAGGGTGCCGAGGGCCTGAAAGGGGTCATTGATGTTCTCAGGGAGGCGGGAGGTAGCCATGACTATGTGTGGGTTGGGTCTTGGTAGACGCAATCTTGTGTAACAGACAGGGTCTCAGGCTCGGGTAGCCCAAGGCATATCCCGATCAGAGTAGGAAGGAGTTTGGAGCCGAGAACTAGGTTCGAGGGTACAACCGAAGCGAGTTGTAGAAGGCTGGGGGTCCAGAGATTCAGGGTCAGGGTTCAAGGGTTCCAGAGGACGAGAAATAGAAGAGAGGTATAATTCCTAGGTATGGGTGTCCAAATTCAATCTAAGTTTATTTATACTCGTCGCGCCAAAACATGGCTTATGATCGAGCGCCCCCCCGACTGGAGCTTACTGCTGGCCAGGATCCACCGCTGGAACTGGGGCCCTGCTACCCCTGCTAAAAACAGCCAACTAAATACAAGATACTGATCCTCTGTTCCTATACCGTTAACCACTCCGGTGAGCGAGTACCAATACCAAAGCTAAAGTACAAGTCTGTCAACAGTCTGGCACCTATCCGGTCCAGCTAGCCAGGCCACGGAAATTCCAGCACAATCAATAAATCACTACCACTGGCAGCATTGCTCTAGCCTCACTCCCCATCCCTTATAATATCATAACAAAGGAAATCGATCAACACCAACCCTACCCGGCACCCAAGAAAGCGTTCCGGCACTGTCCCTTAGAAGGGCCATGAAAAAGGTACACTACGAAGCCAGTCTCCCCTAAGTGATCAGTCGAGGCAGGCCTAACAGCCACACCCCTTGTACTGTAACAGCCAACCGGAGAGACCCCTAGGGCATTATGGTTATAGGTATCCCAACCAATGTCGAGCCAACCATATCCACCTCTTCTTCATGTTTCTCCGATGCCTCAGACTGTAGGGTATCTGGACAGGAGCGAGAAGGGCAGACAGGTGAGTGGGATTCGTATGGGCCATCACAGTTTATACACTTAGATGTGGTATGGCTGCAGGGACGGCTGCGAAGGCGGCAGGTAGCAGTAGAGCAGGAGTGATGCCTAGTACCATGAGGGAGGAGGCACCAGGCAAGAAGCAGGTGAGATGCATTTGATACTGTGGTGGCCAAACCTGTGGCAGTTGGCATACAGGGTAAATTTGTTGAAGGATAAATGGCGCTCGTGTAACAGGGGCTTCCTCAGGTAGATGGTTCCTAACGATGTGACTGCACCAAACTTCGAATCTTTTGGATACAGCTTTTGCAAAGTGTAAAGAATAAAAGCAAACGGTAAAACTTAATATCATTAAGCTCTGGCTTATCTCAATTAAAGTCTGTCAAGAGGATCTTGATTGTGTTGGGGTAGGAGAGTTCTCGTATAATCTTTAAGCAGTCAGACTTATACCAAAAACTCCCCCATCAGGTTACCCCGACCAACACGAGCATACCCTTCTCTGTAAGGGTTGCCGGTACCACTAGCATGTCCCCGAAGGGCCTAAGGTGTCAGGCCACTCTAGCAAAAATCTCCTATATAGACATCAGTTTCTGCGAGGTGTTTACCAATACATCTACCGGAGTGAAAGCCTCTGCGTATCGGTGCCTCGCCAGTGGCTAACTGTCGAGCCAGGTAGGAAAGCTGACTAAATAACTCTTTTCCCATGTGCTATAACCTTTGCAAACAGTTGGAGACATCAGCTACCTTCCGGCTAAGTCCTATCTATCTTGACTGCAAACTTAGGGGGTCTACGACGCTCCCGCGCAAAGCTGTGGTGGCGGCGGGACTCGTGGGCGCTACCCATAGTCCCTTACCCCCAACACACCACTCACCATGATAATTATCATGCTGTTAGAGTCCTCAAACAACCCACAAAGAACCTACAGCAAAGGGGCACGTGTAGGCTTGATTGGTGCAAAACCTTCTCAGATGTCTCTGGCACTACCTGGGACTACTCTGGGGACTCTTCCAGATAGCTCACGCTAACACCGTCAGTTTTGGTCCGTTTTACTCCGTTCTTTCTGGAGAAGGTACCTGACCTTCTCACCTTGGCCCCTTATATATCCTGCGAACAGCATCCAGTCAGATGAATGGCAGCGACGTATACAGTATTATAGACAAGTCTTCATAGACTCCATTTAACTTGTATAATGCCAACTTCAACCATTTTGCCCCATGATGCCCGGGGCGAACCCTGGGGCCGCAGGTACCACTTAGGAATGATTCTGCCATGTTACAGCATGTTCGGAGCATGCTAGCACCTCCCTTAGTTGTCCAATCAATATGCAAGCAAGTGCCCGTCGATCGCCACTGCGTAACAAATAGTCCTAACATTTCATGGAATCTTTCCGAGATCATTTCCGACAGAAGGTAGGGTAATAGTGTCCCAAAGGTAGGGTAAGTCTGTCCATGGTGACACGAAACTGGTCTCCATGGTAGGGTAACGTGACTCTCCTAGACAGGGTGAACTCACCTGGCCTTCCGACCTAACCTTAGGCCGGAGCGGACATAGTCACATTACTTCCAGTACTTAGGTACACCTATTTCTTAAGTACCTTCTCTTCTTTGGGATATCTGGACAATTACATATCCCCTGGGCATGTGCCAACATACCCACCTAGTCTACCATCTGACCTCAGGGTCTTATGTATAGGCGTAGACTTAGGTCGCCTTAGCTCTATAAGATAGGGTTGTTACAGCTCGGTACGGTAGGTGTTGGAGAAGGCAGAGAGGCGTTTGCCAACGACAGAAGGAGCCTTGGGTCCAGTGATGGAAGTAGCAACAGTTGAGGCGAGTTTGCCGATGCGTACTAAATCTGAGTCCAAGGTAAGCCACCTAGACTCCTCGGTAAGAGATAAGCCTGAGTTAAAGGTGGTGAGTTCTTGGGCAAGTGATACTCAAGAGGTAGAGGTAGCGATGCCATGTACCAGAGGCTGGGTGGCGGGGGTGTCAAGGTAGATGGTAGAGGCACCAGGAATGAGGTGCAAGAAGGTGCCAACTTTGCTGTTGACAGTTGTGGCTCTGACTGTATCCATAGGGGTGAGAGTAACATGGCCATCCCAGAAGGAGACAGACTGGATAAGAGTGGAGGCCAGGGCCTGGTTGATGCTGTCGCATAGCTGTACAGCAGTAATAGTAAGGGGGGTAGCATCTCGTTTGATGATAAGTCAACGCTCGCGCATGGTGAGGCTCTTTTTCTTTTCAGCAAGGGGCTTAGCTGAGGTAGAGGCGGGTTTGGCTGGCTTGGAACCAGGCTTTGTGGGGTTCTGAGAAGGTTTCCTTGCTCTCCTGACAATCGTAGTCCAAGAAGAGGGAGCTGTAGGACCAGGAGGTTAGGTATGGGGAAGGGTATACGGTAGTGGAGCAACAGAGGGCTGCTCTACAGTGTTGGGGGTAGGAGGTGCCGGCGGGGCAGTAGCAGGGGCAGGCTGGGATAAAGTGGAGGCACAGAGGGCATCCAGTTCCTCAGTAAGGGCAGTGATGTGCTTGGTTAGCCCATCAGTCCTCTTCCTGTAGTCTTGGTACAATATTTACATCATGTGGATAATAATGGGAAAGGCTTTTCCAAAGATGTTTGGCGCTTCAAACCCTTGTAACTCAAAGAACTCATCAAACATGCTCATGAAAGCCCCATTGGCCTTGTCAAAATCGTTCTCTGAGTATCGTGGTAGACTTGTGGTAGTGCTACTATGCGGCCGTTTAAGCAAGGGGGGGCCTTGAGGCTGGAAAATTGGTGATAAGCGACTCTACCAAGCCCCCTAACACTGCATTGAGGCGAGTGGAACGAGAGGGGGTGATGACCCTATGATGGAGGTAATGAGGAGAAACTTTGACCCCGGTCGGGCCAAAGAGAAGATATCGTGGTGGATAAGATAATTTCCTGGCATGTAAGAAAGGGTGTCCAAATAATATCTGAGTTTATTTATACTCCTCGCACCAAAACATGGCTTATGATCGAGCACCCCCCCGACAGCAGCTTGACGCCAGGCAGGATCCACCACTGGAACTGGGGCCCTGCTATCCCCGCTAAAAACCGGCAACTAAATACAAGATACCGATCCTCCGTTCCCGTACTGTTAACGACTCCAGTGAGCGAGCACCAACACCAAAGCTAAAGTACAAGTGGATCAACAGGTCAGCACCCATCTGCTCCACCTAGCCAGGTCACGGTAATCCCAACACAATCAATAAATCACTACCACTGGCAGAATTGCTTCAGGCACGCACCTCATTCCTCATAACATTATCACAAAAAACAAATCTACCAACATCAACCCCAGCCGGTACCCAAGAAAGTGTTCCAGCACTGTCCCTTGAAAGGGCCATGACAGAGGGGCAGTACAAAGCCAGTTTCCCCTAATCAATCAGTCGAGGCAAGCCTAACAGCCATACCTCTTGTACCATAATAGCCAACTCGAGACACCCCTAGGGCATTATTGTTATACGTATCCCAACCTATGTAGAGTTATCTATTTCCACCTCTTCTTCATGTTCCTCCGAAACCTCAGACTCTTAGGTAGCTGGACAGGGGCAAGAAGGGCAGACAGGTGAGTGGGATTTGTGTGGACCATCACAGTTCACACACCTAGGTATGGTATGGCTGCAGGGACAGCCACAAAGGCGGCAGGTAGTAGTAGGGCAGGAGTGATCCCCAGTAGCGTAAGGGAGGAGGCACCAGCAGCAGGAAGCAGGTGAAGTGCATTTCATACTCTGGTGGCCAAACTTGTGGCAATTGGCACAGTGAGTATATTTGTTGAAGCGCAGGCGGCGCTGGGTATGGTAGGTATTGGAGAAGGCAGAGAGGCGTTTGCCAACGAAAGAGGGAGCCTTAGGTCTAGTGATGGAAACAATAGCAGTTGCGGCAAGTTTGCTGATCCGTGCTAAATCAGAGGTGAGCCACCTGGGCTGCTCAGTAAGAGATAAGCCAGAGTTAAATGTCGTAGGTTCTTGGGCAAGGGATGCCAGAGAGGTAGAGATAGCAATGCCATGTACCAGAAGCTGGATGGCAGGGGTGTCGAGATGAAGAGTAGAGGTGCCCGGAATAAGGTGCAAGAAGGTTCCGACTTTGCTGTTAACAGTCGTAGCTCTAACCGTGTCCACGGTAGTAAGGGTGACATGTGCATCCCAAAAGGAGACAGATTGGATGAGAGTGGAGGCCAAGGCCTGGTTGATGCCATCTCGTAGCTTGACCGTGGTGGTCGTAAGGGGGGTAGCATCTCGTTTAATGATGAGCCGACGCTTGCGCATGGTGAGGCCCTTTTTCTTATCCGTAAGAGGCTTACCTGAGGTAGAGGAGGGTTTGGCTGGCTTGGTGCGAGGCTTTACTGGTTTCTGAGAGGGCTTCCTTGCCCTCCTAGTAACTGTAGTCCAAGAAGGAGGAGCAATGGGGCCAGGAGGTTGGGCATGGGTAGGAGGTAGTGGAGGAACAAAGGGCTGCTCTGTAGCATGGGTGGTAGGAGGTGCCGGCAGGGCAGTGGCAGGAACAGGCTGAGGTGGGATAGAGGTATGGAAGGCATCCACTTCCTCAGTAAGGGCGATGATATGCTCAGTTAGCCTATCGGTTGCCTTCTTGTAGACTTCGTGTAAAATTTGAATCATGTGGATTTGTTAGGCGGCAGCCAATTCTAAGTCAAACAAATTTTAACTGGGGCCAATAAGGTTTCTCAGAGAGTGGTCAAGAAAGCTTGTAACAAAAGTATGTATCAAAGTATAATGAATATATTGATAAGATCTCTTCTCCGTTCGCTGATGATTCTGAAAGCTAAGGATTTCTATTTTTTTTTTTTTTGCTTGACTCATTTAAATTTTTGTTTATAGGACAAAAAGGCATATGGAGCACTAGCTATGATGCCTAAAAAAACTGCCCCCCCTCAGACCAGGCTGAACGACAGAGCTAAAAGAACCCTCTGGGGTAGAAAAAACTACTCCCGCCCGTGATCCTTCCCTTGAACTGCTCCACCCAATAAGCGGTACCGCCAAGCAACAAAAGAAAGCTAACTACCCGACAGTGACCCAAGAACCCGCCAAAACTACAAGAACAAACCCCTAAAGACAGAAACCCAAACCGAACCCCTAAGGGCCAACGATCACAACTCAAATCCAATATAGGAACCCCTAGGCCATATGACGAGGGCCGGGAGGAGGGAGCCGAAGCCCCGGACGCGAAGGGTATAAGGGAAACCACCCCGAAGGCGGCAACTGAGAAGTGAGGAGAGGAGGTGTGTGGCAGGCGTGCCAGCGACCATGTGTCCTCCGGGACATTCCATGAGTGAGGCAGTAAGGTGCCAGGTTGAGAGGAGGTGGTAGTAGGGTACTAGCCGATCCGACTGTGGAGAGGAGCCCTAAGCGAAGCAAGAGTTTTCCCGCGTCTCTCATGTAGTCCCTTGTTCTGGGAGAGATAGCATCACTGTGGTGGAAGGGATCCCACCACCTGCAAGCCAAGGAGGACCCAAAGAGTAGAGGAGGGGTACACCCAATTCCGTGAATGACAACTATCGGTAACCGCGTTCGTGTCCAACTAGGCAGCCTCTTAAGGGGGCAAGAGAATGGAGAGATCGACCGTAGCCTGTAAGCTGTTCTCTCCTATTGTAACTGTAGTCTCAGCCGTCTGTTGAAGGTGGAAAAGGGGGTTGCGGACCGTGCCAACACCTAAGCGAGGCGGGGTAGGAAGAGGGGAAACATCATGAAGCTGGGAGGCCTCAATGAGGGATGGAACCGAGGGAATTAATAAATAAGTCAGGACCCCAAGGGAGAGGGGAAGCGAGCCCACCTCCTGTAGCCGAGGCTAGATGGGGGGAGATGGGGGGGAGGTGGTGGTGCAAGACAATGAAAGCCATGATAGAAACCATGGTGTTGAGTTTTCAATCGCCGGAGGTGTAACGGAGACGGAGGATGTTCTGAAAGCTAAGGATTTTGTTTTTTGTTTTTTGTTTAACTCATTGATTATTTGTTTAGGGTATAAAAAACATATAAAGCGCTAGCTATGACAGCAAAAAACCCATATTCCTCCTCTCCCCACAGGAAAAAGCCAACCCCCCAAGCCTCTCTGGTATGGAGCCAACTGCACATCTCGCCTCAAAGAAAAGAAACCCAAGCCCGGCTAGATGGACGAACAAGGAAATCCTAATTAAGAAGAAAGCAGGAAGGGCCAGGAAAACCCACTGAGAAATCGCAAAAAGACAAAAGAAAGGTTAGTAGCAAGCCACGCAGGCCCCGAAGGGCGAGTCCACTCATTCAAGCGGGAAATGAGGCACGAAACACGCTAAGATAGGGGGCCCTGCCCAGACCCACTCCAAGGTGACAGTGCAATACCATGGAGGGAAGGAGGAGAAAAGCCAGCCGAGGGCGATAACCGCGGGGAGGAGAAGGTGTAGGAGTAGGGTGCTAGCTAATCCGACCGGAGGGAGAGGAGAGCGGAGGGGTAGACCCAAAGACCTTAAACATCGTCTATCGGTATTGTGTTTGCGTCTGACTAGGCAGCCTCTTAGGGGAACAAGAGAATGGGGAGATCGACCATAGCTGGTTGGCTGTTCTCCCCTACTGCAACTGTAGTCCCGGCCGTCTGACGATGGTGGTTAAGGGGTTGCCGACCGTGAGAAGGCTAAGCGAGGCCAACTCAAGAGGAAGTGAGGACTCCCCACCACGCGTGGGGGGAGGAGGAAGCAGGAGTAAGGAAGATCATCAACGGCCGCATGGGCAAAGCATAGCAGGTGTTTTACCGCATCTCTCATGTAGTCCCTTGTTGTGGGAGAGATAGCGTCACTGTAGTGGAAGGGATCCCACCACGTGCTAGCCAGCTGAGGAGGGTGTCCAACTGACTAACCACCAGGGAGAGAGAGGGCCCTGCGACGGTAGACCGAAGTCAATACCCCGGGTGCGAGAGGAGAGACGAGCCGGACTCCCCTAGGCCGAGGCCAAAGGCAGGAGTGGGCCAGAGTGTGGAGAAAGTTTGGCGACAAAACAAAAAACTTACGATAAAAACCGTGGTGTTGAGTTTTCAATCGCTGGAGGTGTAGCAGAGACGGAGGATGTTCTGAAAGCTAAGGAGGTACCTCGATATTTATATTGCGCATCTGGGTGGTCACAGGCTACATCTATCTATCACCAAACAATGTGCCGTACCTAATTTCGATCCCCTACCATCGTATGGGCATTCCCTTTGACCCTGACAAACTTTGCATCACGCTTGGACTATGGTCTCCATGTGTTGTCGTGTTTCTGCGAGGGCGTTCGCAACCTCTTCGGCGAAAACACACAATTCCTTCATCTCGGAGTTTTAGGTATGAGCAAGTATTCTCACGTCGAGCGAACTCAACGTCCGCCTTACTCTGACTGGAGTGATCAGCTCAGTAGAGAGTCGTATCAAATACCTCGTTGTCTTCGCAATTTGACAGCATTGACTTCGAGGACTTTCTGCCATGATCGGACTAGTCAACATTGTGGAAAGGTTCCTCATCCACAGATAGGCCTCCGGTTGGCTCTACACTGTGCGAGCACTAGACTGGGCTCTGTGCCTCGTCCTTACGGGCACATCCCAATAACTCATTGCACTATTGGCGATCTGGTCCCAACACTTCCTGTCCATCTCTGAGGTAGTCAACCTCGTTTAGCTCGTAGCTCCACGGTTACCCATCCGATTGACTCCATTCTACTTTTCACACACGGTCTGAGGTCCCCTCTTATATTTCTTACGAACAGCATCAGCGAAAATAAATCCTGCGTCAGACGCGCGGGCGCCGCGTCCGGACGCCCGGTGTTTTTCCCCTGCGTCCCCTGCGTCCTGTACGTCTGGTCTTGCGTTGCAACGGCCAGCCGCGTCCGCTGCGTCCTCCATTTCAACCCCCGGTTTATCCCGTCATCGGCGACGCCTCCCACGTCTGGCCGTCCTGACGCCGTCCCCACTCACCTCCCACATTTCATTCTATTCCGGACGCCCGTATCCACACCTTCTTTCTTCGTCCTGTTGTAACGCATTCGGCGTATCTGCTCTTCTCAGGGCGGCGATACCGTGTTTTGATACCCGGCGTCCCCCCGTCTGGTTCACATCGTCCCATCCTCTGGCGTCTGGACTCGGTCCACATCTCCCCCGGGAGCCTGCACCTCACTGGGAACTCCTGACGCCGCACTTCTACTTTCAGAATTGGGTCCTACCAATTTCAGGACTCTGTATCTCGTGTAGGGTTCCATTTGCCACCACCCCATTCCCACTGTGAATGTCATATCTCGATCAAGTTTATTTCCATTTTATGACTTCCGAATCTATCTACATTATGCTATCTACGGAGGGTTACAACTCCAAGAGCTTCCCGTTATGTGATATCCACGCCACAGCCCTCATTCTCGCCCTTCTCTTGCCGTAAGCGCCTAAGTCCCATATGTTAAATGCCATCAATTCCTAGGTGTCCCAGCCCCACGCCCATACTATGAGAACAGGATGCAAAGACCGGTTTTGGCCCTGCGCCGCATCGTGCTTCCCGTGGGATCGAATACTGGCTGAGCGATTTGCCAAATCGTTCAATATATTTCGTTGAACGTCCGTAAATCGATCCGACTATTAACAAGTCAGCGCTGTTCCGCGTCCTGGATCAAGTGCGCCAAGCCGGTAATGGTGCCAATATCTACTATAGTAAATCTTCGGGCACCCTGCTTCAGCTGTAAGGTGATGAGATCATGAAACTCGGATGGGCGTCCCGAGTTAACTACGCTCAGCAGTTGGACACACGCGAGTTGGTAAACCCTATCACCCTGTGTGCAGTCTCGGAGTTTGAAGAGCGCCACAAGTTTCCCCGGCAGGCGTCCTCTTAGCGCACCATACATCTCCTCCCCACCAGTCCGTACCCAAACCCAATCATTGCGGCTTCCCTGTTTCCGGAACGGCTCGTCTCCTGTGGATCGCGCCCGGTGTATGTCGTAAACATCTGTTTCCTGAAACGCCAGAACAGGAATTTCAAGTTGTGTTAGGAGCTCGACAGGAAGATACCGGAGTACCGCAGGATCTTCCGGAAGCCGGCAGTCAAGGGGCAGGCCTTGACGGCTATATCGAATCAATTCCCCACAGAGGTTCTCAATCGAGATATCCAAGATGTTGCAAAAATCTGAAGCATCAGAAACATCAGCACGACGTCCTCTCAGAACCCTACGGCGGGTCTCTGGTACGGATAGTGGGCACGCCGGGTCCAATAGTTTAACAACGTCAGCCGGGATGTGGGCCCCGCGACGTCGGAGGAAATCTAAGTTCAGAAGCCGCATTCGGATCGAGTGTTGTCGGCCGTAGCTGTGGAGTATCTGCCGCGCAGCATCATTTTTATTCGAGCGTCGCCATCCATCTTTAATCTGTTCCTTATGGGCCAGCTCCCCAAACTGGGTAGAATACGTTGGAATGTTGCCAAACCGGGTTACGTGATCGCAAAAGTGAGCAAGTAGATGCATCTTGATAAAATGGAAATGACTTTCTGTATGGATCAAGTCCAAACGCTGGTCGTCTTCAATCTCACGTTGCTGCACTCGCGTCTGGAGCCGGTTGGATTTCGCGCGGGCTAGTGATTGAGCTACGGCTCCTCTGCGTTGTTCTCTCCGTTGCTCCTGAACTTTTGCTCGTTTGCGTTTTGATATCCGAAACTCGAGGAAAACATCCTTCGTCGCATGGAACCGGTTGAGATAATTTTGCATATAATCTAAAGTCTCTTGTGTATGGCTTCGGTATTGTGCCATTAAACTGAAATCCAGTAAATATCTAACGCACGCCAGGGCGCGTTTGAAGGGCCCTACTTGTGTACTGTCGGGTTGTCTCAGCGCCACGGCAAGCACTCCCAGAAGACAGCGACCCAGGTTCCTCATCTCCTTTCCTTGCCATTGCGCAACCTGGCGGCACGCTTTTTTCGGAACAAAGAATCCCGGATACGGTGGTAAAGCCTTCCAGGCGTCGTCGAAAGCTTGACTTCGTGCGTGTTTCTTGAGAAATGATTGAACCCAGTCCGTCATGTGCTTAAATAGTCCGAGGTAAACTGTATGGAGCAAATCTGGTTTGTATAGATCGGGCGCCAAAACACGTGGAAGCCCATGAAAGACGTTTCGTCCAATCTTGACGCCAAGACCCTCAAAGGTGCTATTGATGTAGTCAGCCACGGAGTCTGTTTCATGATCCAGGCTTCCTTGTTGTAGTCGTTCGTATGTCGCGTAATCCCTCGTGGGATACCCGTTTTGTATCAAGGATCCTAACCTATCCGGAGGCACCTCGCACTTCGGACAGGCATTGGATTTTCCTCCATGTAGGGCCACATTTTCCATATGATCCGCCGTCCAAGCCGCCAATATAGGGAAGCACCTCCGGACTCTCCCATCTGCGCAGTCGACCGGGACGCCCGCTTGTGCTGCATCTTGCAAGGGCCCAAATATTAGCTGGAATACGCCTTGTAGCGTATCCGCATTGATTTGTCGCTAGAGTTCATTTGCGGAAGCGGAGTTTGCCAGTTTTGGGGCACAGGCAAGAGAGCGAGAAGGAGAACTGCCATTGATCCAGGTCGGTTACGTGTGGTCGACGGCAGATTCCCAACCGTGATATATACCGGCCATGCCTTCTGGTCACCAGAGAAGTTGCTGAGGTGCGTCTGATCCGACATCCCAATAATGGGGACGACTGTGGCGCCACGCGGAAGGGCGTCCTGAGATCTGTTAGCTTGAGCTCCCGCCAACAGTAATTGGGTAACAATGTGGCACTGTACTTGGATGTCCCACCACCAGTCCGCTGTATGCATTTCGGCGTATACCCTTTGACCGTTGGCGTCATATTCACGCCGCGGCGCGTATACGAGATCTTCGGTATATGTGATCTGGCGCAGAAGATATCTGACACAGTCCAGGACATTGCGATAGAAAAAGGGTAATCTTCTCGTGCCATCGTCAACTTGGCCTTCGAACCATTGCAGATAAGGACCGTATGGATCTAATTGCCGAAGGCGGGCCTCTAATGTATACATCGAGGTAAAGCCTGCTGAGGCGGATGTGCCGAGACCTGTTGAAAAGTACTCGTTGATTCGTGACTTTGGGACTTTAGACCGAATAAACCAGGACGCGAGTTTGAACTCATGTGGCGTAGAGAATGGGGCCCATGGGTCCTCGGACAGATTATCGAGTTCTTCTTCAAATCCCTTCACGTCCCCAATTGATTGCCCAGCGCCTGGATAATCCGCTCGTCGAGTGGCTGACGAAGAAACCCTATCAACATCGAGTGGTTCCGTATCGGACTCACACGCAACATTTAATCTACCGGCATCGGATCCGCCGCAGCTCACTTCAGATTCGTAGTCTGAATCGAGCTGTTCTTTCTCGCCGTTCGCGTCGTCTTGGTTAGGTACGTCTGCTTCGCCGCCGGCGACGTGAGTATGATCTGTGGGGGCAATGGGCCGCACAGTAGACGCGAGAATGACGTCTAAATTTGAATGCGCCGTTCGGAGGTGTTTTTCAAAAGGGCCTGCGCGAGCGTACCGGCGGCAACAAAAAGAGCACTTGATAGGCATGGCGATTGGGAAGCCAGCAATTGAGGTGAATTTTGAATAGGTCCAGAGACATGTGACGGGGTGTTTACTCGTAGGCATGCTGGCGGAGGGAAGTTTAGGTGCTTGTCACTTCAGGAAATACCGCTAGTACAGGTTCCGGTCTAGCGCGCTGAATGGCGACATCAGGTAGGAGCAAGTGCATGTTCTTTCTAGCGACCGAGTTTCATTAGCACTAGTAGATCAGCAAAAAAAAACTCTGCGTCTGATGCGTGGGCGGCGCGTCCTGACGCCGAGTCTTTTTTTTTTGCGTCCCCTGCGTCCTGTGCGTCCTGATTCTGGTTGCAACGCCCCACTGCGTCCCGTGCATCCGGGCTTCCAGCCCCGACGCCCCCCTACGTCCCCTGCGTCCCATCACCACTCCCTCGCATGCTCACCTCCGGTACCCTCTGGCCCCTCGGTTGAACGTCTGGATCACGTCCCTACGTTGCTACTGCAAAACCGGCGCTCTGATCACAGCGCTCGCGGCCTTGCGTCTGCCTCACGACCTGACGCTCAGCCCCGGCCTCCATCCTCAGGATTCCTGCCTGGCGCCCCCCTTTGTCACCGCGACATCCAGACCACGTCCTACGGCAGCCAACCCTCCTTTCAAACCCCTATAATGAGCTCCCAGTGTCACCCCCTCCTGACGGTCCGCTCCTGGCTTCTTTCTCTGGATTCCCTCATGGCGTCGCGCGACAATCCTACCATCCGTCCAGTTCCTCCTGCCTGCTCTCGCCACTTCGGGATAACGTCAGACTTGAAACGCAACACTCGCTACACTCCCGATTACGCTCTGCTGTGTTGTCTGCTGGTGGCGATCCGTATGAGTGCCTCCCTACGTTGCCGCGACGTTCATATCAGCTGATAGACATCGGAGCCTGCCTCGCGTCCCCTATCCACGATATCGACGACCCCTCGCGGGCAAACATGTCATGGTTCCTCACAGCAGGTTTGCGGATCCTCCGGCGGACACTTGATTTCTAGCACTTTGTCTTAATCATATTCTTTTATTTCTACGTACAGCTTGCTATCAAGAGACCTTTATCATTCTAGGCCCATATTGCCTGTTTGTTGTCGGAGGATTCGCGTCTGGTGTTAGAAGTTCTGAGTGTCGCATAATCAATGCGTCTGCACGACGTTTGTCAATATATTTCATTAAACGTCCTTAAATCAATGCGACTGTTGACCAGCCATCGCCCGTCTGCCTCCGGAACCAGGTGGGCTTGCCCAAGTATCATGCCTATGTCCACTATGGTAAACCTTCTCGCATCGGGTCTAAGCTGAACGGTGACAAGATCGTGTAATTCTGACGGACGCCCAGAGTTAACTGCACTCAAAATCTGAACACAAGTGAGTCGATGTATTGTCTTCTGGTGCCTACAATCTCGCAGTTTGAAGAGTGCGATGAGCTTTCCCGGAAGACGGCCGCGGAGCGCACCATACATTTGCTCCCTGCCTGCCTGGACCCAAACCCAATCATTCCGACTAGCCTGGTTTCGAAAAAGCCCGGATCCCGTAGATCTTGCCCGGTGGATGTCGTAAATATCGGTTTCCTGAAAGGCGGGAACTGGGATTTCGAGTTGCGTCAGTAGTTCAACGTGAAGGAGTCGAAGTATAGCAGGATCGTCGGGGAGGCGACGCTCTGCGGGCAGCGTCTGACGGCTATATCGGATCAATTCGGTACTCATGTTTTCGGTGGTGATACTCAGGGCATTGCAAAATTCGACCAGACATGCAACATCACCACGGTGCCCCTACAGGACTCGAAGACGGGACTCAGCCCCCGGTGCAGGTCCGGTACCGGTTTTGTTCAAAAGGTCGACAACCTCTGCGGGAATATGAGCTCCTTGGCGTCTTAGTGAATCTAGGTTTAAAAGCCTCATTCGGATCGCGTGTTGCTGGCTATAGCTGCTCAGAATCTGCCTGGAGGCGTCATTTTTATTCGATCACCGCCATCCGTCCTTAATCTGATCCTTATGCGCCAGCTCCCCAAATTCAGTTGAATACATGGGAATATTTCCAAACTGGTATATGTGATCACGGAAGTGAGATAGCAGATGCATCTTGATGAAGTTGAAATGACATTTTGACTGAATCAATTCCATTCGTTGGTCGTCCTCCTGCCCGCGATGCTGCTCGCGTATTTTCCGTACCTTCGACCTGGGGTGTGATTCATTGAACTGGGCTTGCTGATGCCGTATCCCCCGGACCTGATCCTTCAGTTCGGCTCGTGTCTGTTTCGACATCCGAAATTCTAAGAAGATATCCTTCGTGGCGTGAAACCTGTCGAGATATTGTTCCATATAACCTATAGTCTCTGCTGTATGACTTTTATATTGCGCCATCAAACTGAAATCGAGTAATGACCCGACGCAAGCAAGCGCATGTTTGAAAGGCAGCTGTTGCGCACCGTCCGGCAGTCTCAACTCCACAGCTAAAACTGCTAAAAGACATCGCCCCAAATTCCTCATCTCTTTCCCTTGCCACTGCGTAACCTCACGGTAAGCTTTTTTGGGAACAAAGAACTCAGGGTACGGCGGCAAAGACTTCCAAGCATTATCAAATGCTTGTAGTCGCCCATGTTTCTTGAGAAATCCTTGAATCCAATCCATCATGTGCTCAAACAGTCCCAGGTAAATTGTATGAAGGAGATCGGGCTGGTGCAAGTCAGGCGTAGACACCCGTCGGAGCCCGTGGAAAACGTTCCGCCCGATCTTGACACCCAGAGCGTCGAGTGTGGGGTGGGTCACATCTGAATCTGACATCTCCGACTCGTCGCGAAGTTGCTGCTCGAGTTCCTCGTATGTCGCATAATCTCGGGCCTGATATGCCGGGTTCGCGTTGGCACCTAGCTGGTGTCGACGAACCTCACATTTAGGACAGGCGTTGGATTTTATTCCATGAAGGGCGACGTTTTCCATATGGTCCGCAATCCACGCAGCCAATATCGGGAAGCACCTCCGGACGTTCCCATCCGCACAGTCAATTGGGACGCCATCGCGCGTAGCATCTTGCAAGGGCTCAAATCAGAGTTCGAATACGCCTTTGAGGGTGTCGGCATTGATTTCTCTCTGGGATCTGTTTGCTGAAGCCGACTGGAGCAACTTAGGAGGGACTGGTAGGAGCGCAAGAAGGAGGATAGCCATCGATCCGGGCCTGTTACGCCTAGTCGACGCAAGATTTCCTATCGTAACCTACACCGGCTAGGCCTTCTTGTCACCGGAGAAGTTGGTGAGATGGGTCTGATCGGACATCCCGATAATTGGAACAACCGTGGCGCCGTGTGGAAGGGTTTCCTGTCATAGGTTAGCCAGATCTTTAGTCAAAAGGTGATAAGAAATTGGTATAGTACTTGAACTTCCCACCACCAGTCTGCGGTATGTATTTCAGCATATACTCTGTGTCCATTGTGATCGTATTCACGTTGCGGTGCGTAAATAAGATCTTCTGTATAGGTCATCTGACGAAGAAGATATCGGACACAGTCTAGAAGGTTACGGTGGAAGAAAGGTAACGTTCTCATGGCATCATCCACTTTCCCTTCGTACCATCGCAGATACGGCCCGTATTGATCCAGTATACGGAGGTGGTTCTCAAGTGTATGCATTGAACGGTAGCCGACGGATGCCAAATTACCAAGGCCACTTGAAAAGAACTCATTAATACGCGACTTGGGGACTTTGCTGTGAATAAACCAAGATGCAAGTTTGAAATCGTGCGCGCACGCGAATGGAGCCCATGGGTCCTCCGCTAGATTGTGGTTGTCTCATTCAAATCCCTTCACCTGTCCAATGGATTCCCCAGCGCCAGGAAAAATAGCCAGTTCGCTGGGCGCTGAGGACGCGTCGAACACACCGCGTGATTCCATACAGGACTCCTCTATAACCTCCGGATTCAACGAGTCAGATAAGTAATCCATAGGATCACCCTCCGACTCATAGTCGGAATCCGTCTGATGCATCTGGTGGAAAGCGTCATGGCGGCGTAATGGGTCAGATTCACTCTGGCGAAAAGGACCGTCCGAGGTGGTCGGCCGTGTAGTCGACGCGAGAAGAATGGGTGGATTGGCATGGGCGCTGCGCAGGTGTTTCTGGTAAGGGCCTGCCCGGGCGTATTTGTGGCGACAATAAGAACATTTGATAGGCATTACGGGAGCGAGTGCTGTTGAATTTTTGAAGTGCAATGCAAGTATTCAGACGTGAGCAGAATGTTCAAGTTTTGTTGGGTGGTTCGGGGGAGCTAGGTCGCGGCGTCCCCCAAAGGGAGCTATAGTCGAAGTGGTTTAGCGCATGCCCGGCGTATCTCACGAGCAGATGGGTTCGAGTTTGTTTTTATGTATCCAGTTCCGTTAGTACTAATAATTTGTTTCCAATTTCGGAGAGTCGCTGGACATACTAAGTTTACAATCTTGAAAGAGAGGCTGGCTCTGACGTCGGCATCGTGCGAAGTTTCCATTGCTGTATTGATCATGTTGAAAATTGTTCCTGATGACTAGGATGTCAGGAACCCCGATGTATAAATGGAGGATCAAGAATGCAGGAGTGTCATACCAGAAAGACTTTCCACAAGGTACACTATCCACAACGCCCATCATATCCAGACCCCGAAAAGTTCAGACGAAGACGAAATGGCTCAAAACAATAACATACAATACGTCTATATGGTGAATGTGGCTAAGGGAAAGAAAGCTCCAGCCGGACCTACACAGGCCTACCAGCTTCCTGCTGTAGTTCTCGCTGGTGCAATTTCAGCTCAGCGCCCTGGGAATCGCAAGATCTCAGAATATAAGGCATCTCTTAACTTCACGCCCGATCCGAATGGCAGCATGCAGTACGGCGCGTGGCGGAAAACCCTCAAAGATCAGATGTCAGCCAGGTACTTTGCGAATATTCTTACTTTCCCGAATGCTGATTTTCGTAACATCTTCGACGGCATGAGGAGGCTGCGCCCAGCCTGCGATTACCTTGTAACCGCGCAGGCGAATAATGACATACCTAGGATTCGGGGGATCGATGAGGCCATTATTCAACTTGTTAGGGACTCAGGAAAGAAGTTCACAACTACTCTTCTGGGCAAAGGTGGGGGTCCGGAGCCTCCGGCCGGTCCGGTAATTGTTCCGGGGCATATCATTGTTGATGCAATCTTACTGCCTCCCGGGGCCCCTGCGTATTGGGATCCTGCGTTGCCTGCACCCAACGCGGATCCAGCTCCGCACGGGGGGCGGGTGAATGCACCTCAGGTTTCGGCGCCCAAAGGGCGCCCAGATGAAGACAATGACCCGAATCCGAGCCAGGCTGGTGATGATGGCCAGGCCACTGACCCCGGTAGCGACAATGGCGAGAATCAGGGTCTGGCGGACGATGATCACGACCCCCATGCCGTAGACGCGGGTGCCAGAATGGGTCAGAATCTCGGCCCTGCTGCCGTGGATGGTCTGAATGAGGGCCCAGCCGCCAACGATGGCCAGGACCAAAGAGAGGCTGCCGAGAGTGGTCAGAATCCCCGCCCGGGAGAAGAGGATCGTGAGAATGCAGCCCAGGCTCGTGGTGTTGGACAGGTCCAACAAGCACGTCCTGCCAACGCGGTTTCATCTTACAACTTGCAAACAGGTTAGCTCATGTCTAAAGATTCATGTATATTGTTGTTTGCACTTACTGACTGCGAAAATCTAGACTGGAGCGCGCTGCTTGGGCGGCCTCGTGCGGTGCGTATTGTTTGGGTCCGGCCGTCAAGACGTGGTCAGGGTATGCATGGGAACGAAAGGAGGGAAGCGCAAGCCGCTCCAAACTACCTCTCTCTTTTCTGGCGTCCTCCCCACATCTATGGAACCAAATTTGGAGAGTTAGATTCCTATGATATCCAAGGATTGTGCGCGATGATTATGAGACGGGTGCCTCAGCGACGCTTTCGCTACATCCTTGGCGCAACTGGCGTAGGGCGCAGGAAGCTAGGAGCGTTTCCGAAGGAACCGCTATCTTCAGTGGACGTTTTCTTCATCAACAATGATGAAACGGTGCGTGCCTGGCTGCTATCAAATCCAGTTCTGGAGGACCCTCTAGATCTATTAGTATATTGTTATCGTGACGCAGGCGACGCGAGATCCCAAACACCACCATTGAGGGGGGAAACTTACCTTCCCGAAAACGCGGCATTCAACTGGGGCAGGGACGGAGGGGCACACATTGGTCAGATGCATTTCAGGAACCCCCGAAGGGACGCCGGAGTGGAAGAACATCGCGGTAATGACCCGGTAAAGGTGCCCAATCAGGACATCTCACCAGGAGTCCGGCAGTTGGGATTTAGTCCAGACGTCAAGAGATCAGGCTATGAGCGCAGCAGTGAAACCGTGCAAAATGCTGACCCAGATCCCGAATCAAACTTGCAAGATCTCGCACAATCGTTCAATAAACGTCTGCTGTTGCAACTCAAAAGATGGAGTCTCGTGAATAGAGAACGATCGCCGGGTTTTCTGCCTCCTCCGCTAGCTGACAAAAACAAACGGGAACCGGGCGCTTCGGTTGACGTCGAGAACCTGGAGTTGCCGAACATGAAAAAGCTCCGCTTGTAGTGATAGGGTGCATAGTGGTAACTCCAGGCGCACACTGACCCATGGTGTCGCGTGGGTTAGGGTTTGAACTCATCGTGACGTCGCGGCCCGCATCTACAAGTACACGAGTAGAGGACGTCTTAGCTCATGTTGCGGCTTAAAAGGTTAATTTAGTCTCTTCACGATGATAAGGGTCCGAGTCAATTTAGCTAGTCTACCATCATTTCATTTAGAGGAATTTGCATGAATTTACATAAAGTGTATGTTAAGAGAAAAAACTGTCTGACGTAGGTGGACGTCTTAGTGAGCCCTGCGTATACACTCACGCGTACGCTTTGACTTACGGGAGTGACGACGACGGGGAGAGACGGTGGGGTTATAAGAACCTCTTTCACCCCAGCCTTCTTCCCTCGTTTCCTCTCACCTCCACACCACGCTCAAGCTTCCTTATTCGCCCGTCGACACACCACCCTCTGCTGTCCTACCTAACCTCCCCCATCCAGAACATATCCCCCACACATCAAGGTTGTTTTTTTTCGTTTTCGGCCCCTCGCGCCCGGCGTCAATTGTCCAGCTTTTTTTTCTTCTTTGCTCCAAACATACAAACCTCTCCCGTGTCCCCTCCCCTGGAATTCGAAAATGCCACCCAAAACTGCGCGAACTGCCATTGGGCGCGGGAAGTATTGATCTCCTATCAAACTAGTTATATCCGACCAATATTGATCTCTCTATATTTGTCAGACGTCCAGCGAGTCAACCAGAATACGCCGAGGGATCAGCCAAACGGAGAAAAGCTCTCTCCCGGGCTGCTGCCGTCGCCAGTACGAGTCGTGCGGGACCCCACAAAAAACCGGAATTCGAACCGGACGTTGAAGATTCAAAGTAAGCAAAAGAACTCCGATCCACGTACTGGGAGACTAGAAACTCACATGTCTTAACTAGGGGACGCTATGGGGACATTTCGTACGCAAAAAGTTGGTGTGGCTTCGCCCACCCCCGCCGCCTGACCAAGCTGTACAAGTCCTGGCGGGAGCATATAAAAGGCTACATGACGACTCGGGGTTGGGACCCGACGAGCCTGAGCGAGGCCCAGCTGGACTCGGTGACTTCTTTCACCCGCTCGCTTCCCCCCGTGGCCGGCCGCATCAATGAAATTGAGGCCAGGTACCGCCCCGACGGCGTTGCGGAACTCGTTCGTCAGATGAAGATCTTGGTCAAGGACACGGCCAAGAAACTTCAGACGACGAACGAGCGTCGCAACGCGGGGGATAATGGTGGTGGCGACGTCATTGGACGTATGAGTAAGTATTATGCGCTATGTGTCTTGAACTATCACAGTACTAACAAATATTCTTAGTGGCCAAACCCGACTGGTCCTCTCCTTACTGCCCACGGGTGGTAAGGATCTACATCGTTCGCCGAACGGGTGCTCCCCCTGGCGAGCATCCGTTCTTGGACCTCTCGTGGCACTCTCCTGACGGCGATCAGGGAGTGGCATGGGGGGTCCTAGAATCTCCGGGCATACTGGAAGTGCTCCGGATGATCAAGGCGCAACGTGTGGAGAAGGAGGTTGGGTACCCCAGTTACCTGATCGGTGCGACAGGTCAGGGCGCCCGGTCAGTGCGCCTGGAACCCCGAAACCCTCTCTCTCTCTCTGACCTCATCTTCTTACATGGAGATGAGGATGTCCGTGTTTGGTTCCTTGCGAACCAGCAGGACGGCAAAGAACCCCTTGACCTCATGGTCCTGGAGTCACGTCAGGGAGAGGGAGAGGAGGAGGGCGACCAGACGCCTGAGCCAGCTGGTGGCCGATATCCCTTTTTTGACAGAAATGTCTGGGATCGCTATCCGCTGGCTCAAGGTACCTGGGGGGCCATGCAAGAGGAGGAGGCCGATAGTGAAGATGAGAGGCCGGAGGACGAGGATGAGGACGAGGATATGACGCCACCGGGCATACGAGACGCGGTCGTTGTCTTTGACCGGACTGTGGTATGATTTAAAAGTTGACGTACTTGCCGATATGAACGTTATGGCTAATTACAAACACAGGACGCAGAAAGCGGTGCTAGTCAATCTCGGACGGTGGCACCCTCCGGGAGCCAGTTTTCCCCCTCATCAGGTGCGCGGTCGGTCGGCCCTTCTGTAGCGAAAATTCCGCCACTGAACAAGGATGCCGCTCCCCCCCGCGCCGCTCCCCCACGCGAACCTGCATCCCGGCACCGTCGCCCCACCCCAACGCCAGAACCAACCCCTCCCCTGCCAGAACCTGTATCCCGGCACCGTGACGTCTCCCCACTATGAGAACCAACACCTCCGCCACTGGAACCTGTGTCCCGGGGCCGTGGCCCCCCCCGGCCGCGAGAACAAACCTCTCCCTCT
>LN891009.1:225927-238143 GCA_900010015.1 Tuber aestivum | reverse complement strand
TTTGGTTTTCGGTGAGTTCTTTCTTCCCCTTGCTTTTTTTTGTTATCATTTTTACCTTGCTTCCAGCCCCTTTTTCTCCTTTCCGTTTTTGCATCTTGTACATATTCTTAATCCCCTTTTCTTGCTTTGGCATTCCCTATCGTTAGACCTCATTTTTTTTGGCGTCCGGGTTTCCTTTGCCCCTTGCGTGGGCTTGTATTCTTAGTTAGCCCTGGTATTCTTAGTTAGTTAGCTAGAAATCAATATTTTAGCTTAATTTTGTTCCTGTGGCGCCCACTATCGCCGTTCTAGCTTGGCGTCAAGAGTTTGCCTCTGGAGCGCTGCTGTGATTGGTTTACATGATGGAATCCTCCCAGCCGCCCAGCCTAGTGGATTCGGCGTCCGGAGGTGAGGTTAGATTCAACCAATCCCTTTTAGACATGGGCAGTTTTACTAAAGAATCCACGTCGCTACACAACACCGTTTGTGGCTAGATGGACGCCAACTCGTAGCGGTAGCATCCTTTTCATTTCCACAGCCATCTCACCAGGCTGCCAGTGTGATTCGGGGATGTGGAGAGTCTGGAGAAAGTTCAGAGAGAGTCTGGAGAAAGTTCAGAAAACGCATTTTCGTACCTGATTCTTTGCCTCCAATACCGAGTGATACCATGTGCTTCCCAACCCCCTTAAATGTAGTGTTTTGGTATAAGAACCGGCGCGTCGTTGGACGCAAGAGGTTTCTACGCCTACCCACTCTTATCCATACCCAGAATACCACTTTCCTACACTTTGAATCCCAACTTTGGTGCAAGATACTGCAGGTAAGTACAATTACATCATGCAAAAGGATTCTCAGGCCCACTCCCGCAGTCAGCCAAACCCCCGAGCAGGCAATCCGAATGGACTCAGACGCAGCGCCGGATCCGGGATGACGGCATTCAAAAAACGGAGACCGGCAACCCAACAAAATAAAACACACAACTCACCGAGCACACGGCCGAGCGAGCGTTCATCACGTCCAGGTTCTTCTCCACCGCCAATTGCAAGCCAAGCAGCAAGACCACCAAAGCGTCCCCGGAAGAACACATCACAGACCACGGCATATACAGAACTAGAAACCGAACACGACGCACAACGCGATACGGAACCTGTACAGGTATCTGACGATAGCAGTGATGAGTACCAAAATACGCCAGTATCCGAGGAATCCGAACCAGGCATCGGACCTGATCCGGAAGATATTGAGATCGCTAATGGCACCACACCAGGGCGGGCTCGGGGAGCACAATCTGGGAAGAGACAGGGGCAGGAACGCACGAAAACCGTTCGGATCTCAACGATGTCAGGATCACAGGACGTCGTGCCTACCCGGCAAATGCCAGTGCTTCAAAGTCGCATAATTCAGGGCGGGGCGTACAGTCCTGCGATCCTTTCATCATCAAGTTCAGCTCGTGATTCATCTCCAGCAGACAGCAGACGGGCAAGCTCGTCTGTTATCAGAAGTTCCAGCCCAGCAGTTGATCCGGGTACACCTCAACGGGGGGGGAACCGGGGCGTAAATCCCACGGGCCGGAATTTTGAGACCGGACCTGAACGTCCGATACTAGAAATGGCCAAGACTTTGATTCTCCGTTACACCCTTTTTGTTGACCCACTGCCAAATGTGGTTGCTTTGACGGCCAAGATACACAGCGTTTGGTGCGAGGCGCTGGATAAGACGTCAGAGCCTGCCGATATTGAGCCATCAGAGCATATTTTGAACCTAGTAAGTCAGCAATCAATGACCGGATGCTCTGCAGATTGTTAGCAAAGATAGATACGACAAAAACACTCTGGGGTAAGGTCACAATACGTCTACCATCTGAAGCATAACATTGTAAAATTATACGAACTGCCCCAGGACCCTGCAGCTATCCAGCGCAGGGTTGAATATCTCTTAGAAGGGGATCGGTTTATGTGCGACCCGGTCGGGTACGAGGTTGGTCACTGGCAGCAGAATTGGTAGACCTTGGATTCTTGCTAACTCAGACTAAACTGTGCACAGAATCTCAGTTTCAGATTCCTTGCGCCTCAGATCCCCGATGCCATCTATGGCAAGTATTTCGCGGGAAAGAAAATGCGAGGTATTCTAGAACCCGACTTTATAACGGAGATCAACGGCACTATGGTGTGTTTGACTTGTGCTATAATCTGCCATAGACTTAGGGCGTGGCAGACGGGGGTATACGTGGAACCGAGGGACTTCAAGCCTGATGTGGTAGGAGGTAAGATGCTCCCGAAACTCTTCATGCTGCGTTCGACACCGATCCGACTAACATATCGCTCTCGCGCAAGACCTCTTTGCGAGGCAGGTTCGAACGTGGCGGAAATGTCCGGCGTGGGTACAGGACAGGATTCTCGCAGGAATCCGGCGGACTATCACCCAAAAGGTCGAGCAACAATATGGCGTCCAGGAAGATCGAGGGGAAGGCAATGATGATGACTGGGATGCTGTTGCGGCGGAACTGGAGAACCGGGAATGCAGGGAATCGCACCGGCAGCCCCGCCGGCAGATCTACACCGCGCCTGAATCACCAATGATATCACGACTGGTACGCGGAGATAGCCGGAATCTATCGCAGGACACTGATGTGACATCTGATTTTGGCCAGACATCAGGGAGCCCAGCGCTAGCGTTCCGACATTGTGACCCAAGCAGCCAGGATGATATCCTAGAGTGCGGCATTGACAAATCATCTCAGGTGTCACGACTCTCGTTGAGTTTCGGCGATTCACAAGGCACGAAAGAGGCGCCCGTAGGACTGTGGGGCAGTTGCGATTATGCAGCATTGGGCGTGTGAGGGAAGGGTGGGGATGTCCAAAGGGGGGGGGGAGGGGGTACTTCAGGAGAATTGACGAGGGGGAGAGGGTATTTTAGGAGAATTGACGACGGGGAGGAATACATGTAATAAGGGAATAAATTGCAGAGAGATGAGGTGACGCTGAACTCCATAGACGTCATGTAGCTACTTGTACGAAACTTGAAGTTCACGACGCAATCATGCACTATAAAAGACCCAAAGGTGAAGAAAGCAGAACCAGGCCCAACGGTAGAAATTGTGAGAAAAATGTATCAATCCGGACGTGCGCGTGGAGAACACGACACCAGAGCGAAATGGGGGCCGGGCATGGTCCAGATCACAGACGAAATATTCACGGGGTGTCAGGATTTTGGAACCAGATACCATGATATCCGCATCAACCAAGACTGCTATGTAGACGTCCAGATAGGAGGACGAACATACCAGAACCGCCCAGAGTTGTCAAGGAGATGGGGCGTTGAGTCCAGATGGTGAGGCGCGCGGTTAACCGAGTTAGGAGAGGGGAGGATTCAGTAATTGGGATCAGGATGGAGAACGGGAGGAGTTAGGTAGTTACAGCGCGATGTGCTCAGGTGCCGGGGGATTGGGACGATGAGGGGGTGCGGCATAGACAGTCCGGACGTAGCAGGCGTCGGGAGCAACGTCCAGATGGGAGCAGGGCGCGGCAACGAGAAAGCGGGGAGTTCGGGCGCCAGGGCGCCGCGGCGTCGCGTCCTGAGTAACGGTTTGCGTCCATTTTTGCTGATGAGCCTCTGGTCAGACGGACGGCAATGACGTATATGGTGTTATGAAGCATGCTTCATTATCACCGGTTTATACTGTTGGGAAACCAAATTCCGGCGACACTATTACTGCGCGCAGGGCCAATGGCGGTGCCGGAGGGGGGTGTTGGCTATGAAATCTTCGCGGTTTTTCAGGAGGTCTGTGTGTGGGGAAGGTCTGTGCATTCATATGTGTAGCACTAGCTCCCTCCTCGTAGAGCTTGTCTCGAGTCTTTTGTTTCTATCTTCTAATATGGTACATTATTAAATTCCTTTTAGAACTCAGTGCAAGTAGGGTAAAAAACCTCCAAGCGTTTACTTGGCCACCCGAAGGAAAACCTTTCTTCACCATACTACCTTGGTCCTGGGATTTCCGGGTTTTCTCTATGAAACTCCTCCACCAACTCTTGAGGATGCTGTAAATGCTCGGGTGGTTCCCAAGTATTCTCGTCTTCAGAACACCCTTTCCATTTGACGAAGTACTTGAGTTCGTTGATCCCCTTATTGCGACCATGGACTCTTCTGATGTAGGCGAGGATTTCGCTTTTCACTATCTTCTCTATTTCCCCCTCGAGATCGCCTTCAATCTCTTCTGGCCCTCTTGGAGCCTGTTCCCGTTTTGGTTGAGCTCACAATCAGTATGGCTTGAGTAGCGATACGTGGAATACCGGGTGGATTTTCCCTCGGTCTGAAATTTCTAACTTAAAGGCGTGGTCGCCTGGTTTTTCGAGAACTTTGAACGCTCCCTATAGCTTTGGGCTCAGCTGTTTGGAGGGTCCTTTTGTACGGATATTTTTTGCGTTGAGCATGACTCGGTCCCCAATTTGGATGTCGGGTTGCTGCCATACTTTTTTATCGTAGTACCTAGATATTGATGTCCTCGTTTCTTGTAGCGTTTCTCGTACTTGTTGGTGTATTGCTTTCATCCAATGAGCATACGTGGTTACTCTAGGGTTGCGTGCTTCATGCTTGGTTATCCATTCAGTCTGGGGATAGAACCCATAATTCGCATAGAATGGAGTCAATCCATGCGCTGAGGTGACTGAATTGCTATAGGCGTGTTTGGCTAAGGGCAACAGAGAATACCAGTCGTTCTGATCTTAGTTGACGAAAGTCCTTAAGTAACCTTCCAGCACTTGGTTGGTCCTCTCGGTTTGTCCATCAGTTTGTGGGTGGTATGCTGTTGATGTCTTTCGCTTAATGCCTAGTAGAGTGCAAAGGGATTCCCAAAATTCTCCTGCGAATTTAGCATCCATGTCCGAGATTATCTCGGTTGGGAGTACATGCAATTTCCAAACTTCTTTTAAGAAGGCTGTGGCCACATTTTTGGCGGTTGCAGTGGTAGGTAAGGGGACGAAGTGAGCCATCTTGGTGAACCTGTCGACTATTACCATGATTTGATAACTTCCGTTGGATTCTGGGAGTTGGGTAATGAAGTCAGTTGAGATTGAGGTCCATGTGGCGTAGGGAATTCCTAAAGGTTGAAGGAACCTGTAGCGCGCAGGTGGCGGTGACTGGCTATGTTGACAATTGTCGCAAGAGCGAACGTAATCATTTACCCAGTTGGCGATCCCTTTTACAGTGGAAATCTCTGATTATGATTTCCAGAGTTTTCTCTTGGCCAAAGTGTTGTCACAAACTGTGACTAAGCAAGGCAGATTTCACATAGCTCAAACTTCTGAGTTATAGGTATGTTGAGATTTCACATGACGCACATTAGTGCCCCATAGGTTATTATGTTTACCTGTTCGTGACTCACAGTTGTGAGTCACACGATGTTATGATTTTCACACATGACTCATACTTAGGAGTCATAGATTTCACTCAAGTGACGCGAGTTGCGTACCTGATTTGGTTATTATGGTTTTGATTGGGTTTAGGCGTGCTGCGCAGCGACTCATAGGAGTCGGCTGATGGATTTCGCGCGACTCATAGTTATGAGTCACAAAGTTTGCGTGACGCATAAGTATGAGTCATGCCAGCTGAAGAGCTACTATATAAATGGTGACTAGGACCCCTAGTATTAGCTCTTCACACATTCTTCTTATTTATTTCCTACCTTCAAGTTATTATCAATAAAACCTACCTTTATGCTCTTTAAGATTTATCTTAAGAAACCCAAGAATTGTCTTTCCTCCCATGAGGAGAACTTGAGTCCTAAGCAAGGACTAAGGAGAAGAATAAGGAGATAGGCGCGAACAAGATAGTAGTCATAAGACTAGACTATCGGGATCGCGTAGGCATAGGGCTGAGAACTATCACCTTACATCAAGAGAAGTATCGTTACCTGTCGCTCGGTCCTACTCGGTAGGATTCTTAACAAGTGTCCGGCTACCTTACAGTTGTGGCAGCTTTTAGCGATCATGGTTTGTATAGGTTCTGAGGCTGGGATGAATAGTCGGTTCTTAAAGTATATAAGATCTTTATCCAGTTTCCAATGTTTTGATCCTTCCTTATCCTGTGTTTTTAGGCGTTCTAGTTCTGTTTTCCGAGATGTCCAATCTTGGTCATCGGTGCCGGCATCTCAGACGGTTTGAAGGAATTTTTCATTGAATTCCTTAGGGGTTGCGTTGATGACCACTCCTGTAGGCACTATGGTGGACTTCTCATGGAGTAACCAATGTCGGTCAAGGTCGAGTTGATCGAAGTGCTTGTTCTCATCTGGGTTGTCATAAAGAAAGCTGGGGTGTCTGGATACCTTTTCTAAGCCGGTGCCAGTACTTCCCAAACCTTGATTGCCTTGCTCAGTGTCATCTAGTTCCATGCATTCCGATAGGTCGCCAGTATGGATCTGTTCTAGAATCAGTTGTGCGATTTTACTTCCCGCTTGCACTTTGTAATCTTCTTTTCCCAAGTGATACAACAAGGCTTTTGCTTCTCCACGGTACTAGTCAGCATCTATGACGATGGCTTTGACGTCAATCATGTGTTTGGTTGCTAATCCACCTGTTGGAGCTATTCGACTGTAAGTTCCTTCGGGAACTGCAATTGCGATTCCGGTATCGACAAGGGCTTGCCCCTTGCTTGGGATTGCCGAATCTCGTATTGCGTAGAGGTCGTAGCCCCCCGCTTGGGCGGTACCGGGTGTAGGCAGGAGGGCTTTCGGGTCTAGGTGCATTGCTCGGAATTGGTGTTGGTTGTTTGTTATGACTGGGGTTGGATCCATGTTGTCATCCTCTCCGACAATGATAGAAGCTTGGATCATGTTGCAAAAGTGCTCAGGTTTGAGAATGGACTGTTCACTTTGCGCAGCTCCCCCTTCAGGACGGTACTCCGGCGGTCTGCTTAGAGCGTCCGGCTTGCCGCTTCTTGATCCTGGTCTATAAACAATCTTAAAATTAAAGTCAGCCAACTTTTGTGCCCACCTAATTTGTCTGCCACTCCATGCTTTGGTTGTTAGGAAATACTGCAGGTTTTGATGGTCAGTGTAAACCGTAATTGGCCTGTCAGTTGCCATGAGGTAATGTCGCCATTCCTGCAATGCTTCCACGATTGCGAGTAATTCGTTGTCATGGATAGTGTAGTTGCGTTCCGCCGCGTTCAACTTTGTTGAATGAAAAGCGACCACGTGTAGTCGTTTTTCAATGAATTGCGAAAGAACGCATCTGAGTGCGAAGTCGCTAGCATCCGTCTCCACTACCGTCTCGCGATATGAGTCGAAGTGGCATAGGAGTGGTGCTGTGATGAATTTTTCTTTTAGTAATTCAAAAGAGGCATCAGCCTCGCTGTTCCATGTGAAATCCTTTGGATTTCCTTTTAATAATTCCGTTATCGGTTTGCGAATCGCAGAACAGTTTTTGATAAATCTCTGGTAAAAATTTGCGAATCCCATAAATACCTGAATTCCTTGGACTGACTCTGGGTGTTTCCACTGCCTAATGGCATCGACCTTTCTTTCGCTCATTTCGACTCTGGTGCCACTGACAATATATCCTAGGAACTCAACGCTTTTCACATGAAAAACTGATTTTTTGATGGATATCGCCAATTTGTTTTCCCTTAGGTTTTGCATGACCTTGTAAACTAGTATCATATGTTCTTGCTTATTTTTGGAGTAAATCAAGATGTTATCCATATAGACGACTACTCTGTTATCTAAGAACTCGCATAGTATGGTCTGCATCATGCTTTGGAAAGTTGCGGGGGTATTAATCCTACCAAAGGGCATTACCGGGTATTCAAAATGTCCTCTGTGGCAACCGAAAGCCGACTTCCACTGGTCCTTTCGTGGTAGTCTTACATGGTAGAAAGCTGCATCAAGATCAATTTTGGATAGTATCTCTGATCCAACGATCATATCCCTAAGTGTAGTTATTAGAGGTAAGAGATACTTGTTAGCTATGGTTATATTGTTCAATCCTGGGTAGTCCACACATAGCCTTAGTCCTCCTCCAGGTTTTGGGGCAACGAGTACTGGTGCTCTTACCCGTGATTGACTTGGGACGATTTTTCCGTCTTTAAGCATTTTGTCCAAGTACTCGCTTAAGCTTTTTCTCACCTTTTCGGTTAGTGAATAAATCGGTCTCCAAGGTGGTTGTGTCCCAGGTAGAAGTTTGATTTTATGGTCGAACGATCGGTGCGGCGGTAGTTCTGCCACCATTGGGCCTTCAAACAGGTCCGTAAATTGGTGATAAGGCTTTGGGACATTTTCTCATGCAATATCCCAATCTACTTCCGGGTAGGTAAATGGAGCTATCATCCCCTTACTCTTGAGTACATGTCCCACAAATATCGCATTTTCTTCCCATACCAAGTTGTCGTCCTATTCGACATCTATTCCTTCATCATTTGTTCTGACATGTCCAGAACATTTTTTGGCATTGAATTCCCACTTTGCTAGGTTTTTGATGCCGCTTATCAGGTGTTGGTCGTGCCACCAGCCGAAAGGGATAATTATATTGAAGTTTCCTGTATCGGTAACTTCGCAAGAGACCTAGGACATATGTTGGTTTTGTCCGATCTCCAGTTGTATTGGATGGGTGAATGGCCATCCATCTTTCGTAGAGGTAGTTCCATCAAATCCCTTGATGCCTAAGGGCTTGATCCTTGTTTCAGTAGGTAGTGCTAGCTCGTGTACCAACTTGCTCTTAAGTACGAAAATATTAGAGCCTGAGTCTAATAAGATGAGAATCGGGACTCTTTTTCCTTCGTGGTGGATGAAGGCTTTGCCTTCAGGACAGATGTAATGCGCCGGTGTTGGAACATTAATTTTTGCTCGCTTAGGGGCCCTGGTGGGGTTACCTTGTTTTCATTTAATGGAAGTGATCTCGTAGTTGGTTGTTTGCGCGGGGGATTGTTACTGCACCAGCGTGGTTTCGGCTCCTGAAGCCTCCTCAGACAATCTTTCCTTTTGTTACCCTCATTAACTATATTTAATCATACCAAAATCCAAAGATCCTATGGAGTCGAGGATCGACCTTTTAACCCAGCCTTAGGTATGTTTCAATTCCGGTCAGTTGTGCTGTAATGGCTAAGCACGCTGTGCCGCTACTTGCTTACCGACTGACTACCCCATCGCCGTAGCCGTGGGTGCCTCCAGAACTCTTCCTGTCGTGACTAGACTATTATCTCGGTCCTGTATCAGTGACTCTACTGCACTTTCTGTGCGTCCATCGAAAGTTGGCAGTCACCTGCGAAGTGAGGGAGTTTGCATCTAATACGGCGTCGCAACCTTGCCTGTTGCTAATCTGGTCTTTCGTTCTTTTGCCCATGGGAGGGCACAGCTTAGTAGAGGTCTTGTGCTCCCCTTAGGTACCATTCGCTGTCATTCTTAGCTAAGTGGCCTTGCCGCCTGTCCCAAAGATTCATAAGTGCTCCCCGCGTAATTCCTGTCAATGGCCCAGGTATTACGAATTTCTTCCTCTTGGGGATATACTTCGAAAGACCGACAAGCGAATATCCCTTAGTCTTCATCACTCGTCTCCCAAATCCGAGGGGCTGGATCTTGTCGCGCATGGTGGATCGTTGGCTTATTCACCTTCTCTCGCACCTCTAATCTCTTGGGCCTTGGGGCTGCATTTTTATACTGGGTGAGGTGATTCACGGCAGCATCTTTTCGACAATCGGTCCAATTTTGGTTTGTGAGCCCGCAACGAGTGCAGCCTTGGTTCTCTCGTCATGTCTTGACTAGGGATTTGAGGATCCCTTCATGTGCTTTTTTCCAGTCATGATGCACACACTTTCCATCAACAAACTTTTGCGGCTTCGAGGGCTCTTTATTCATTGCCCTCTTCTTTCCGCCGCCGAACTTTGAATTTGGTCCAGATGACTAGTCGCATTGCTTTTTGAAATCAATACCTGGCCTGGAAGGTTCATCGACCTTTCGTTTCCGCAGGTTAGACGTACTGGGTTGCCTATAGTCATTTCCCACTAACTTAATTCTCTCCTCATACTCCTCATGTTGATGTGCAACATGTCAGATATGAGCTCTCCAGGCTCCATCGGTTTCATGGTCCTGGTAGGACAACCGTAATAATAAATCCTTAGGCGGTTTATCCTCGACTGCCTTTCTCCATGCAACTCCCGTGAGTTGGGCATGCCAGTGGACATTGTGCGACTCCATTTTTATGAGAAAATTTTCTATGTTACCCAGATATTTTTTGTGCTTTATTTTCTCGATGGCCTTCCGATCCCTGTTTGTGGGACAATACCTGTCCCAGGCCTTCGAGTAAAATTGTGCCCAAGTGTTGAATTCCGGGTGAGCCAGGTATTCTTCCAACCCGTGCATACTTTTCCGATAATAATCCGTAAAGGGTCCAACCTCGGGTCCTTTCATATGATCAAGCGCGTTGATGACCTTTTGCGTTGCATCGGCCCACTTGCGCTCATTTCGAGCAAAATAATCCTGACACTGGATTAGCAAAGTAGTTACATCTTGGTAAGCTTTGTTCTCAAAAGCGGGGGGTGGCTCCGCATGTTTCTTCTGCGTGTTAGCGTATACTCTCTCTAATTGCTCTACCAAGTTGTTACTATCAATGTCTACTTCCATACTGTCACCTGCAGTGGCGCGACGTGGTCTTCGCGGGTTTGGTTGTTGTAAGGGCCGGTCTCCTCCGTCGGAGGGAGGTCCATCATCTGGGTCGTCATCCAGGTGTCTACCTCCATCTCCGGTAGGGCCAGCAGTACTAGTGGGTTTTACTATTTCTTTTCCCTTATTCTTTGGTAGAGGTGGAGCATAATATTCAGCATCCGGAGCGTTGGGTCGTTCAGGTGGTTCGCTTCTCTCTCTACTTCTAGAAGGGGCCAGCGACGTTCCTCGTTCCGAGTGAATTGCTTTGACAGCTTCTCTAACTGTCTCCGTAATGATCAATTCTATCCTTTTATTGAGTTTCTCGAACATTTGATCGAGATGTTCCTCCGCTTCTTTGCGATCAATCTTGCGTTATTTCGCTGTATCGGTAATTGCCTTCTGAAGGTCTCGTAGCCGTCCATCAAAGGCTTTCTCAAAGCTTTGTCATGCAGCGACATGAGATAAATCGGTTTCGCCTTGGCAGAGGGTTTGTTGCTCTAGACGGGAGTCTAATTTTTGGAAGGCTGAGTAGAGGTACTCATCTCTTTGTACCCATTCCTGACCACTTTGTCCAATGTTTTGCTGTAACTGCGAGGCAGCTTCTCCGTGTTGGTCATGCTGACCTTGATGCTGGTGAAGTGCTTGTTCTACAGCCTGTCGGTAGCGGTCGAATTCTCGAGAGACTTCTCCCTGCAATTCTTAGCCTCGCTTATTCCATTTAGTCATTTTGTCGGCAACGATAATTTCAGCTGCTCGGAGTCTTCTTTGCAGTTTTGTCAAACCATTAGCAATCTGTCTCCCTCGTTCTGATAGGGCATGGTAGGCTACCACGCTCTCATTTTTGGTCTCCTGGACTATTCGGTCCAGTTGCGCAAGCCACTGTGATACTAAGACAGCGAAGGCCCAATCTGTGGACAATGCTAGACGTGAGGCCGAAAAGGATCTTGGAGACTGCGCAAATTGTGGTCGTCTGGATAACGGACTTCCTTGCCTGGGGGTAAACGGTGAGGGTGAGGATGCTCGTGGAATGACTGGAGAGTCTTCCATAGGAATATCTGTAATGGTTCGTTGAGCCATTGTAGGTATAGAGGAGTAGTGTGAGGTCTGGCTTCTCGTGAAGGCTTTGGTAACCAGAGGTTATCAATATAGTGTTAGGCAGCAGCCAATTCTAAGTCAAACGGATTTTAACTGGGGCCAATAAGGTTTCTCAGAGAGTGGTCAAGAAAGCTTGTAACAAAAGTATGTATCAAAGTATAACGAATATATTGATAAGATCTCTTCTCTGTTCGCTGATGAGTCTGAAAGCTAAGGATTTCTTTTTTTTTGTTTAACTCATTGATAATTTGTCTAGGGTACAAAAAACGTATGGAGCGCTAGCTATGTCGACAAAAAACCCATATCCCTCCTCTTGCCACAGGAAAAAGCCAACCCCCCAAGCCCCTCTGGTATGGAGCCAACCACACATCTTGCCTCAAAGAAAAGAAACCCAAGCCCAGCTAGATGGATGAACAAGGAAATCCTAACTAAGAAGAAAGCAGAAAGGGCCAGGAAAACCCCCTGAGAAATCCCAAAAAGACAAAAGAAAGACTAGTAGCAAGCCACATAGG
>LN891009.1:207933-225255 GCA_900010015.1 Tuber aestivum | reverse complement strand
CTGTGGGCGATAACCGGGGGGAGGGGAAGGTGTAGCAGTAGGGTGCCAGCCGATCCGATCATAGGGAGAGGAGAGCAGTGGGGTAGACCCAAAGACCTTAAACATTGTCTATCAGTAATCACGTTCGTGTCTGACTAGGCAGCCTCTTAGGGGAACAAGAGAATAGGGAGATCTACCATAGCCTATTGGCTGTTCTCCCGTACTAAAACTGTAGTCCCGGCCGTCTGACGATGGTGGTTAAGGGGTTGCTGACCGTGAGAAGGCTAAGCGAGGTCAACTCAGGAGGAGGAGAGGACTGCCCACCACGTGTGGGGGCAGGAGGAAGGAGGAGCAAGGAAGATCATCAATGGCTGCCTAGGCAAAGCATAGCAGGTGTTTTACCACATCTCTCATGTAGTTCCTTGGTCTGGGAGAGATAACGTCACTGTAGTGGAAGGGATTCCACCACCTGCCAGCCAGCGAAGGAGGGCCTCCGACTGACCAACCCCCAGGGAGAGAGAGGATCCTGCGACGGTAGACCAAAGTCAATACCCTGGGTGTGAGAGGAGAGAAGAGCCAGACTCCCCTAGGCCGAGGCCAAAGGCAGGAGTGGGCAGGAGGGTGCAGAAAGTTTCGCAACGAAACAAAAAACTCATGATAAAAACCGTGGTGTTGAGTTTTCAATCGCCGGAGGTGTAGCAGAGACAGAGGATGTCTGAAAGCTAAGGAGGCACCTCGATATTTATATTCTGCATCTGGGTGGTCGCGGGCTACATCTATCTATCATCAAACAATGTACTGTTCCTAATTTCTATCCCCTACCATCGTACAGGGATTCCGTTTGACCCTGACAAACTTTCCGTCTTGCTTGGACTAGGGTCTCCATGTAGTGTCATGTTTCCGCGTGGGCGTTCTAAACCTCGCTGGCGAAAACGCACAATTCCTTCATCTCAGAGTTTTAGTTATGAGCGAGTGGTCTCACCTCGAGCCAACTCACCATCCTCCTTACTCTGACTGGAGTGATCAGCTCAGTCGAGAGTCTTATCAAATACCTCATTGTCTTCGCAACTTGACTGCATTGACTTTGAACACTTTCTGCCATGATCGGACTAGTCAACGTCATGGGAAAGTTCCTCATCCACAGATAGGCCTCCGGTTGGCTCTACACTGTGCGAGCACTAGACTGGGCTCCATGCCTCGTCCTTCCGGGTACGTCCCGATAACTCATTGGACTGTTGGCGATTCTATCCCAACACTTTCTGCCTACGTCCGAGGTGGTCAACCTCGCCTAGCTCCTAACTCCATCCTTACCCATCCGATTAACTCCATTCCACTTTGCAGACACGGCCTGAGGTCCCCTCCTATATATCCTGCGAACCGCTTCCAGTCGGACGGACAGTGATGACGTATACCGTCTTATGAAGCATGCTTTCTTTTCACCGGTTTCTACTGTCGGGACCCCACATTCCGGAAACACTATTACTGCGCGCAGGGCCAATGGCGGGGCCGGAGGGGGGTGTTGGCTATGAAATCTTCGCGGTTTTTCAGGAGGTCTGTGCGCGGTGAAGGTCTGTGCGTTCATATGTGTAACAGGATTATACTAGAGAAGGCCTTTCCAAACATGTTTGATGCTGTAAATCCCTGTGACTCAAAGAACTCATCGAACATGCTCATGCAAGCCCCATTGGGCTTATCAAAGTCATCCTGTAAGTATCATGCTAAACTTGTAGTGGTGCCACTGCATGGCCATTTAAGCGAGGGGGGGCCTTGAGGCAAAAGATAGGTGATAAGCGACTCGGCGCAGCCCCGTCAGGCTGCAGAGAGGGGAGTGGAACGAGAGGAGGTGAAGACCCTATGATGGAAGTGATGAGGAGAAACTTTGACCCTGGTTGGGCTAAAGAAAGATATTGTGGTGGATAAGATAATTCCCTGCCACGTAAGAAAGGATGTCCAAAGGAGATTACCAGATTGCGTAAAGAAAGTAAAATATAAGGGGGCACACCCTCCTTATATATTAAGAAATCCTTCCTGATCACTAATACAAAAGAAAGTCCTTGGTGTCGAGCGCAGCCGCGATCTACCCATTCAGTTCAATCGCGTTCCGTCACATGGTACCACATTCCAATCATGACACCAAGGAAATCCTACTATACAACCAACAAAAATACAACCAATTTTTGCAACCAAAAACCCAATGCCTGTTCCTCCTGCATGACTGGGTAGCCGTGACACCCATCATCTGGCATGACTCATACTTTGTATAATATGAAACCCACTATGACTGACAACTGTAAGTCATGTGAGATACTTTAGCTAATACCTATGAGTTGTTGTACAACTAATCAAAACTAAATAAGCAAGGTAGGTACACAACTTGCATCATCTGAGTAAAACCCATGACTCATACTTTGAGTAATGTGTGAAAATCATAATATTGTATAGCTCACAACTATGAGTCATGAACAGGTAAATGTAATAACCTATAACTTGCTAATGTGAGTCATATGAAATCCTCACATACTTATAGCTCAGAATTCTAAACGTTGTAAAATCTGTCTTGCTTAGTTACTATTCATAACAGGTTAATCAAAACTGGATCCATTGGATTTTCTTATTACTCACTGAGGTTAAAAGAATATAACTTGTTTATACCACGGTGCTAGTCATGCCTCTAAGTGCAATAGTAGTAGGAAGCTACCTATTAGAGACAGCATAACTGAACTCACTAAGGGAGACTTGGAACAGGTATAGCAGAATAAATAAAGATAACTGTTTAACTGACTATATTAAAATACTATCTGTCAAAGTCTGCTGTTTCTATAATGGAAATCAGCAGTCTTTTTAAGTTCACATTCTTGAGTATGTTCATGAATTCTCACTCATGTTCTTACTCAACCAACACATAATAATAACCAAGTATCAACTGATACTTAGAATAAAACATAAAGCAAACTAAGTATTAACTGATACTTAAAACAAAACATAACATGCCAGTGTACTAACTGAGCACAGGCTCCCATTGCATGCCAGTGTGTTATATGTGTAAAACCTATCATGATGACTCATATTCTGAGTTATATGTAAAAATTATAATATTGTGTGGCTCACCATTGTAAGTCCTCAATTTTTCAACCGATTATAGTCTGATGGTGATGTTGTACTAGCAACTATAGATTGCATAGAATCCTGTAACTTGTAGTTAAGCCATAGTGTAAAAATAACACACTTATGACTCAGAAATCTGAGTTATGTAAACTGTTTTCCTTACTTAATTACAATTTGTAATACTAGAAGACTGAAATTCACTATCCTGGTTGTAAGTCTAATGAATATTTTCAATATAGAAAGTATTTATTCTATTCATATTCAATATATCCTTATTCCTGCAGATCTACTTTAATAGTGGAATTGCTGTAGGATCAATGAATCTTTTATATTCATCTACATAAAAGAAAGTGTAATCCAGGAAACCTTCTGTATTACTAATATTTAATATTTTGCTATATTCTGTCTTTTACTTCTGCAACGTACTAGGATTAGATAGATACTGGTTCAATCTGCAGACTGATGGGAGGTTTGGGTAATTGTGACCAGAGAAATCATGTTGTTAGTTCCAATGGTATCATTACTATTCAGTTACAATCGCACACTCATCCCCCTCGATAACATAGCCTTTGTTCCTCTCCAGCATATGGCTCTCATCATCACCATCCCTCTCGTGGTCTGAGCGGCTTGTATCCGTGGGATTCTGTACACAGGAAAATATTACATCTTCATCACTCTCGTAGCTCTTGTTGATGTCTAAGTTGGGAGCTGCCCTTGTGGCCTATACTGTTTTTCCCATGCTAGTACGGTATCATAACTGCCTACGCGTTTCCAAGTCTATTGGGGTTGATTTGTAACCTTTCCTAAACCTATCCCTGGTTAGCCCCGATGTCTTTCTTCCCACTATTTCTGATAGCATTTGTTGATCGCAATGGTATATATGTATTTAAACGCTGTGAAATCCGGAATCAGACGAATAAATAGCCGAGAACTATCCGCAAACCGTGGCTTGAGAGTTTTGAGTTGTCATCAGAACCCCGAATTAATTCAGTAGGGTCACGTGAAACAAGTACGAGGTCGACTGCAACAAAGTACATTGAAACAGACGACGTCTAAGGACGAAGCGTGGCGAGACTTACGTGACCTCTATGGGGTACGGGGGAGGACAGAAATATCTGCCTACAGGCCTTAAAGGTTCATTTATTTTCGTTTGTATCATTATTAGTCTAAAAGTGGATGCCATGAGGGGAAGATGGGAAAATTGGTTTGACTGCTTGACTATCGATTCTCTACTCGAGTAGGTCTTGTAAACGGAAGGGAAGGCTCCACGTACAGAGCAACCCATACTGGAGATTAAAGGGCCGGCTTGTATTTTGGATATCTCGTGGGAATAGGCCTTGGCATCCATAAAATCGTTGTAGCGTTAACTATGATTTCTGGACCCATGGAATCTCACTGGGAATGCTAGGACCTAGGAAAACAAAGGTGCAAAAACCTTTCCCATAATCCCTTACCCTTCCATCCTGCGGAATTGATGCAGGAACACCCCATATACAGGGTCCTTGAGGACGCGGATCATGTTTTTTTTCAACAAATCCGGGAATATACAAGAAGTTTACTGGAAACACCATGTTTTACTTCCCCGCTCTACTCATGCCCAAGGTGCGATCAAACTGGAGATTAACAAAGTGTAGTAGAAGGAATATTGCGGCAATGGAAATAACCCCAATATAGAAGAGACTATATTACCTGGGAAGTGTGCGTAACCACTAGTGCATCTCAAGATACAGTCTTCCTTGTACTAATACGAGACTCACCTGCATAAACATAGCCTAGATACCCAGGGACATATAGTGCAAATGACTTAAAAGTGGGACCTCAAAACAGGCCAAATCCGAGCTTTAATAAGTAGACAATAACAACAAATTTTAAGGAAAAAAACCCAGGAGATAATCTCACTTCCCAGTAGAATAGTTCTTAGGTTTTTTTCATTTAATTAAGTCTTTCAAGCTTGTGGTATTAATGATTAAAAAGTGAAAATTTTGGTGAGAGTGAAACAAGTGACACAATGTACATAGGAGTGTGCTGAAATATACTGTGGAGTAGATATGAGTAGGGTCAAATAAAAAACTATGAGCTTAAGACAAAAGGCTAGCATAAGGTTATGGAACAGTTATTTCAGGTTAACTTGTGAAATTTATTCCTGTCTATCTTAGTTAAGGAGTTCCTATCCTTATACCCTATTTCTATGCTTTATTCAGGTATAGAACTTGGCATTTCTTGTCATTACCCGGACCGGTTGCAAGGGGTTTCACCGGAACTCCTGTTTCATCGGAGGACCCGCGTTTAGATGCTTTGCACCATATCACGAATCTTGGAGGATTACCCAAGCACTCCCGATCACTCTATGGGGATATCCCTAGCCTAGGTTTGGCGATGAATGTGCTGTTCTGGAGCTAGCTCACCCACCACCACCACCGTTAAGACACTCTGCCCAAAGATTTCTTTAAGTTATCTGCGTAGAATTCGCCGACTGGTCCACTGCTTCCAATGAATGAAAAAAGCATAAATACCAGTAATGTCCTCCCAGGAACATCCTCTACCGCTCGCGACTCACCTCTCGACCCAATCCCGAATACCCACCAAACAAAAACTCAAAGCAGGTATTCTCCATCCCCAATTCCCACCTTGAAACCGGAATCTAATGCAACCTTACATCAGCTACCATAACCTTTCTCAATCGAATCACCAGTAACACACCCCTCTTCCACTACCCACTCCCCCATCAAACCACGACTAACTAAAGCCACTCAGTGCTTTTAAAGTCCCTTCCCGCTCTCGCCCTATTGATGGCCTTCGCTCACGCAGTCGCGCTACCCGATTCGCTTGCGGAACCCGACTTCAGCAAACTCGATAAGCGCGATTGTATTAGTGACGGCTGCTATTGCAAAGAGGGGTCTGAAGGGGACTACTGCGGGTACTGCATCCCCCTCCAGCCAGGGTATTGCCCGGATGGTGCCAACTGCGAGCATTACTTGTACCATTGCGGTTCCGGTAAATGCTGTAGGTATCAGAACGAAGAGAGCTGCAAGAGACTTACTCGGCGTTGTTAAAATATATATATTTTTATCTCAAAGACTGAGTGAGATCGGGGAGGGTGAGACTAAGGGATTGCGTCTCGCTCATTTTCTTATTTATCGGCCATGTATGGGGGGGGTGAGTTTAAGGATCTTTTTTCTGACCGGTACGGAGGATGTCGGCTAATTCGGAAGGGTGACATATGTCGAACCCATGTTTTTCAAGGACTTTAAGTTGCTACCAGTTGGTTTTGACCATAACCTATCCTTGGAGATTGTCGTGTTCCCTCTCCTGATCCACCAGCAGATTACGAGTCTTCCAAACTGATCCGGTCATAAAGCACAGCAGTGGACTAGCGCTAATCAGTTAAGCCAAAGTGGACGTAAGTTCATCAGACCATACGATGTAACCAAACTGGGAGAATAGCTGCGGCGGTTATCCCGTGCAGGGGTGATATACCGGTGGTCTGCTTTGCCCGGGTAGGGGGGGGGGGGGGCTTCATACTAGTACCCACCCTGCGTCCCACACGCCCTGTTTCCTGATAACCCTCACATGCCACCCTTTCGAAGCACGTCTGCGAGATTAAAAAGTTCCGCACTGCGCCCTGCTGCGTATCTTCTCTATCCCGCTGGGAACGATAAGATATTTGATGAACCAAAATATGCCCCTGGACAACCATGTCACTGGCTTAACTGGACACCTCACCAAAAGGAGTACGGGCAAACGCGCCCCATACCAACAGGGAGGTGAGTGGTGAGTGATATTCAGGGGGGGCTATACCAGCAATGGTTATAGTTGCTATACCTCGCAGTTTAGACGCGTATCAATCTACTCGAGTGTTGAATAACTCGATCCACGCATCATGATGTTCCAATTGTATTGAGGGCAGATTCTCGTCGACTTGCCCGGTACTATATATATTAGAATAATCTAACATCTCGTTAGGATCCTTGGTGACTTTTGCCGTTGAGGTACGGCAATTTCTTTGGCCTTCGTCTGGGGCTAAAGGTGTCGTTTTTGTTTGCTGTGTTTTTGCACTCAGGTCTGAGAGGGAATTTGGACATCTCAAGAGATTGATTCAACCACGGTTAAAGGAATTGACTTTAGTTACCCTTATGGTATGCGTAAGTGCCCGTCCCACACTGGTCCCGTCCACAATGCCTATTATGGCCGACTAAAGTGGACCGCCGCCCACTCGGCATACGTGCCATATTTCATTTGGCCCCCGGAAGTAAATGAACTCTAACGGACCACCCCGCAGACCCTCTGGTATGGGCTCAAGTGCATATCATTTATAGCGGAAACCATTTCAGATCACCGGTACTCTGGGCGATGGTCACACCACTACGGCCTATGTGGACTGAGGCGAAGTCTTGGAGTTAGTATTGATTTCCTATCTGTAATGCTTATGAGTTTTTCGTTTGTAAGCGGGATGGAAGGTTCTGGAGATTCTGTAGAACCCGCATAGCAAAACACCCATGTTAGGCCTCGATTGGGAAAAGGTGTAAGGTCCCGATAAGGAACTTGTGTTTTACATGTCCTATGTTTGATACTTCTTCGTGTTGATTTTGTTTAACAGTTCTTAACATAAGCAATGGTTGAAGATGATACCTCTAACACCTTTGTTCGAGATTGGAACCATACGCCCTTTCCCAATCAATGCCTAACATGGGTGGAGCAACCGTGGTACTGTAGAGTACTCGTACATGCTTAAAACGCTTTGCCCCATTTCCACCATGGCATCGATTCCAAAACCCTCAGTGATCAATTTTCCATTGCGGGGCAGGTTTCAGATATACGCCTCAGGCTTAGCCCAATAGCATACGAAGTAGATGGCCTGTATCGCCTCGTCAATTGTAGCAAACAATATTACTCGAGTAAACTCTCCGAAGGATTAGCTGGCGTTTCGATTTACCCATTTCTCAGCATGTTCAGGGGAATACATCACTAGCCGTTGCTTAGGCGGTGATATAAAATTCGCGTCTGTTCCGCGGGCGGGGGGTTGTGGGGGGGGGGGGGGGGGTGCACTTGGGGTCGCATTTTGAGGGAAGGGTGAGCAAAGGGTTCTCGGCAGGATACCGGAAGACTACGGTACCGGTAGGTGGACAAGGTGTACTCGAGTACAGTACTGTACGCCGGGGAAAAATCCTCCATCATCCTAGCAAGCAGTGGCTAGGATTACGGCTGGAGAGCCGGGCATCCCTGAAGCTCCCCACCAGAAGCTCCCCGCACCCCATTCCCCCCCTTGCAAAAACAGGGGCACCTTTGCGGTCGGCACTATCCTAGGAGCCTAGTCTCAACCGAGACATATGGCATATTTGAATAATAAAGGGTCCGTTTGGCGCACTGTCATTTGAGATGGCAGTCATCTCAGAATGGGCTCAGCCAAATGCTTTTCGGGAAAATGTAAAAATTCCCTGTATTCAGCTCAATATTTTGAAGCATGTTTTCAAAATAAGGATGAGCCAAACATCACCACCATCTCAACACACGATTTGGCCCCAAAACGCATTTTGAGATGACAGAGAGCTCAGATGGCACCCCGGCAAACAGACCAAGAGAGGTGATAACAAGGGAATAACACAAGTTCAGGACAGAGGGGATGAAACGACAAAGAACACGGCAAAGAAAACAAAATTAATTAAGGTAGATAAAGTGGTGAAAAAGATGCGAAGTATCATAACTGAGCGGCCAATTGACAGCAGTTGATACTGCATTCAACCGGGAACTGCAATAACTCCCACTCAAACTCTGCCGCTCACCCAGATACAGGTACCAAGAAAGCCTTGTACACGCATGAACACCTACTCCCACTGCACGCAAGACCAATATCTGATCCAACCCCTATTCCAGAAATCTAACCTACTCGTACAACCCAACCAACCACCGAACCTGCTTCCAGAATTATTAATTAGAGGCCCACTTACAGCCGACACATCCGGCACATGCCTTATTGATAGCATTGTTGGCACTATGAAAGTGAAGAGTCGAGTGAGATTCGCTGATGGCACAACCTGGTTGTGGCACAATACCGTTGTCAGAAAAAATGGCGAGTATTTGGGTACTTCAGCGGGGCAAGGACACGCAGGGATGGGAAACGGGCGATACCTGGGCTAGATTAGGCTTGTAGATAATTTCTCATTTTTCTTTCCTTAAAAGAATAATTTCATTTGTATGTGGACCGTAAGAACTCGGATAGAAGAAAAATCTGCTTGAAGTCACTTTAAAGTGAGTCATGCCAAGTGGCCAGGATGGTCATGCTAATGCAAATCATAAAGCATGAGATATATAAAATCTAAAAATACAATTTCTTGCTTTTTTTTTTCAATCAACTTGAATATTGCCAACAGTATATTCTCAACCAAGTTAATCTAACGTAAATCACCCGGAAGCGAGCGATCCACTGGAAGCGAGATGGTCGGGTAATAAGCTATTTACCCCACACCCCCCGTATCTGAGCTGTTTAACTCACAACACAATGCCGAAAGTCAGACAACCATCGAATATCCCCTTTTTAACCTTTGAGCAACGCTATACTGCTGCCTTAAAGGGTTTAGAAGACCTTACCTTCAGTTCTATCTAGAAAGCTGCTGAGGCTTGTGGGCTGTCAAGATCAAGTCTTGGCCACTGCAAAAATGGATGCCGCAATCGCCAGGAAGCACATCAAGAGCAGCAGATCTTTACGCCGGCTACTGAAAAGGCCATAGTCAAATGGGTGCTCAAGTAGGATGATTTTAGCTTCCCTCCTCTCATGGATCATCACATGAGCATGGTAAAAAATTTAGCGAAGGAGGAGAAGAAACAGCAGGTACAGGTTTGAAGTACTATCCAAGGCCTGAACCCCGTACAGATTTACCTGATTGGTAAAAACTGAATAACTTGGTTTCTCAAGCGGCACCCAGTCCTAGCAGTAAAGTTTACCAGTCGTATCGACCGATGGCATGCATATTCTAGCAATTCATAGATTATCAATACCCACTTCTGAAAGCTTGGTAAAGTTCTCCGACAATACACCTTTAGGCCCTGGGGGTTCACCAATGTGAGTGAAAAAGGATTTGTTATAGATATCTCACTACGCACTAGAGTTGTTACCTGTCCTGGAAAAAAAAAATCTTTGAGTAAAGCAAGATGGAAAATGGGAGTTCCTTACTGCTCTGGAGGCTGCTTCTGCCGATGGGTTTGTTTTTCCACCATACTTGATCGGAAAGGGCAGTGTTCATATTTTTGATTGATATAAGAATATAGGAGAGGAGGATAAGTTAGCACGCTGGGCAGTATTACCAAAAGGGTGGATGGATAGCCAAATTGGATATGAGTGGTAGACAATGGTATATGATCCAATTTTCTAAACGCAATGTCCTGGCAAGCCCTGGCTCCTTATTCATGATGGCCATATCTATCATATTAACTACAAGTTTCTTTCCTATGGTGAAAGGAATGATATTGTCATCTTTTGTCTCTCTCCTCATACTACACATCTCCTGCAACCTCTTGATGTTGGGCTCTTTTCACCATTGCAGATGCATTACAAAAAATCAGTTGAGGACTACTTTCTTACCACCTCCATTGGTATTAACTGCAATATTTTTTTTCCTCTTTACAAACAAGCTCGTCTCCATGCCTACACAATTCAAAATGTCATGAAGGTATTTGAGACAACCGGCATCTGTCCATTCAATGCTCGACCCGTGATGAGTGAATTGGAAACTGTCACTGCACTGAGCTGAGTGGCTGAGAACCAGAAGACACTCAGCAAAAGTGGCTTCTCTCTTGAGCGCACTCCTTACACCAAATGTGAGCTCAGACAGCAGACAAACCAGGCACTTACCTTCATGAAAACAGCATCCGAGGGAGATATCTGTGAACTCGTTCTTCGCTTCTGTTATACAGCTGAGTATATGACAGTGCAAGCAGGTATTGCAAATGCAAAAGCCCCGAAGGTTCGAGTAGCAGTAAAGGCTATTTGGCCATCAAAGAAAAACTTGCGCTGGCTTGGAAAAGGGAATCAGGTAGGGGTACTGAGTGGGAAAGCAATCTTACAGGGTATTAAAGAGTGGGAGGAAACACAGTCCAAAAAAGGAGAACAAAAAAAAAAGACATGTACTACAATCAATCCAATCATACTCCAAACACCTACCTGAAAGGCCTGGGGAGGACCAAAAGTTTGCTTTAACTGGACACCATCTCAAGCTTCATGTTTTCAATCGCCATTACAACCTCCGGTACCAGTACCAAATGCAGCTCATAGTGAGTTGAGTGACTATGATGATTCATTCATTTCTGTTGAGTTATTTGAGCCAAAATGTCGCCAACATCAAACTGTGGTTCAGACCTGACTATTGCCAATCTTGCATACTTCTCAGCATCCTAACAGGTAGCTCCCTGATTGTTCTCTTGTAATGGCCTTGTGCTCAATGACATTAGCAAAAATTTACTCTGGCATCCTGTGCATCCTGTGTGTCTGATGCACAGGACGCACAGGATGCAAACCATTAATCAGGACGTCGGCTGAATCCGTTGTCGCGTCCTGATGTTTGCATCTACACCCTCCTGCATCCTGACACTCACCGGATGTGTGGCACTCCAACCCCCCTGCATTGTAACGCTTGCTAGCTCGGTTCCAGGCATCCTGACAATTCATGTCCTTTCCCCCTTTCCATCCTGAGGCCCCTACAACTCCTGCCTGGCGTCCTGACGCCCTTATGACTCTCGTCCACCGTCAGGACACCTCTGGACCTCCTGTCCGGTGTCCTGGACATCTGGCCACGCCTCCTTTATGTCCGGAGAATCTCTGCTGCTTCTGCCTCTCGTGGTGATGCCCTTCAACCCTCCACCAGTGTTCCAATCCTATCCACGTAAAGCCAGTTCTGTTTGGATGACTTAATCTATATCGCTTGCCTCCCACCGCATGTCTTGTCCACTCTCCTTCTCCTAAGTTCCTGTCCCTGCTCCTGTGTCTCATGACTACGAAGAACTACTCCCATGTGCCTCGAGTATTATATTACCTACCTCTTCCATCCTGATTTCACACTTTCAATCGAGGTTGTCAGGATTTTCTCTCCATAATTGGAACGTACTCCATATTATCCGGGACTTTCGGTAAGCATATCCGATTACAATTTGGTCTCGATATGTGCTGCATATACTCTATTTACTATCGTAAGGCATCACATTAGGCTGCCATTTTAATCTATTAGGTACCCTAGGCGCTATTGAAGCTTGCAATCCCACCGGCACCACCAGTACCCATATGCACCCCATCGAGCCCACTCTCGATCCTCATCTCACTCACCTGTTGTCTTCTCTCTCTCAATCAAAACTCCCTTCCTGCTGTCATTCTATAGCCGTCACCTGCCCCGACTGTGAATCATTCAGACTGAGCGAGACAGGAGATGAAATACATGGACTGCCTACGCTCCCCGATGTCGGACGTCCCGTGTGTTCTGATATATTGTCTAGACTATCCTGTATTGTTGCTGGAGCTTTTCGGTAAGGATTTAGCGGATGTTTTGGACTAGCAGCTCCTGGATCTGCACGGAAAATCTCTGCCATGTTTACCTCTGGTGTGCCAAGAGGTCTTAAGTGGGTGACGGGTTAGCCAGACTCCTTCACTACGGCCTACTTGGATGTTCTGCGATTCTTACCCATAACAATATCAGGCTTGAAGTCCTTCAGCTCTTCGTACTTACCTGTTTGCCATGCCCGGAAAGTGTAGCATAGTATAGCGCAAGTCAGGCAGATCATAGCTCTGTTGATCCTAGATAGGAACTCAGGATCTATCCTACATTGCATTTTCTTTCCGGAAAAGTACTTGCCATGTATGGCTTCGGGGATCTGGGGTGTGAGGAATCGCAGGATCAGACACTGTCCACATTCATACATAGTTAGTTGCATTACCCAATAGCAAGTGCTAGTCGTCATGGTCACAAAACTCATACCCTTTCGGGTTGTACATGAACCGATCTCTTTCCAGAAGATAATCAACTCAACGTGCGATGGCTGCTGCACCTTGTGGCAGTAGCAGTTCAGATAACTTTACTATGTGATGCTTTACATGATAAACAAATTGTGACCATACCCCTGAGTGCTTTTGGCGTATCTATCAAGGTTATTATAATTTGCCATGTGTCTAGACGTCTGGCAGGGGTCACTTACTATTGTTATACTATCCTCGGACAGTTTAATACATCCACAACCCTCACTCATATTCAATGCATCCTCACAAACGCTGTACACTTTGCCTGTCATAACAACTACATTAGCTCATGGGTCATCAAAAAGACTGTATTGGAGAATCTGATCCCTCGCCAGCCATAATATAGAACTTTCAAGTCCTGTAACATTATTCTTCTGGCTGCTACTTCCATGCCAGTTAACGTCATTTCAGGCTACATCCAGATAATCAGCCGGGCTAGAGCTTCTGATATCCGAGGAAAGGATACTTAAGCGACCTGGTGGAGACAAATTCCTTGCTGAGCTTGACAACAGAACACCAGGAGTGGAGGCTCTACCACGAATGATGTGGGCAGGGATAGGGGGCATCGGCAGCGAAGGGCCGGATCACTGTGATCTGGCAGTAGTCGAAATCCCAACTGTTTTCCCCTCGGTTGGTATCGTTTCTGTTCGCTGTCTGTGACCCATGACGGCGTGGTGTTGCTCCCCCATCACTGAGATTAATGTCGTCCGCATCAGCGTCGATTTTTGATTCTGGTTCTGAGGAGCCCAGGAAGATTTGGTACTCATCACTGCTATCCTCCTATATATGTACAGCTGTCACAAACTGTGACTAAGCAAGGCAGATTTCACATAGCTTAGACTTCCGAGTTATAGGTATGTTGGGATTTCACATGACGCACACTAGTGCCCCATAGGTTATTATGTTTACCTGTTCGTGACTCAGAGTTGTGAGTCACATGATATTATGATTTTCACACATGAGTCATACTTATGAGTCATGGGTTTCACTCAGGTAACGCGAGTTGCGCACCTGACTTGGTTATTATGTTTTGATTGGTTTAGGCATGTTGCGCAGCGACTCATAGGAGTCATCTGATGGATTTCATATGACTCATGGTTATGAGCCACAGGGTTCGTGTGACGCGAGGTGTGAGTCACGCCAGGTGAAGCGGGACTATATAAAGGGTCACTAGGACCCCGAGTATGAGCTCTTCATACGTTCTTCTAGTTTATTTCCTACCTTTAAGTTATTATCAATAAAACCTACCTTTACGCTCTTTAAGATTTATCTTAAGAAACCCGAGAAGTGTCTCTCCTCTCACAAGAAGAGATTAAAGTCCTAGGCGAGGACTAAGGAGAAGAATAAGGAGATAGGCGCAAATATGATAGTAGTCAAAGGACTAGACTATTGGGTTCGCGTAGGCATAGGCCTAAGAGCTATCACCTTACAGAGAAGTATCGTTACCTGTCGCTAGGTCCTACCCGGTAGGATTCTTAACAACAGCTTTCGCATACACTTTGTCATCAGCGTCAGTTTTGGGTTCGGGACACACAGCTGCCTACATTGTGCTTTTACGCGAGCGCTTTGTTGGTCTCGTTAGTTGGCTTGTTGTTTGTAGGGGAGAAGAAGGCGGACGTGACGTCTGATCATTCGTACGCACGCTCTGGGAGCTGTGCGAATTGTTTTGTTGAGCTTTGCATCCCGTTCCTCCAGGTTCCACAGGGCCAGGTCCAGCGTCATGTTTACATCCATACATATTACCAACACGGGAGGTCGGTTGACTGTCGAGGTGCGATCGTTACTCCATTGGCGTGATGGAAAAGTTACACACATAGGAGAGATAGAAAGCAGTAGTTACAGAAGTGTAAATAGTATCTCCGCGATAAAATCTGGAAATTGTGTAGGTTTCTTATGTTCCTTGGAATGTGGCAGGTCTTATACGCTAGAGCTAGGGGTACATCCAGATTCATCAGGTATCACCCGGTATTGATCTTCGGGGTTTGAATAAGAAAACGCTAATCTCCCAAGGTTCAATTTAATGTCCATGATCAACCGCCAATGTCTCCAACTATTATATGGTATGAAGTCTAGCGTAAATGAAAGAGGAAATGAAGGACATGGCAGAGGAGAGTGGCATCCAAAATCTAGTGATAATGAGTAGAGTTTACCAATATAACTTCGCCTTAGATATAGTCTGCGCCTAAATGGGATTAGCAGAAGCGAAGGTCTTCCCTGGACGACCTGGAGTCAATGCAGCTGAACGCCGGACATACAGGGTTGGTAGTCAGCAAACATGGAAATACTCGTGAGATGCACACAGGACGGCTAGCCAGGTGCAGACTTCGTATGCAGGGGTTGCTGAGTGAAGATATGGCTCAGCGTGTGCTAGGACAGTGGCTAACTTGAAGAATACTACATATTGACGCAAGGGAATTGAAAACCCAGGCAGCCCACCTTGGAAGAAGAAAATTCTAAGAATACAAGTCCGCCCATTACCCCTGATCGTGCAAAAAAATGTGGTATACCACGAAGTAAGAGGGATTTCCCATGCCAGGCAACAGACAGACAACGAGGAGTCCACGGACAAGTGAGGAATGTAAGCCTAATAAAAGCAAGACGCCCAAGTGGCAGCCAAGAAGAAATCCAGCAGGTAGCTCTCTAGTGAGTTAGAAAAAACTAAGAGAGAGAAACTAAGCTACGAGACATTAAATCACGTACGAGAAAACCCAAGAAACGAGAACTGGAAAACCAGATGCCCAAATGGGTAAGAAATAAGAGAAAAAAACAAAGAGTGAGAGAAACCCCTGCAAACCAGAGACGGTCAACTTGAAGATGCCCAGGCAGGGAAGGAGACCAGAATCCCGGCAAAGGAAAGAACAAAGACAAAGGGTATCTAGGAGTAAAAGCTTGGGGAAAAAAGAAATAAAGCACCGCTCGAAATGCTGATTATCCGGCGGCCATGCGTAGTACCGAGCAGCGAGACCCGCCACCCCCCAGGCTCAAGAAGGCTCGATGCTGCCCCTTGAGGCCAGGCATATTCATTACCTAGAGGCACTATGACAGGGCAGACAGCAGGGCGAATAGCAGGGCCCAGGGCGCTTCGGGCTTGAGAAGGCTCGATGCTGCCCTTCGGGCCCCGGGCCAGGGGGGACGGTGTTTTCCGGACAGCATGCTTTCTCTGCACTGGTGCTACTGTGCCGGCTTTTCCTCCAAGAATTGGGGGAAGCTGGGGCGACAGACACCAAGTGACAGACAACCAGAGGACGACCGACAACTGGGGAAGGAAAGTCTAAGAATGCAAGACGCCCAAGTGGCGGCGAAGGAAGAAATCTAGTGTGTAGCATCCAACCAAGATAGAAAAACCTGAGAAAAAGAACCAGGGTAACAGGATGCTAAAGTGCGCATGAGAAACACCAGGAAAAGATAAGAGGAGATCAAGACGCCCAAAGGGGTAAGAGAAACCCTTGTAAAATGAGCCAAGGAACTAGACGTCCAAGAGAGAGCGAGAGAAAACCACACAGACGGGAAACCAATCCAAGCAATGGAGTGAAAACAAGGACAAAACAAGAAGAAAATGAATGTGGGTGAAAAAATAGCAAAGAAAAGAAAAAAGCCTGGCATGAGATAATGATTCTTCGGCGGCAGTGTGACGTGCTGAGCGGCGAGGCGGCGGGCATGTCATGCTTTAGAAGGCCCAATGCCCCCCCTTGGGGCCAGGCATATTGAATAACCGGCAGCAGCATGACGGGGCCAAGGATGGGGCGAACAGCGGTGCCCAGGGGGCTTCGGGCTTGAGAAGGCGCAATGCTGCTCCTTGGGGCCAGGCGGCAACATGATGGGGCCAACGAGGGGTTGAACAGAAGGGCGAACAGTGGGGCCCAGGGCAGTTTGGGCTTGGGAAGGCCCGACACTGCCCCTTGGGACCATGCAGCGGCAGCACGGGGCGAATGATGGGGTGCACTGCAGGGCCCAGGAGGCTTGACTGATTCTACCACATGTTCTGGTTGACTCTCCGGACGTCTGACTAATATAGAGAGGTCAGTATTCATCAGATATAACTGGTTTGATGGAAGATACTTACTTTTCCCGCCTAATGGCAGTTTGCACACTTCTAGCTGGCATTTTCGAATGCCGGAGGAGGGGACATGGGAGACGTTTGCATGTTTGTAGCAAAGAAAAAAAAACTTAGACAATTGATGCCGCGGGACGCAAGGTGGTGGACACAGAACGGACCGGACACAGGAGATGTTCGTGGCAGTCTC
>LN891009.1:193859-207647 GCA_900010015.1 Tuber aestivum | reverse complement strand
ATTCATCAGATATAACTGGTTTGATGGAAGATACTTACTTTTCCCGCCTAATGGCAGTTTGCACACTTCTAGCTGGCATTTTCGAATGCCGGAGGAGGGGACATGGGAGACGTTTGCATGTTTGTAGCAAAGAAAAAAAAACTTAGACAATTGATGCCGCGGGACGCAAGGTGGTGGACACAGAACGGACCGGACACAGGAGATGTTCGTGGCAGTCTCAGTGTTGCAGCGAGGCCCACAGCACTTCGGGCTTGAGAAGGCCCAATGGTGCCCCTTAGGGCCAGGCATATTGATTAACCAGCAGAAGGACGACAGGGTGAACGACGGAGTGACCAGCTGGGTCCAGGATGCTTCGGGCTTGCGAAGGCCCTATGCTGCCCCTTGGGGTCAGGCGGCAACACTACGGGGCAAACGACAGGGCAAACAGAGGGGTATGCAGGAGGGCCCAGGGTGCTTCAAGTTCAGGCTTGAGAAGGCACGATGCTATCCATTGGGGCCCGGCGGGACAGTGTTTTCTGGACGATGAGCTTTCCCTGCGCTGGTGCCACTCTCTTGGCCTTTCCTCCAGGAAAATGGGGCAGCTCGGGAGCCAGGACATGAAGCAGTCCTAGGCGTATCGGGGGTCATCGGGGGGGGTTGGCTAGCGGTGCTTCGATCGGGGACACAGGTTCTAGTGGTGGAGGTGTTAGTTCTTGTACCAGGGAGATGTGACGGTGCTGGGATATAGGTTCTGGGGGGGGAGGGGTTTGTTCTGGCGTTGCGGAGGGGCGACGGTGCTAGGATGCAGGTTCACAGGGGGACCAGCATCCTTGTTCAGTGGTGGGATTTTCGCTACAGAAGTGTCAACCAACCACGTAGTGGATGAGGGGGAAAACTGCTAGTAGCTCTCCGAGGGTGCTGCCATTAGAGATTGACTAGCACCACTTTCTTCGTCCTGTATTTGTAATTAGCCATAACGTTCATATCTGCAAGTACGTCAACTTTTAAATCATACCAATGTCCGGTCAAAGATAGCGACGGCGTCTCGTACGCCCAGTGGCATTGCATCCTCACCCTGGTCGTAATTGATTGCTCGGGTTGGAGGGGTGCAGCCATCCCGGTGTCGCAGCGAGACCCAGGGCGCTTGGGGCTTGACAAGGCTCGATGCTGCCTCTTGGTGCCAGCCGGAAACATGACGGGGCCAATGAGGGGGCAAACAGTGGGGCAAACAGTGGGGCCCAGGGCTCTTCGGGCTTGAGAAGGCCCAATGCTGCCCCTTGGGGCTAGGCGGCAACACGATAGAGCCAATGACGGGGCGAACAGAGGGGCGAACAGCGGGGCCCAGGGTACTTTGGGCATGAGAAGGCCTGATGCTGCCCCTTGGGGCCAGGCAGCAGCATGACGGGGCAAACGACGTGGCAAACTGTGGGGCCCAGAGTGCGTGACTGATTCTCCAGCATGTTCCGGTTGAATCGCCGGACATCTGACTCCCATAGAGAGGTCAATATTCATCGGATATAACTAGTTTGATGGAAGATACTTACTTTTCCTGCCTAATGGCGCTTTGCTCAATTCTGGCTGGCATTTTCGAAAGCTGGGGGAGGGGACACGGGAGAAGTTTGCATGTTTGGAGCAAAGAAAAAAAAAAGCTGCACAATTGACGCCAGGGGACGTGAGGGGGCGTACACAGAATGGACCGCACACAGGAGATGTTCGCAGCCGTCACGGTCTCCCAGCGGGGCCCAGGGTGCTGGGGACTTGAGAAGGCCCGATGCTGCCCCTTGGGCTACGTATCATGATTACCTAGCAGCGGCACAACAGTGCAAATGGAGGGGCAAACAGCGGGGTCCAGGGTGCTTCAGGCTAAGGTGTGTGAGTTTCTTGTCTCCCAGTCCATGGATTGGAGGTCATTTGCTTACTTTGAATCTTCAACGTCTGGTTCGAATTCCAGCATTTTGTAGGGTCCTGCACCACTCACGCTGGCGACGGCAGCAGCCACTGGGACAGCTTTTCTCCGTCTGGCTGATCCCTCGGCATATTCTGGTTGTCTCACTGGATGTCTGACAAATATTGAGAGATCAATATTGGTCTGATATAACTAGTTCAATGTAAGATACTTAATTCCCACGCCCAATGGCAGTTTGTACAATTTTGGGTGGCATTTTCGAATGCCAGGGGAGGGGACACCCGAGAGGTTTGTATGTTTGGAGCAAAGAGGAAAACAAAGCTGGACAATTGAGACTGGGCACGAGGGGCCGAAAATGAAAAAAAGAACATTGATGTGTAGGGGGGATACATTCTGGATGGGGGAGGTTAGGTAGGAAAGCAGAGGGTAGTGTGTCGACAGACGAATAAGAAAGCTTAAGTGTGGTGTGGAGGCAAGAGGAAACGAGGGAAGAAGCCTGGGGTGGAAGAGGTTCTTATAACCCCACTACCTCTCCCTGTTGTTGTCACTCCCGTAAGTCCAAGCATACGCGTGAGTGTACACGCAGGCCTAACTAAGACATTCACCTACATCAGACAGGTGTTTCTCTTAACATACACTTTATCTAAATTGATGCAAATTCCTCTAAATGAAATGATGGTAGACTAGTTAAATTGACCCTTATCATCGTGAAGAAACTAAATTAACCTTTTAAGCTGCAACATGAGCTAAGACGTTCCCTACTCGAGTACATGTAGATGCGGGCTGTGACGCCACAATCTGTTCTAACCCTAACTCACGCGACGCCATGGGTCAGTATGTGCCTGGAGTTACCACTATCGTATTGCACTCTATCACCACAAGTAGAGCCGGCCGTCTTCAGCAACTCCTGGTTCTTGACATCAACCATAGCGCCTGGCTTCCGTTTGGTTTTGTCAGCTAGGGGAGGAGGCAGAAAACCCAGCGATCATACTCTATTCACGAGACTCCATCTTTTGAGTTGCAACGGCAGACGTTTATTGAAGGATTGTGTGAGGACCTGCAAGCCCAATTTGGGATGTAGGTCAACATTTTGCATGGTTTCACTGCTGTGCTCATAGCCTGCTCTCTCGACATCTGGACTAAATCCCAACTGCTGGACTCCAGGTGAGATGTCCTGATTGGGCACCTTTACTGGGTCATTACCGCAATGTTCTTCCTCTCCAGCATTCCTTTCTGGGTTCCTGAAATGCATCTGACCAATGTGTGCCCCTCCGTCACTGCCCCAGTTGAGTGCCGCGTTTTCGGGCAGGTAAGTATCCCCCCTCAATGGTAGTGTTTGGGATCTCGCATCACCTGCGTCACAATAACAATATACTAATACAACTAGAGAGTCCTCGAGAACTAGATTTAATAGCAGCCAGGCACGCACCGTTTCATCATTGTTGATGAAGACAACATCCATGGAAGATACCAGTTCTTTCGGAAATGCGGCAAGCTTCCTGCACTCTACGCCAGTTGCGTCAAGGATGTAGCGAAAGCGTCCTTGAGGCACCCGTCTCATAATCGTTGCCCATAATCCTTGGATATCATAGGAAGCTAACTCTCCAAATTTGGTTCCATAGATGTGGGGAGGATGCTAGAAAAGAAAGAGGTAGTTTGGAGCGGCTTGCACTTCCCTCCTTTCATTCCCATGCATACCCTGACCACATCTTGATGGCCAGACCCAATCAATACGCACCATACAAGGCCGCCCAAGCAGTGCACTCCAGTCTAGGTTTTCGAAGTCAGTAAGTACAAACAACAATAGACATGAATCTTTAGAAATGAACTAACCTGTTTGCAAGTTGTAAGATGAAACCGCGTTGGCAGGACCTGCTGGTTGGACCAGTCCAACACCATGAGCCTGGACTGCATTCTAACGATCCTCTTCTCCCAGGCCAGGATTCTGACCACTCTCGACAGCTGGTCTTTGGTCCTGGCCATTGTTGGCAGCTGGGCCCTCATTCAGACCATCCACGGCCGCAGGGCCGAGATTCTGACCTATTCTGGCACCCGCGTCTATGGCATGGGGGTCATGATCATCGTCCGGTTGACCCTGATTCGCCCTATTATCGCTACCAGGGTCAGTGGCCTGGCCATCATCACCAGCCTGACTCGGATTCGGGTTATTGTCTTCATCTGGGCGTCCTTTGGGCGCTGAAACCTGAGGTACATTCACCCCCCCCTGCTGGGGAGCTGGATCCGGGTTGGGCCCAGGCAATGCAGGATCCCAATATGCAGGAGCCCTGGGAGTCCGTAAGATTGTATCAATAATGATATGACCTAGAACAATTACCGGACTAGCCAGAGGCTCCAGACCCCCACCTTTGCCCAGAAGAGTAGTTGTGAACTTCTTTCCTGAGTTCCTAACCAGTTGAATAATGGCCTCATTGATCTCCTGAATCCTAGGTATGTCATTATTCGCCTGTGTGGTTAGAAGGCAATCACAGGCGTGGTGCAGCCTCCTCATGCCGTCGAAGATGTTATGAAAATCAGCATTCGAGAAAGTAAGAATATTCGCAAAGTGCCCGGCTGACATCTGATCTTTGACAGTTTTCCACCACGTGCCATACTGCATTCTTGTTACACATAGAAGCGTAATCGGTGCGGCACGTGACTAAAATGCATAAGGTCAGGTGTTCGACTCCGGGCCCCGCCGTAGTTATCGTGACGATATCATATTATCGCACGAAACGATAAGGCATTTATGCAGCCCGCTCCGCAGAGATACGAGGCATGCGACCAAGGGGTTTTCGCTGGATAACATAGAAGGAGCTCCGCTCTACAAGATAAGACTTAGTTGGTTCAGATTGGTCGGTTAGTTATTGAGCTACGACCTCTGCAAGTCTATATGCAATTACAAGAAGTAATATGCATATCCCTTCAGCTCGCGTAAGCTAGAGTCATCCGGAAGACCTAGTTACGATTGGTTAATAACAACTCACTGGTCGAGTTAGTTATCTTCGTCATGCACTCCAAGCTATTCACATAGAAGAGTCATTGATAAGTCCTTTGACGGAGCTGATCACTCCACTAAGGAAGAGAGCGGGGAAGTTAGTTTTCAGGGTCAAAGGGAGTTCGCACTCCAAGGACACTGAAGCATTAGTATGGGAGGTACATAGTCAGTAAGGGATTGGATGTAGGCCGCGACCACCCAGACGCGGAATATAAATATCGAGGTGCCTCCCTAGCTTTAAGTCTATCATCAGCGACCGGAGAAGAGATCTTATCAATATATTGGTTCTACTTTACTTCTATCTTTACGAGCCTTCCTGACTATCTCCGAGACAGAAGATTACAGGGCCTAGTGTACACTCGCTTGACTTTAGAGTTACCTACCCCCTAACACTATATTGATAACCTCTGGTTACCAAGGCTCTCTGAATGATCCCTTTGAGACCACGAATTCAATTAGTGGACTTTGAAAAACATTCAGACACCACCTTCGAACCACGATCCACGCCTATCTACGTCTCCTTCGAAACACTTTGGGAAACTGAATTAGCAGATATCCCGTTATTCGAAGAAGACGAACCCTCCTGGTTCACCTACTCCGACGAGTGGTCGGAACCTGATTTCTTCCGCTACTACTTCAACGACCCTGACTGGGAACCTTACGAGGAACCCACCTGCGATACAACGTACCACGGTACGACTTCCGTCCTCTGCGACGATGAAGGAGGATACGAGGGATCCTTGGCTCCTTGGGCGTTGGAAATTGAGCTTTTGCACCAACGCGAACTAAACGAGGAACAATATGACGGACTTACCTCAAATTATGGAGAGCGGTGAGCCGAAGGATACTGAAATGGAGGAAACCACTGACTCTCCACGATCCATTGGTGGCTGGGACCCTCGAACGGTCGCAGGACTCTTCCCTCGATCAGGACAACCTAGTCTACTACGAGGCCCTATCAGTTTGGGCTCGTTTTTAGGAGGAGGACGACCTCCACCATCAAGTCCATTCTCCGAAGAGCAAAGGTTCAAAAACATTGCAACGTTAGTAGGAAGGGTAACGGCTCAGTTAGACCGAAGCATCACCCAGACCCAGAACGATCAGCAAGTTGCTTATGCGGCACTGACGGAAGCGGGAAAGCGCCTTGCCGACGAACTAGTCGGCGTGAAAGCAAGGATGGACAAAGGCGAGAGGTTCATGGGAGATGAACTAGCCAGGATGGAACGAACGGCCCAAGGCCTACAAGAAGATGTGGTAGTGGAACTGGAAAGCTACCATTTAAGGGTAGCCGAGGAAATGACAAGGTCAAACTTGGCCCAACAGGAGCAGTCTAGGAAAACTGCGAGGTTGGAAAGGGAAGGTGCGGAACGTAGCGTGGATGCTATGGAACGGGACAATACCTTGGCCCGAATGATTGAGGAGCTTCAAGAACAACGAAGGACGGACAAGAAGGCCTTCGACTTGTTCCAAAAAAAGGCCACTAAGGACCATAAGGACCTAACGGCGGCCCTCAACGAGAAGTTGACTGAGTATGTCAACAACACCAACGAGCACCGAAAGGGGGTCAAAGACACGGTTAGACGACAGGAAAAGGAATTTGCCACTCTGTCACCGCAAATGAAGGACTTCCAAACCGATGTCAGAAAAGAAATAGACAATATGACTGGAATGATGAGCGAACTAATTGCTGATGGAGTAACCATAGCATTAGAAAGACGATTCGGAATGGTCCCAACAGGTCATACCAACCAACCAGGCGATGTTGGTTTTTCACCTCTACCTCCTCCAAGCCCCTACGGAGGAGCCTCATATGCCGGAACAGTTCATGAGACTGAAGCAGACCACCAAAGTGCTTACGCCCCACCACCCCCACCGGTGCCCCCAAAAAGGGATCCAAACGGCGGAGGCGGTGGACCTCCCGGCGGAGGCGGTGGACCTCCCGGCGGAGGCGGTAGACCTCCAGGAGGAGGCGGTGGACCTCCCGGCGGAGGTGGCGGACCTCCTGGACCAGGCCAAGCACCATGGAACGTGTACTTTGAGGTTGATGAATTGGCAGCCTTGATGACACGAGCAGTGGCTGGGACTAGTAGGAAACCAGCCGAACTGCCATCTTACTTCAAAAATCTCAGTTACCAGAAAGTGGAAAACTGGTTAACGGAATGCGAGGATTATTTTCGAAGGAACCCTCACCACTGGGAAAAGGACCACGACAAAATCGTGTGCGCCCTGGGCAGGACGAAAGGGAAGGATGTGATACCCTTCAAGGAATGGTACCGAAATGCCATGGATGGACTAGCGGGCCAGGAGAGACGGGAAGAATTCCAACCGTGGGAAAACTTCCGAACGGAGATAACTAAGCGTTATGCTCCTTACAACGAGGCTCGAAAGGCACTAAATCAAATGACAAAGGTGCCTTACCAAAACAACATCGAGGCCTATATTACTCAACTCGAGTTGTTGAATATCCAGGGGCAAATGAAGGGCCAGAGTTGGAGGCAACTCGTGGAAAGTAAACTTCCACCGTCCATCCTACTCAGAATGTCCTATGAGGAGGTCGACTCGGACGATGCGTGGAGGGAACAGCTACGAGCTGTAGGCATGAAGGATGAGGAATTCAAAGAGCAACTCCGCTTGAAGGGCGGCAGCTCCGAGACGACAATTCCGAAAAGGAAGTTCGGGGACAAGGACCGAAGTAGCCAACCTAAAGGAAAGGCTAAGACTTGGTCCCCAGCGAAGCGAGACGACAAAGGAAAGTGGAAACCCACAAAGACAGGCTCGTCACCTACAAAACGAGTACATACCGATTGGAAATCAGCCCACGAGGGAATTCCACAAGAAACGATCAACTCACGGCGCCAGAATGATGGCTGTACGCGCTGTGGACTCACTAATCATAAGTGGAGTGAGTGTCGAAAGGCCGCCGCGGTAAATTTGACTACTGGGCGCAGGACCGCAGTCCCGAGAACACGACGAGTTGAAGTCCGCCCAAAACCTGCGGGTGGCAAGGTGGGCCAAACTCGAGCAAACCCAGCATCTCGGATTTGGGAAACGACTTCGGATTAAGCAAGGGTATAGAAACGAAGTCCATGGCAACGGTGGAGCATCTATACAAGGGAAGCGCACCCTATATAGGATGGTCAACAAGACGAAGAAATACGCGCTCTTGTTTGGCAGTACACCTCACCCCAACCTAGCGTGATGCTCTTCGGAACGCATTATGCAAGAATGACGCAAAGGCGCACTCCGAAGCAAGTGCCGAAGGATGCAAAGTGCTTCAAGAGTGTTAACAACTAGATTATGCTCTTGATTACAGCGGGATGCACACCCCTCGGAGGCCTTCGCTAGGCGTTGCATGTGAAAACGGGTTAAGAAGAACGGGGGTACAACCAGATAGTGCACACCTATCGAACCAGCTAGACAGGAGTCCAAGCTGGCTGGACGCAGCCTGATATGAGTTGAAACTGGCGATAGAGCGCTCAGCAAGGTGGTACACCCGATAGAAAAAGTCCCAGAAAGACGTACCAGTTTAAAACGGTTCCACGTGAGGGAAGACAACCCGATGTCCAAAGACTCCAAACGCATTAGTCACAAACGGGGCGTCTCGCAAGGAAAGGCTGGTGCAAGTACGGGAAGGGGCACCCATGGCGACGGCAATGGGGTAGTCCATCATCAGGATGAGGAAAACTGGGGACAGCGTGCTTGCCCCAGGGGGGTCCCCCCATGATGGGAACTGAAAGCAAACCCTAAGGCCGGGTTAAAAGGTCGATCCTCGACTCAGTTTGGGTTTCTGAGCTCGGTATGATTAAATATCGTCATTGAGGGTAATTAAGCGAAAAGTCCCAAGGTTGTCAGAGGAGGCTTTAGTAGCCGAAACCATGCTGGCGTGGTAACAATTACCACCCCCGCAACCATGAGCAAACGACAGACAACCAACCAAGGCCCCCATACGGGGCCCAAGCGCACCAAAACCTATGTACCAGAACCGGAACGATATAAGTGCCCCGAAGGCACCGCATACCTTCGTTCCAACAAAGATCGAGTACCGATTCGCGTGTTATTAGACTCGGGCTCCAATATCTTTGTTATTAGCAAAACTCTAGTACAGCGATTAGGCATACCCACCGAAAGAGGGCGGAAGCCTCTCCAGATCGAGGGATTTGATGGCAAACCCTCTAAGGAAAATGGATGGCTTTATATCCATCCTATACGGTTGGAAATAGGAACCAACCAACACTCGTCACTTGTGTCCTGCAACGTGGTTAACACAGTCACTCAGGATATGATTATACCTTTCGGTTGGTGGCATGACCAACATCCTATTACCAATATTGGTAACTCGAAATCTTGGACGTTTACGGATAAAAAATGCGCGGAGCATACCGGACCCGCACAAGACCCTATTGAAGTAGAATGGGATGAGTCCCTACTACTTGACGAGAAGGCTTTATTCGTCGGACGGATGCATGCCAAAGGCATGATAGCGCCATTCGAGTACCCCGACGAACCCTGGGAAGTAGCTTGGGAAAGGTTGCCTAAGTGCTACCAGGATTATAAAGACGTGTTTTCCACACAAGCCTCTGATCGATTACCGGACCATAGTGAGTTCGACCACAAGATCGAGCTGGTCGAAGGAGCTAAACCACCATGGGGACCGATATACCCTATGTCGGAAAAGGAACTTAAGGTTCTAAGGGAATACTTGGACGAGATGACCAAGCAAGGAAAAATAGTTCCTAGCAAATCCCGGTACAGAGCACCAGTTCTTTTCGCCCCAAAACCTGGTGGCGGCCTACGACTATGTGTGGATTATCGTAAGCTAAACGAGCTTACGATTGCGAATAAATGTCCGTTACCTCTAATGTGAGAGCTACGGGACAGAGTGGAAGGATGCGACATTATGTCACAAATCGATTTAGCTAAAGGCTATAACCTAGTACGCGTAGCAAAAGGACATGGGGACAAAACCGCTTTTGGAACAAAGTACGGTTTAAAACAGTACAAGGTCATGCCTTTTGGACTGATAAATGCACCAGCAACTTTCCAGAGTATGATGAATGTGGTGTTAAAAGAATTTTTGGATCAAGGAGTTGTATGTTACATTGACGACATACTAATCTATTCAAAAAACGAGAAGGACCACATCGAACTCGTGCGGAAAGTCCTGAGACAACTACGAAGATATAAGTTAGCCATCTCGCTAAAAAAATCGGTCTTCCATGTAAAGGAGTTGGAATTTTTGGGCTACATTATCTCAATGACAGGAGTGTCGATGAGTGAGCGAAAGGTGGATGCCATAAAGAAATGGGTGCCGCCAAAGTCCATAAGGGACATACAAACTTTCATGGGTTTCGCAAACTTTTACCGACGATTCATAAAGAATTTCTTGGCTATTTGCAAACCCATTACAGAATTATTGAAGGTAAACCCGAGTGGTTTCCTGTGGACCGACGAAGCAAACGAATCCTTCGAACTTCTAAAAGAGAAGTTCGTTACTGCACCCATTTTATGCCATTTCAAACCCGAAAGGGATACGGTTGTGGAAACTGACGCTAGCGATTTTGCTTTGGGCTGCATACTATCCCAATTCATGGAAAAAAGACTACACCCAATCGCTTACCACTCCCGAAAGTCAAATCCCGCCGAACGCAATTACGATATCCATGACAAGGAACTTCTTGCCATTGTCGAAGCGTTCAAAGAATGGCGACATTATTTGATGGGAATGGATCGTCCAATTACCGTATGTACGGATCACCAAAATCTGCGGTACTTCCTCACCACGAAAGCCTGGAGCGCGCGACAAATTCGCTGGGCACAGAAGTTAACCAATTTTAACTTCAAGATCGTTTATTGACCAGGGACAAGCAGTGGCAAGCCAGATGCGCTGAGTAGGCGGCCGGAGTACCGCCCTGAGGGAGGAGCTGAATGAACTGAACAGTCAATTCTGAAACCAGCGCACTTCGCGGTCATCCGAATTTCTATAGTTCTAGGATCGGAAGATGACGAGAAAATAACAGTCAACCCTACACAAAACCTATTCCGAGCATTGCGACTCTGCCCGGAGGCCCAGTTACCGACCAAAGGAACTAGAGAAGCAGCGGGCTACGATTTGTATGCATTAAAAGATACTATCGTACCTGGAAAAGGACAAGCCTTACTCGAAACCGGAATAGCAATCGCAGTACCAAAAGGAACTTACGGCCGCATCGCACCAAAAAGTGGTTTAGCTACCAAATACGGAATTGACACCCGTGCCGGGGTCATCGATGCGGATTACCGAGGAGAAGTCAAGGCACTGCTGTACAATACGCATAGGGAAGACTACAAAGCACAGGCTGGCACGAAGATTGCCCAGTTAATCTTAGAAAAGATTCATACAGGTGAACTCCAAGAAGAAATGGAGTTAGACGATACCGAGAGAGGAGAACAGGGATTCGGGAGCACTGGGACTGGATTAACCGAGACCCCACCTCGTATCAACTTCCTAAACAAGGACTTAAACCTCAACCAACACTTTGATTTAACCGACGAAGAAACTCACGACCAACTGCATAAAGAATCTGTGGTCATGGCAACTAGGGTAGTGCTAAACGCAAACCCCAAGAAGTTCCATGAAGAGTTTACAACATCGGTAAAGAAAGCAGGGGAAGAGGACGAGGACTGGGAATCCAGAAGGAAGGAATTGGAAAGACTAAGAAACGATAATGCACAATGGCCTAAGCACTGGTCAACCAAGGAAGGGCTCATCTATTTCAAAAATAGGCTGTACATACTGGCCTCGGAGGAACTACGAACCTTGATCGCGAAAAGTTGTCACGACTCCAAAGTAGCCGGACATTTTGGACAAGAAAAGACTTTAGAAATCATTACGCGCGATTTCCACTGGAAAGGACTAAGCGACTGGTTCAACGACTATGTTCGGTCATGTGATGAATGCCAACATAGTAAGGCCCCAAGACACGCTAAGTACGGTTTTTTACAACCGTTACAAATACCTTTCGCAGCCTGGAGCTCGATTTCTACGGACTTCATTACACAACGTCCTCCATCGAACGACAACACTCAGATTATGGTTGTAGTCGACCGATTCACCAAAATGGCCCACTTCATACCATTACCAACCACCGCTAGTGCTAAGGATATGGCAACCGCATTCCTACGAGAAGTTTGGAAACTTCATGGGTTGCCCACCGAAATCGTTTCTGACATGGACGCTAAGTTTGCAGGAGAATTCTGGGAATCACTGTGCGAATCACTAGACATCAAACGAAGGATGTCAACTGCCTACCATCCCCAAACTGACGGACAAACCGAAAGAACCAACCAAGTGCTGGAAGGTTACCTGCGAAGTTTCGTCAACTATGATCAGGATGATTGGTGTTCTCTGTTACCGTTAGCCGAGCACGCATACAACAACTCGGTAACCCAAGCGCACGGTTTGACCCCATTCTACGCAAACTACGGTTATCATCCACAAACGGAGTGGATGAAAGAAAGAGAAGTACGGAATCCAGGAGCAACAACCTACGCTCACTGGATGAAGGAAATACACCAACAAGCCCGGGACACCCTACAACTCACTCGCGAAGCAATGAGCAAGTACTACGATCCCAAAGTTAAGCAACAACCGGATTACAAGGTTGGAGATTGAGTAATGCTCAATGCGAAGAATATTCGAACCAAGCGACCGTCCAAAAAGTTGAGCCCAAAACTTTGCGGACCCTTTCGAATACTGGAGAAACGAGGTGACCGCGCTTTCAGGTTGGAAATTTCTGAACGATGGAAAATACACCCCGTATTTCATGTGTCGCTTCTCGAACCCTACCGAACATCGATTCGACCAGATAGGGAACAGAGGCCACAGGACGCAGAAGAGATCGATGGCGATCTGGAATGGGAGGTCGAGAAAATCGTTAAAAGCGAAATTCTCAACTACACAAAAAGAGTCTCTGGACGCAATAAACGCATCCGAGAACTCAAATACTTTGTTAAATGGAAAGGGTGTTCGGAAGATGAAAACACCTGGGAGCCACCGGAGCATCTTGAACATGCTACTGACTTAGTAGAGGAATTTCATAGGGATAACCCGGAAATGCCGCGGCTGAGGTAGGATTATCAGGAAAGGTTTTCCTAGGCGTGGACAAGTAAACACGCAAAGGTTTTTCACCCTACCTGGATAGAGTCCTAAAAACGGAATTTTCTTTACGACTATAGAAATGTACCATATATAGATTGTTTTAGAACATAGAAAGACTCGAGGACGAGTGTCGAAGAGGAGGGAGCTAATGTTAGACATAGAAGCGTAATCGGTGCGGCACGTGACTAAAATGCATAAGGTCACTTGTTCGACTCCAGGCCCCCCCGTAGTTATCGTGACGATATCATATTATCGCACGAAACGATAAGGCATTTATGCAGCCCGCTCCGCAGAGATACGAGGCATGCGACCGAGGGGTTTTCCCTGGATAACATAGAAGGAGCTCCGCTCTACAAGATAAGACTTAGTTGATTCAGATTGGTCGGTTAGTTATTGAGCTACGACCTCTGCAAGTCTATATGCAATTACAAGAAGTAATATGCATATCCCTGCAGCTCGCGTAAGCTAGAGTCATCCAGAAGACCTAGTTACGATTGGTTAATAACAACTCACTGGTCGAGTTAGTTATCATCGTCATGCACTCCAAGCTATTCACATAGAAGAGTCATTGATAAGTCCTTTGACGGAGCTGATCACTCCACTAAGGAAGAGAGCGGGGAAGTTAGTTTTCAGGGTCAAACGGAGTTCGCACTCCAAGGACACTAAAGCATTAGTATGGCAGGTACATAGTCAGTAAGGGATTGGATGTAGGCCGCGACCACCCAGACGTGGAATATAAATATCGAGGTGCCTCCCTAGCTTTAAGTCCAC
>LN891009.1:168240-179806 GCA_900010015.1 Tuber aestivum | reverse complement strand
GCTTCTTCTCCAACGTGGGGAAGTCAATCCCGATGCGCCTAATGACGACGGGTTAAGGCCACTGTGGGGAGTCTTGGAATGGGCACGAGAGCATTGTGAAGCTACTCCTCCAACGAAAGGAAGTCAATCCCGACGCACCTAATAACGATGGCCTACGACCACTGGTGGGGGGCGGCTTGGAATGGGCACGAAGGCAGTGTGAAACTTCTTCTCCAACGGGAGGAAGTCACTCCCGACGCACCTAACACCACTGTGGGGGCAGCTTGGAGTGGCCATGAAGGTGTTGTGAAGCTTCTTCAATGCAACGAAGTCAATCCCGACGTACCTGATAAAGACGGCCTAACACCTCTTTGGGGGGCGGCTTGGAGTGGGCACGAGGGCATCGTGGATCTTCTTCTCCAATGCAAGAAAGTCAATCCCGACGCACCTGATAACGACGGCCTAACACCACTTTGGGGGGCGGCTTGGTGCAGACAGAGGGTGTTGTGAACCTTCTTCTCTAACACCTGGAAGTCGATCCCAACTCCTCCGATCACCAGGGTCGAACAGCCCTTTCGTGGGTGGTCGGCTCCTTCCCCGAATATTCATTTCTGCCACTCCACTGGGGGCATAATTCCAGGGAACAAGAAATCGTGAAGCTAGTCCTCCAACACAAGGGCGTCAGACCTGACTCCCTAGACAATCATGGTCGAACACCCCTCATGTGGGCCGCTATCGCGGGGCGCGAGTGCATGGTGAAACTCCTCCTTGAATGAAACGATATAAACCCCAACTGCGCAGACCATGATGGCCAAACACCACTGATGTTGGCGACCATGAATCGGCACTCTATTGTCTAGAAGCTTCTCCTCGAACGGCTCAGTGTCAGCCTTAAAATCTCTGATGAGAAAACCCCCTCTCCAGTTACCAGTTTGCCGACCGGTGCTGCTGCGCCTGGAACTACCCTCAGCCCAACAAATACACAACGCCTAAAGCGCCGCCAATCGCAGAGCCTCGATGCTAACTCCGTGGGTCCCTCTCACAAATCCCAGGGAAAAAGGCCTCGTTACTCCGACGAATCCTACTGACGGTAGGTATGATTGCCACAGGCTGGTCTTTATTTCTCTTCGCGTCTCCCTTGAAAAATCCCCCATTAGTTCAGACTGCTTCATCCTAGTACCACTCATATCCCCCTTCGTGTTTGGTTCTTTTCTACATTGCCTGCGGTCTCATATGTCTATACCTGTTGCATTATGTTTATTTTCCCCCTCTCTTTTTTCCTCTTCCTTTTTTTCACCGTTTTTCTCTACATCTATCGCGTTTTCCAAGCAGGAGCGTTTCTGTTGGTATGGGATAGGGATAGAACGGGATATAATAGGATTAGACCGCCAAAGAAGCCACTATGAAAAGGTTCAGCTACATATACTGGGAAAAATAACGCTGCCAACCACGGATACCCTGACCTCGCACATCTTTCTTTCCATATTCCTTCGATTTCACTTACTCTATATTCCATCTTCCCGCTTTGCGCGCCCGATTTCTCGTACTACCGCGGGGTACTATTTTAGTAGGTAGTATTCGAATGATACCCCTACTTGGCCCTAATATAGTAAAAAAAAAAACTGGTATCATACGGTGGGTTGTGATATGATATAATACCGCAAAAACCTAACCCCGCGCCATGAAGGAAATCTAGGGCTACGTAATGTGTCTTTTCTCGCATAGATGCTCATGTCACTGAGAGTTCCTGATGGACCAATTTTTCCTAATAACCTTATCATAACAAGAGGGTTTTGGGCGGGTGGTCGCCAACCTTTTTTCGAGATCACAGGATGGTTTGGCGGAACTCGAAGATGGGCGGAGGGAGGGAGGCTCTGGGATCATACCATATGTGGTCGGATTGTGCTTGAGGATGGAGAGCGACGCGCCGCAGAGCGAAGATCCAAGTTAGATTCGTGATATCCCTACCCTATCTGCCCTGACATAGGATAACTGTGCATTTTGAAAAACTCAAAAGAGTGGGCTTTTTTATTTCCTCTTCCGTTGCACATTGCGCTAACCCTCCCTCCTCTTCCGTGGGATTGCCTATCCATCATGCCGTGAGGGTGTGCGATTCTTGGGCATGCAGCGGCGAGGCGTGAGGTGGCAGGCCCGCAGTAGTGAGTTGTTTTCACATACAGTAGTATGATACGCCGGTAGGTATAGCAATCATTGGGGTTTTTGTTTTTTTCGATACCTTCTGCTATCGAGGGTTAGGTGTCGGGGTTGAGTAGGCTGGCATGGGTGGTCGGTTTGGCGCGGCTTGTTTATTATGCTGGTCGGTATGGCGGAGAGTATCGGATTCATAGAGTAGGGTGAACATAAGGGGCCTAAGACTGCGGGCGGTCCTATGGTTCCTGGATAGCGTATATCCTCCAGGTTATGATAGTTGCTCTTCGCCTAGTTTTCCCAGTTGTCAGCATACCATACATAAGAACCAGGATAATTAACCTCAAACTTGGACATTGGAACTGCCTTTGCTAGTAGGGTGCTGCAATTTTCCCATTTTTCTTTGTCTTGATCTAGGGGTTGAGAGGGGCGGTTTTCCCAATATTTTTCACCCACTATCCAAGGAAACCCTCAGCACGAGGTTCAATCTACCTACCTCTTGCAGTATAATATGAGGATGCATCTCCTGGTCTCTCTGCGCTTGGCTGGCATCTCTATACGTCGTTAACGCCCTCCGGAGTTATGTTCCAGAAAGTGTATTTCGAGGCCGTCGTCTCCGCCTCCGCTTACGACCCATCGATAGAGTAGCCCCACTATCCAAGAATGAGGAATGGGGAGGGGAAGGGATGCGGGCTATGGAATAGGAGAAGTTGGTATCATAACTCTGATGTTCGTGCTGGGGCGTACATCACTGGGGTGGGATTACCCGGGTACGATATGATGCCCCGCGACAAACCCCTCCAGGGGGAGTGAGAGCGAAGGTGAAGGAGCATGGGAAAAAGGGAATCTCAGGGTGTTGAACGGGAAGATTAATTGCCCCCAACGACCCTCCGTTTTCCGACAGTCGGATGATTTCTAATGACAAGATTTTTTTCCTGCTTACTGTTTTCCTTGGTCTCGCTCTCTTCCCCTCGCCCCCTTCCATGAGCTTGAATGAAAAGGATGGGAATAGAATGGAAAAGAAGGGACGCGATTTGAGAATACCGAAAGAAGGAAAGGCGGCGTAAACCACGGGCAAGTGATGTAATGTGCCTTCATCCAAGCAACTCTCTTGGTACGTACATTCTTGGATTCACATACCCAGCTGCGTATGTTTGGCATCATAATTACTAGGCAGTTTTACCAGTAACAGTAACAGTACCGTCCCAGATGGAATGCCGCCTCGGCCCATTCTATTGGATGTCCGATGCGTTTACACATGGTCTAGATGGCAGGCAGACGGATACTCAGAGCAACTGGTGCTCCATGGAAGCCGTTGACCATTTGCTCTAGCAGCGCCGTGTTGTCCTCTGGGGTGCTCGTAAATGTGCTAGGAGGTTGTATAATAGCTGGCTGCCCTGGCAAGGGAACAGCTTCCAGTATCCCTTTTGTTTTGTTTGTTTCCCAACCGAAATTTGAGCTTGCCGTGTTTTCCCCTCGGTGCATATGGAAGAAGGAAATCCCCATGTGGTAGAGGTTTCAGAGGAGATCTGACCAGCGAGCCGGCCAACCCCGATTAAACATAGGATCCTAACTGTAGCTCCTTTAGTGCGACCAGAGACATGGCGGGGAATCAGTGGGGATTATCCCCAAGCTAGGCTGAACACGGAGGGCGTTGTGAAGGCTTGGTCGTTTGTGGCTGCGGGTTAACGGGAAAGGCAGAAATCTCTCCACAACATGGTAGACGAGTAAATATGTTTTCTCCTGTGCATTCCATCTTTCCTAAGCTCTATTAATTGACTTTAATTCTACTTTAGATATATACTTCCCAACGGAGGGACAACCGAATTATCTTCATGTACTATCACTCGATGATATATCCTCAAGTCCAACACTTGCCGTGCCGCATTCGCTTTTTCTTTGTGCGGTAATTTAACTAGGGAATGGCGTAGGATAACAGGACCCGGATCTGCCGCCTGATTTTGCATCATCTTGCCCCACAGTAGGCCCGTTGTGAGATGGACCCCGAGGCGCTCGTGATCTAAGGAATAGGCGGGGGTTGAGGGGTACCCGCGTTGAAGGTGTTTTCGTCATAAATTCCTTCTACACCCATCCATCATCTCTCTCTCTTCCCTAATATTCAAGCTCTAGATGGTATCTGGTCCATTTTATCTAAGACCCCATCTCATAATAGTCGTGATTAAGTTTCAATATACTAGCTAGTAGCTAGAGAATCCCCGCCCCCCGCCAGAAGCATTAGGGTAGACTGACCTACGTAGACTTCCCAGAATCAGCCACTCAACAAAGTGGGAAATGACTGATTATAGAACGAGTGGTGAGCTGAGGAAATTGTCGTCACTATTCTAGTCTTAGTACTATTCCTTAAGGCTCGCCCGCGGACCGGTTCGCGTGAATGATTTTGGAAATGTAGAATTTCTGTGTTTTATATGCGCTTGAGAGAGGTGGAGTAGATTAGAGCTAATCGCAAATGAATGGTTTACAGGGAGCTGAAACTAAGGATTGAGGATTGAGAAGCTCTTCAATAGCGCTCGAGATGTGCTCGAATCGAGGGAGGGAAGGTGAACGAATGGTACTAAAGACATAATCATGCTACAGTAGACACGGGGGTTATCACAAGAGGGAGGAGCTTGTACATAGGAGAACGGGATATATATGGAAAAGTATGGGGAAACACTAGGTACCTAGGAGGCGTATACCGGGCCTGTGGGGAGGAGTATCAGGTTTTGGTCTGGAGGGTCAAGCCGCACCGCTAGCGTTGAGGGTCGCTTGGGTGGGTCAACTAAGAGGCCCGCCCCGTTTGTCCCTCTGGGGGGTGAGTTATAGTGGGAGCAAAGTCTTTCAATTCCAATGCAAACTTCTCAATTATCTCATGCCGAATCCGGGAAACGGGGGAAGGAGTTGTTTCACTAGTTTGGTCTATCGCATTGAGGCTAAGATTTCTTCTAATGGCAGCCTCATGACGCCCTAAGGTCTGTTCTCTACAGCTTTATAGAGCGATGTTGGGTCATATACTTTGCATATACTTCCGGGGCCAACATCGCCCCGGCCAAGCAGTATCTCCACAACACCCATGCACATACCCAGCCGCAAGCCCCATCAGATATGCCGGGGTTGGATTCGTTCTGCTCCAATAGAGTCTTCACAACTCCCTCCCCCCATCGTCTGCATACCATGAGGGAGACGCTCTACCGGAACATTCTGTCCTTTGAGGGTCAACATTCTCTCGCTCCAGCAGTCCCACCATCGCAATTTCCTCGCACCTACTCCTAGCGGTTCGCGGGAGTGACACTTACCCAAAAATATCCGGCTTGTCGGGGGACACCTTCCCACCCCAATAGCTCCACAGCTCCCCCCCACCTATTCGCGGCGGCCCCTGTGGTTGTTGTAACGCCTTCCTAGCCTATCTGATTGAGATCACAACCCTCCATCCCTATCGGCGGAGTGACAACAATCCCCCCCCCCAAACAAAATGCAATGTGTAGCTCAACGAGCAGAGGAAAGTAAAATGTATCGCCCGAATTGGGGTAACAAATGCTCCATTGCCTATTCCCAGAGAGTAATTTAATGGATACACGCTGGCGGGATTTCCTAACGAATTTTAATGCAGGTGTATTTGCGCGGGTCAAGAATTGCATTTCCGTGTCGGCTCCTCGGTGTTCGGGGGAGTAATCGAGAAGGGGTGTGCTTCCCAGATCAGGACAGCGATTGCCTGCAGAGTGCATGGCCAAGTGTGAACTCAGGCGCAGGTAAGAATGTTTCTGTTATTCTCGAGCGACCGATTAGAATTAGTGGAGATATATTCCCGGAAGGCGAAGTGCAGTAGCCAGATAGTGGAGGGTTTATTATCCACTGCGGCAAGCTCCTGATGGCAGCTTAGCAATGCCCGTGTCGGGCGGGGCATTTTCTGCATTGAGATGTGTTGACCCAACTTCGACGGTTAGAGCGTAAACTCGGCAGCAGACGTTGTGAATGACAACTCTACGCCAAAGCACTCATGCCGGATCCCAATTTCTCCGGTCCTTGATCCCCTGGGCCCAAGAGATCCGCAGCTGCTGGCAGCTTTTGTCACCAGAGACAAATCGTTAGTTCTCGCAGGATTACTTCAATAGTCGTTGAGACAAATAGAAACCGAGACACCTATCTTAGGCTATCTATGAACGAATGATATTATGCAGTCCGCCCGTGTCTTTGGTTCTGCCTGCTCGTGCACAGCGGGGCTGCATTCGGAGGGCTCTGCAAAATAGCTGCCGCAAATATGTCGTACATCTGATCCGGGGCTGTGTTGGAAATGCGTGGTGCCGCGTGGCATGCCTCAGCATCCACGGCACGAAACATTGGTACAGGCACTAACCTTGTCATTTTGTTTCATGGAGGGAAACCCTCGAAACGGGGAGGATGCAACTTGGGGAGTTTTAGAGTAGGGTGTGGTGAAGGGTTTTCCCTGCTAGCCTGATTGAAAAGATAACTAGTGTTGATCACGGAGGATCTAGGTTTTGCGGTACTGTCTTTATATGTTCTCTATCTAGCTTTCATTTTTCTTTCATCCAGTATCCTCACAATTATTTGTTTTGTTATCATTTAGTCTTTTCCTGATACTTTCATTATCAGCATTCTACAACAGAATTCACACTCCCTCAACCACCCCCCGCATCGCCGCGCCTCAAAACTACCCTCTGAGGTTGCCATTCTCTGCCGTGTTGATATTGTGTAAAAATTTGTATCCTTACCAAGCCTAGCCCAGACATAGATGACATCGCCTTTTTTTTTGGGCTTATGGATGCAACCGGTGACCCTCCAGCACAACCTCTTCCTCCCCTAACGTGTGTCCTTTCTATCAGAGATACTCTGATTCTTGGCGATTTCGTGGGACAATGCTTAGCGGAAACCTTGACACGCCGCCCCAGCCACCGACTGAATTTCTGCTTTGAGCAAGGGAGTAATTGGTTTCCAGGATAAAAGATGCCCGGGAGAGTTTGTCACGCCCATCCGAAATCTATAAGAGTATCACGTGAGCATAGGGGCCCATGGGAAAGGAGACAACCATGGTGATTTTGGAACACCGGTCATATGAGCCACGAGATGGGGACGGGGCGTATCGTGATGGGTGCAGTGTCGAGCAGGTGTGGCACGAGTAGCGGAGGATTAACCTTGGCTGTTTCCAATATGAAAAATTGAACCCACATTTCCCCTGTAAAAGCCTCACTTGTAAACTACCCGCGCCTCAAGCGCTTAACTACCTGGACAACTGGAATCTTCCCATCATGCGGCGGAGGAGAAAGAAAGAATAAACAGAAGAGATGGGAAGTGTCCCGGACATAGACTTCATTACACTTGACTCGTGTCCCAAGAGAAGATCAGTTGCCCGTATCATACGTGTACGAGTACAGCACTAGTAAGGTAGAGATGGGGGTTCGGGGAGCTATGATACGATGGCGAGTTCTCTTCGCCAAGTGTGATACACGCGGAAGTGGTATTTGGCCCAAACGCGGCCTGCGACCGGCCGGATGCCAAAGACCACAGCGAACACGTCACGGATGGCCAAAATTCCTACCTCCGTTTGTATGATATAATGATGGTGGCAGATACCACGGCAGGGTGAATGGGGCGCACTGGCTGCTGCTGCGGCAGGAGTGGTTTTCCCCCGGGCGGAGGTCGGGATATGAGGATACGGTGCAGGTATTATAATATTATCATACTGTACTGTACTTGCGCTGCACGATGTTACTCGCGGCCACACTGGTATTTTCTATATTTTTTAATCTTTGAGTATTTCCCCCCAGGACAGATGAACGGAACCCTCGGAATATGCTTCCGGAATACCTTTAGCATCGCAAAACCTCGTTCACCGGCTCAAGCAGCGAGGTCCGGCGAGAATTTACGGGGCGGTCTAGATTGTTTGCTGGTCCCAGCGTATGAATAGAGTGCTTCTCTACGGAGGTACAGTACAGCTCATAAGTTTTTTATGTTCCACGAGCAAGGGGTGTTCGACTGGCGGGGGTGCCTAACACGAATTAGGAAAATTTCAGCACGGCTTAGGAAACTTTTATTGGAAATTGCCCAATTCGCCGCCCATACCCTCGCCAACCCAGCACCCCTGCTTGTAGGACATACAAAACTTAGGAGCTGTACCTCCGTACAATCGGATTGGTACCCGTATAATACACATTTCTATCCATTTCCTATTCTTAGTGTACTATACTATACGAGTACTATACGAGTACTACCGTAGCGCTACGGTAAGTCAGACAACCCTGTTTGCAAAGCTCTCGCAGAAGGAAACGTATCTAATTTACTATGCCTGTTCCATCAACGAAAGCGTTGAGAACGAGGCTGAACCAGGCTGCACCTCGTACTTGTATTATACTCATAGCGTGCGCTGGGCCTCAATGTTGCCACTCCATCCCTTTTTTCGAAGAGAAGGAAAAAAAAGGGGGGGTGGTTGGGGAGGAAACGACCGTACCATATTTATCCGCCGGCTCATATCTTGCGCCGAATGTCATGCACAAGAGGCGTGCTTGTTATGATGTGTTGCCCCCCCCCCGTGCGCTCACACCCGGCATTGATTTCCCGCTGCCCTCCCAAGCTCAAATACCGATGGGCTTTCTTTATTATTGAAATATTTGACTAGTGCCCATCCTACCATAAGACTCCCTCCCTCCCCTTAAGCAAAACAAATATCATCGCCACCATTTTTACCCCCCCCCCCTCCTCTCTGCTGTCGCACGGTTAGCGACATGAGTAGGTTCGGTCCCAAAACATCAACTGTGGGAATGTGGAAAACATCCACAATACCACCTGGAACCATTGCGACATATCGGTCACAGACGAGAGGCGCCAGATTCTGGAATGGTTATCCCCTTTAGCCCACCGGAAAAGGCATCGAGATGTTAGAAGATCCCAGATAGAGGGGGTAAACGGGGGGCTTTTGCAGACAGGAGAGTTTATAGCTTGGAATACTGGTTAGGACGGAGTGGCTGGTCCTGTCTTGTTTGGCTATGGGGATCCTGGGGCTGGGAAGACGCACCTTAGGTATGATATGGGATAACATTCTCTTGGTTATGCTGGGGGGCTAAGTGATTGTACCTTGTGCAGTTCAGTAGTTATCGAAACCTTGTTGCATCAAAGCGAGGGAAAACAGGTCGCTGTAGCATGTCTGTATTGTGATTTCCAAGCCCACAAAGAGCAGTCCACAGTCTACATGTTAGGCGCTGTGCTCAAACAGATTGTGGGCGGCCTCCAACATATTCCGGGGGAAATCGAGGCCGCATTTAAGAGATCACAAAAACAGCTTGACGGTCGCGAGCTGGAATTAGATGAGACTATCAAGCTGTTGATATCATCTCTCCAGACGCTGGAAAAGTGCTATATTTGTGTCGATGCATTGGATGAGTTCCCGAGAGAGCGACGACCAAAGCTATTCAAATCATTGGCCCAGATCATTCGCGAGTCGTCCTGCACTCGGCTATTCCTCACTGGCCGGCCACACATTTGGGCTGAGATAGGGAAGCATTTTGCTGGAAGCTTGAGGGTCCGAATAAAGCCAACGGAAAAGGATATTGAGGAATATCTCATCACGAAGTTGAGCGATGATACGCAGCATGAGGCAATGGACCAGGACTTAAGAGAGGAAATTCTTGGCACCGTTCCCAAAAATGTTGGGGGAATGTATATATGACAGATATCCTTACATTGTAGAGATCGGTTCTCGGGTCATTAACTAAATCTTTTTCTAGATTTCTGCTAGCTTCGCTAAGCGTGAACACAATCTTAGCCCAGTCCACCATTTCACGGAGGAGAAGAAAGCTTAGACACATGACCAGTGGCCTAGGAATGGGTGACGCCTATGCGGCAACTCTGGATCGGATTAGGGACCAGGACGGGGACAAGGGGAAACTTGGGATCGAAGTACTGATGTGGGTCTCACAGGCTGAGCGGCCATTGTGTGCGGAGGAGTTGTGTCACGCACTAGCAATTGAGAGGGATTCGGCGGAGCTTGACCCAGGGAATGTGCCGGCGATAGGGGCGCTGTTAAGCTGCTGTTTAGGGTTGGTCACAGTGGATGGGGGGGGTCTAGGGTTCGGTTAATACATTTAACTCTACAAGAGTATCTCGGCGGACATCGTGATATTTTCGGTAGTGCTCATGCGAAAATGGCTGATGTTTGCATCACATACCTCAACTTCCAAAGCAATAAGGACCTGCCACCTAACCTTTTGGAACCCCCCAAGGCAACACCCTTTCTCGAATATGCCGCTTGTTGCTGGGGAATACATGCTAGGAAGGACCTATCGGAGTATACGAAATCATGTGCGGCCCAAATTCTCGATCGGTACGATCAATATATATACCCACGCCTTCTTCTAAGGAAACGAGAGACCCATCTATTTTACCAACATGGTGTGCACAAGCTCTATAACACCAGGTTTACAGGTTTGCACGTTATCGCTTGGTTTGGGATTGCGGAACTTGCTGTCACTCTAATTGGGCAGAGGGGTTGGGAAGTAAACAAAAAGGATGCCACGGGGTTCGCGCCACTTTTATGGGCCGTCGGCAAAAATAACGAGGAGGTTTGCAAACTGTTACTGGAAATAGGGGACACAGACCCAAATATTGGGGATAGCAAGGGGCAAACACCGCTCTTTACGGCATGTAAGAAGGGGCGTGAGGATATAGTGAGGTTACTCCTCGAACGCAAGGAAGTCAATCCTGATGCAATTGACAAAGCTGGCAAAACACCGCTGTGGGCGGCGTCTTGGGATAGGCATGAGGACATTATGGAGCTTCTTCTTCACCACAAGGAAGTCAACCCCGACCTACCTGACAACGACGGCCGGACGCTACTGTGGGAAGCGGCTTGGATTGGGAACGAAGACGCTGTGAAACTTCTTTTCCAATGCAAAGAAGTCAATCCCAACTCTTGCAGCAAAAGCCGCAAAACACCGCTGTGGGTGGTGGCTTGGAATGGGCATGAGGACATTGTGGAGCTTCTTCTTCACCACAAGGAGGTCAACCCCGACCTACCTGACAACGAGGGCCGAACACCACTGTGGGGGGCGGCTTGGAACAAGCACGAAGACATTGTGAAGCTTCTTCTCCAATGCAAAGAAGTTAATCCCAATTCTTCCAGAAAAAGCGGCAGAACACTACTATTTAGGGCAGCTTAGAAAGGGCAAGAGGGCATTGTGAAGCTTCTTCTCTAACGTAGGGAAGTCAATTCCGACGCACCCAACAACGACGGCCTAAGACCACTATGGGGGGCGGCTTGGAATGGACACGAGGGTGTTGTAAAGCTTCTCCTCCAACAAAAGGGAGTCAATCCCGACGCACCTGATAACGACGGCCTACGACTACTGTGCGGGGCGGCTTGGAATGGACACGAGGGTGTTGTGAAGCTGCTTCTCCAGCGCAAGGAAGTCGATGCCGGTGCTCCTGGTAACGG
>LN891009.1:90656-168220 GCA_900010015.1 Tuber aestivum | reverse complement strand
CTTGGAATGGGCACGAGGGTATTGTGAAGCTTCTTCTCCAACGCAATGAAGTCAATCCCGACACACCAAACAAAGACGGCCAAACACCACTCTGGCACGCAGCTCTGGAGGGACTCGAGGACATTGTGAAACTTCTTCTCCAACACAAGGAAGTCAATCCCGACGCCCCTGATAACGACGGCCTAACGCCACTGTGGGGGGCAGCTTGGAATGGGCACGAGGGTATTGTGAAGCTGCTTCTCCAACGTAAGGAAGTCAATCCCGATGCGCGTGATAACGACGGCCTAACGCCACTGTGGGGAGCCCTAACCGCTCTGATGGGGAAACCCACTCCCCAGTTACCAGTTTGTCACCCGGCGCTGCTGCGCCTAGAACTATCATACCCCCAGCCTAACCAATGCACAATTCCTAAAGCGGAGCCAACCACAGACCCTCGACATTAACTCCCTGGGGCCCTCCAACAAACCCCCGGGAAACAGGCCTCGTTACTCCGACGAATTCTACACCTGGTAGCCGTGACCGCCCCAGGCTGGCCTTTATTTCTCCCCTCGTCGCCTTTAACCAATCCCCCATTATTTCGGGCTGCTTCATTCTAGTTCCATCCGATATTTCTTGAGGTCCCCCCGATTCATACCCTGGTTGTTATCTACATAGTCCGTGGTCTCATATATGTATACCTGTTGGATTATGTTTTTTATTTCACCCTCTCTCTTTTTTTCCTTTTCCTTTCTCTTTCCTCTTTCTCTACATCTATTGCATTTTCCGGGCAGAAGTTTTAGTGTTGGTCTAGGATAGGGATAGAATGGGATACAAGACTAGACAGCTAAAGAAACCACTACGAAAAGGTTTAGGCCCTGTTTAGCATCCACAGAACGGAAAGCAGCCGTTCTGTTATAAGATGGTTTAATACCTAGAAACAGCCGTTGTCAGTTTCCAACCTTCATGCTCCCTAGCAGGTGTTTGGATTGAAACAGAACTGTTTGTTGCCTATGGCAGCATGTGCTGTATGATGAAGAAAATTTTCTTCCAACTACCAGTTATTTGTTGAATGTCTGAGATACGTGGTATCCATTAGCGGCCTCATTCCCAATGCATTAGTTGAGACAATCCCGATACACTTACCGGAAGCCTGATACAATGGATATAGATGGTGGAACATGGCTGTTACTGAGATGTATTGGATATGTTAGAGTTGGCTGCTAGTCGAGCGCACGAGACACTGGTGGATTTCATATGTCATTAGTTAGTTTCTCTTGTGTTTCTTCCTGTTTCACTTTCCACCGACGCTCTCCATAAAAGTTTCTTGTTTTCCCTTTAGTTACCAACTATCATCGAAAATTCCTATTCTCCTGCTGTCGAATACTTTGATCAATTCATTCGTTCTTTGTTACGCTTTATCCATTTCAATCTACATAGGTAGAAACTCAATCGCTACACTATTATTCTTGGTCAACCGCTGCTGCCCACCAGTGAGTATATCGAAGGTTAATCACAGTCAAACCTTAAATACTTCACATTATTTAAAACAAAATCTTTCTCAATCTCTACTAGTATTTCTATCCATTCCCAATTTCCACCTCATACAACCAAGACCATACTTTCTGCGTGGTGTAGATGTATCATAAATACGAAATTTCTTTCCAATAAACTGGCTCCATGGAAAGAAGGGAATGAATATAGACAATAACACTTATCGTACTTTTTATACCTCGTCGAATGAGTGTAGGATTAATGGCTTCGATATCCATATTCATAATCATTGTGTTCTTCAAAGGAAGGAGTATAAAAATTGGTGTATATCAGAAAAGAAATTATCTTATGATACAATTTTTTTTTCTATATTATATAACTAATAATTTATATGTGATAATGGAGTTAGGAAATGATTCTATTTTGAAATGGTTGGCTTGGATCACTCCCGAACAGAACACCCGACAGGTTCAGTTTTTGCCAAACAGCGATTCTGTTCAGAAACTTTCAAATGGAAGAGAAATGGTCATTTGTATGGAGTAACGGAACGGAACGGTCGTTGCCAAACAGGGCCTTAATTTTTCTGGACTTGCAAAATTCAACCGCCTTCGTGACACGTAGCAAACCCACTCACAGCACGGCGCTCGCCCTTCACTCATCGCTCCCTCCCCATCCTCATTACGGATTTCTCTCTCCCCTACCCATATTGTAAAAATTCTATGCTGTAGTTGGGAAGACCCAGGAAGGTCCCCGGGAACCTAAACTCACAGATAGAAAATCACTCCTGCGGACAGGCTCATCTTGTATGCTCGCTCAATCAATACCGGCGAGGCCCGCTTGAGTTTACCGATTTTGTGCACCCGAAAAACATGTCCCCAGCACGACGGAAGTATGCCCGGCCCAGAGCTCTCTAGAAGCTTTAGAACTCATAACGTTGTGGTGCAATACTGGAAATAGCACTCCACATGGATGGGAGACGGCGGGTTGATCTCTGGCTTCATTTAGTAAGAAAAATAACACCGGCAACCAGCAATACCCAGACCTCGCACATCTTTCTTTCCATATTCCTTCGATTTCACTTACTTGCTCTATATTCCATCTTCCTACATTGCGCGCCCGATCTTACGTATTACCGTGGGGTGCTTTTCAATTAGTGGCATTTGAATAATACCCCTACTTTTTGTTAATATGGGTGCTGATATGCGAAAACTGGGCAAATCTACAACTGCAATAAATTTCCTTCAATGCATATCATACTTCTTAAACATAAAGAGCATCATCTCAAGAGCTTAAAAAATATTTGTCAGTTAAATTGGACCCTTTATAAGCTTTATAATTCATCAGATGGGTGCTGATATGTGAAAACTAGGTAAATCTACAACTGCAACAAATTTCCTTTAGTGCATATCATACTTCTTAAAGATAAAGAGCATCATCTGAAGAGCTTAAAAAATATTTGTCAGTTAAATTGGACTCTTTATAAGCTTTATGGTTCATCAGATCCAAAATTGTTGTGGTTGTCATGCAAACTTCAAAGTGTTATAACTCAAAACCAGGTTAAAGGTGTCTGCCCAGTTTTCGCATATCAACACCCATATAGTAAGAAACTAGTACGGCAGTGTTCCGAACTGCCCAGTCCGTCCGTCTTCGAGGTAGGACCGGACGGATCGTCGGTAATAGTCCGTCTTTTTTCAAGTCCATGGACGGACTAGGGCAAATGGACGTAGGACCGAACGCCCTACCGGGCCCTCTAGAGATTTTCTGTCACATCTCTTTCGCTGGTATACTCAGAAACTTCAAATTCATGATTTCATCTCGCACATTGTTTGTGATCACTGTTAGTACCTCAAGAGTCGGAGTAAGTGTCTTGAGTTTCCTGTTAATCCCTCTGGAAATCCCAAGGCATTGTGCTGTGTATCGAGTTCCGTTGTATCTATTCTTTGGCTTTGTTGCGATATCGCCACCGTGACAATAATTAAAGATAAATTCTTATAGGATCATTTGAAAGAGACAATAAGGCTCACAGTAGTGGAATGATTGCTTCAGTCTTATCTTAATACTCTGAGCACCCGGTGATCTATTTAACCTTCTTTTTATTGCAGACATATCATTTACTATATCGGTTACAAAGCATCACCATATACCACTCATAGTTTATCTACAGCCCCCGGCCGTCATTCCTAATACCTGCCGTCTGTGTACCCCCCGCGCAGTCCTTACATACACCCTGCAATCCCTTCCCACACACTGCAGTGTTCGGATACCCCCTATAGTCCCCCGTGCAATCCCGGCCGTCCGGCCATTCTCCTTGCCAGCCATCTCCCTTGCCGTCCGCCTAAGCAGTTATTATACTTTCCCGTTTGCCTCACTATCCTAATATAGGACTAGCGTGTAGAGCCCAGCGGGGCCAGCCTAGCCCGGCAGTCCCCCGGGCAATTTGCCCCACATAGGACCACGGCTAGCGGTCCCGTCCGGTCTGGTCTTCTTGGCGTTATCTCCGCCGTCCCTGCGAGGCCCCCGGACGGTTCGGATCACTGCATTACAGTACCGTAAACTACTGTTGTACTGCAAGTTGTGATATGATACAGTAATTTACAATACCGGAAAAACTTAATCCTGCGTTATAAGAAAAACCCGAGGCTGCATTACGGTGTCTTTTCTGGCATGAATGTTCGTGTCGTGGAGAGTTCCAAATGGACCAATTTTTCCCGATATTATAGCAAGAGAGCTTTGGGCCGGTGGTTCCCACCATTTCGAGAGCACGAAATTGCTTGGTGAAACCCGGGGATGGAGGAGGGAGTCCCTAGTACCGTACCACATGGTGAGGGTCATGCGAAGGAGGGCTATGCTGCAGGTGAGCAGCCAAATTGGTTTCTTTCCGGATATCCCTATCTACCATGACATTGGCTAATTGTGCATTTTAAAACCCCCAAAAGAGTGGGCATTTTATTTCCTCCACCGCAGCGCAATACGCTAACCCTCTCCTCTCCGGCGGGGTTTCCTATTCATCATGCAGAAAGGGTGTGCTATTCTTACCCATGCGAGGGTGAGGTGTACAGCGGTCCGGCCCGCGGAAGCCATTGACTATTTGCCCTAGCAGTGCCGTGTAGTACTCTGGGGAGCTCTCATGGAAGATAAATGTGCTAAGAGGTGGTACAACAGCCGGCCGCCACGCCAAGGGAGCAACTTCCCGCACCCCTTCCGCCCCCCTTTGTCCCCATCCGAAGCCCGAGTTTGCCGTGGTGCAAATGGAAAAAGGAAATTCCAACGCGGAGGTAGTTTCAAAGGATAACTCACTATCCAGCCAGCCCCAATTAAACACAAGACCTAATTGTAGCTACTCTAGTGCGGCTAGAGACATGGCCAGAGGTTGGTGGGAATTATCCCCAAGCTAGGCTGAATACTGAGGGCGCTGAGAAGAGTTGGTCGTTTGCTGTGGCGGGCATTCGAGAAAGTCGGAACTCTCTCCACAAAATAGTAGACGAGTGAATAGATTTTCTCCCCATGCATTTTTTGGATTTTTGGGCTTTGTTCGCTGACTTTCTTTCTGGTTTAGATACATACCTTCCGACGGAGAGAGGATAGCAAACTAATCTTCACGTACTATCACTCGAGCATATATCCCACTTCCACCCCTCCGGATTCTCTTTTTTTGCGCGGTAAGTTAATTTGGAAAGTGGCGCGGGCGATGCCAAGACCCCAACCTGCGACCTAATCTTTCGTCGCCCTGTCGCACAGTAAGCTCCTTATAAGATGGATTCAGCAGCGCACACGATTTATGGAAACAGAGATCAGGATACCCAATTCCACGGTATTTTCATCATAGATTCCCTCTGCACCTATTTTCGCCCTTCCCCAATAATCAAGCTTCACCTGATATATAATCTGCTCTACCAAAAGCCCCATCCCATAATAGCCATCATTAAACTTCAATATAACAGCTGGGGAATCCCGCCTCCCCCCGGCAGGAAGAATTTGGGTAGACTGACCTCTATAGACTTGGCAGAGTTAGGCACTCAACAAAATGAACAATGGTTTATTATAGCAGGAAGTGGTGAGCTAAGAAATAGCAGGGTAGGGGGAAATTGTTATCGCTATTCTAATCATGGTATGATATTTTAAGGCCGACCCTCCCACCGGTTCGCGTGGATTATTTTGGAAATGCAATATTGCTGTGCTTTATATGAGCTTCGGAGAAGTGCAGTAGAGTAGAGATAAGGGGTTTCATGGCTAATTCATTTTAAATGAAAGTTTTATAGAGATAAAACTAAGGATTAAGGATTGGAAAACTCTTCCTTAGCGCTCGAGATGTAGTACAATCAAGGGGTGGGGGGCGGGGACACGGGGGTTGTCACAAGAGCTAGGGGATAAGTGGGAGGAAGGGGTATATGTGGGAGCGTATGAGGAAAGACGAAGTATCATAGCTAGGAGGCCTATGCCGAGTGCGTGGGGAGGAGTATCAGGTTTTGGGTAGGAACACCAAGTTGTACGGCTAGAACCGAAGGGTCGCTTAGGTGGATCAACTAAGACGCACCCCGTTGATCCCTCGGAATATACCAAGTCACAACGAGAGCCTGTCCCGATAAAAACTTCTCGATTACCTCGTGCCGAACCTGGGAAACCAGGAAAAGTGAAGTTGTTTCACTAGTTTGGTCTGTCGCGTTTGGACTGGAATTTCTCTGTTCCAATAGAGCCTCACGGGGCCCTCAGGACTGTTCTCTACAGCCTGTCAGAGCGGTGTTGGGTCATATACTTTGTATATTCTGTTGGGGCTGACATCACCCCAGCCAGGCAGTATCACCACAACCCCCATGTCCATAACGCACAGCAAGAGAGGCATTCGGCAAGCTTTATTGGCCATGCCAGGGTTGAGTCGCTCCAACAAAATCTTCACAACTCCCTCCTTCCCATCCTCTGCATCCTATGAGAGAGGTGTTCTTCCGGAACACTCTGTCTTGTTAGGGTCAGCATTTCCCAGCTCCACCATTAGTACCATCGCAGTTTCCTCGTACCCACTACCAGCGGTCCACGGGGTGGTACTTAGCCAGGAACCTCGGGCTTGCTTGGGGGGACATCTTCTCGTCCCGGGATAGCTTCGCTGCTCCCTCCACCTATTCGCGACAGCCTGTATTATTGTTGTAACACCTTCTCAACCTACATGGTTAACACCACAGCCTCCCATCCCTATCAGCGCAGTACCAATTTCAACGGTTCCCACCCCCAAAAAAATGCATCGTGTAGTCCAGCGGGTGGGGAAAAGTAAAAGATTTCGCTCGAATTCGGGTAATGAATGCGATATTGCCCGTTCTCCAAGATTAACCCAATGGGGTGTGCTTCCCGGTTTTGAACAAAATTTCCTGGAGAGTGCATGACCGAGTGACAAATTTAGGTTGGGTTAAGAATTTTTCTGCGATTCTTGAGCGAATGTTTCAGGGAGATCAGGATTAGTGGAGATACATTTCCGGAGGGCGAAGTGAATCAGCCGGGTAGCCGAGGACCCATTATTCATGACCGCAAGCCCCCGACATCAGCTTACTGATGCCCATGCCAAAGGGGAATCATCGGCATTGAGGTCGGTTAACTCAACTACGACCGCGAGAGAATAACAGAGTTCACCGCTCCGCTGCGGACCTTGTGAATGACAATTCTACGCGAAAAGCGTCCATGTCGAGTCCCAATTTCTCCCATTCTTGATCCCTCAAGACCAAGCCATCCGCCACTACCAGCAGCATTTGTTGCCGGGAATAAATCGTTGGTTCCCGCAGGATTGACTCGACAGTTATTGAAAAAAATAGAAACCTGAACACCTATCCATGAGGGAATGATCCCACGCAGTCCCCCATTGTATTCGGTTCTACCTACATCCCCGATATGCATTCGAAACGCTCCGTGCAATGGCTGCCTCAAATCTATAGTCCATCTCATCAAGAGTTATATCCTTACCAAGTCTAGCCTAGATATAGATGATATTGCCAATATTTGGGCTGATAAATACAACCGCTGACCCTCCAGCAGGGCCTTTTCCTACTCCTAACGTGTAGCGTTGCTGTGAGAGAGATTCTTGTTCTCGGCGGTTTCGTAGAACAACGCTCAGTGAAAATCCTGACACGCTTCTCTTCAGCACATTTGTCTGAAACCTGGACACGGGCTAAGGTACCTTGCTGGAGCGAGGTGCTTACAGCTTGCCGATCTAGGGAAATCGCTGTCCCAGCCACCGACAGACTTTCTGCTTTGTGAAACGCCGAAACAGTCTCGCCGGGAATCTTTTGAAATCCGCTCAAGATATCTCAGCAGGATACCCAGAGCATTTCTTAGCGACTACTACTCCTATGTAGCGAAACCGAGGTTGAAACAAGCAACAGCCACATTTTCGGCCCGAGCCTAGTCACACAGAGCGTCTCTTGCCAAGGAACCGACACGGGAGTTTGTTAGCAATTCAGCATTTTTGCTTTTTCTCATTCAAGAGAGCCTCACCTATCGTACCCAATGCAAGCCTTGCCGATCCTCGGATTGCCACACCAAAAAAAGGTTGGATATTCGATTCATTTTTCGCGCCAACACCGGAACCACCGAGTTCAAAGAAACCATTCCCCCATGTTGTCGATCTGCTGACTCCAAACGCCTTGGTGCTGGGATCGTGGCGCAAGCGGGGATAGTCACATTAGGATTTCCGACCGCTCACCGGGGAGAGTAACGCTTGCGTCCGTATTGAAAGGAGTGATGTTGGCGTTGAGGCATGATACCAAGGAATTCCCCGTTTTTCCTTGCATTGCATGCAAAACTGCACTCGGCAGAAGGTAGTTTGTTGAGTACGGAACCGGCATGGCGACGGGATTCCTCACGGCTGAGGAAAAGCAGAAATTTATTATATCCGCGCGGGGTTCCTATACTTGTAAATGTCTTATTGGTAGGTGAAACGAGGGAGATTGAGTGGTGCCAACTATATACACACCTCCTCGCAGGAGCCCAATGGGTCAGCTAAAAATCAGCTTTTGGCCAATGCCTAACGCAAGACTCGCGTCCAATTCACCGGCCTATACTAACGCTTTTCATAACATCTAGGGCTAAAAGCTAATTTTCTGGTAATCGGTCAAAGGAAAGGGTTCCGATATAATTTATAGCCCACCGCCAATCTTTTTAAACTTCATCATAGTTAGCTGCCATCCCAGATTTAATACGCTAATCTCTCGAGCCATGTACTGGGAAGCTAGCCATTAACTGATCACGGTGCTATGCAATACCAGTAACTAAGAGCAGACTATTCGTCGAACCTTCGGGGATGAATGCTCCTTCATTATCGCCTACGTGATATTACTAAATTGACACTTGTGCCTTTTGCTATCACCCTAGTCCATTCCACTTTTCCGCTCGAACTACCAGTAAACAAATTTGCTACTCCCAATCACCTGGGCATCCCCGCACTCCCGCCGCCGGAAACCGCCCTCCCACTTTTCGTCCTAGTGTAAGAAAGGGACAGAGTTGATGAAGCGAAACTATAATCCTCTAGAAACGACTTGCACCATCCGAATTGACGAGGTGTGAGAGATATGGCGCACACCATGGGTAGTTAGTTTCTCCTTACAGCGTAGGAAGGAGGAATTCAATAGCTAATCTACCCCCCGTAGCCTCTATCTCATGTGGATGGGGTCCTTTTCCTGTGCTTTCTGTATCGGGTTGCCTCACCCCAGCACAAGATTGAATTCCATAAATGATCCCAGCATTTTATAAGTCCCTGGTATCTAAAATTAAGCGTGGAGTAAAACTTTATTAAACCTTTATTAGATATAATACGGAGCCGCGGTGAAAGGGGCACTGGGGACATCAAAGATCACCTTCCGAAAGTACGTCTGAGAAACCTAATGAGGCCAGCGTTGGGGACACCTTAAAGTGTAGGTATCCTATCCCGGTTAGTACTATCGGAGGACCTCCCTTTAATATTAGGAGGAATCCGGAGTTTTAACAACAATCTAGAGCACAGACTATCCTCATATGTGAAACTGCTTTCTAAATTTCTGTCCCTATTTCGGCGGAAAAATGGGGTTTCCCGCAAGAAACTTGGGGGCTGCAAGTATGGTGGAGGTGGAGTTTTCCGTAGGATAGCATCCCAATCGCTTGTCAGTTCTCCATTTTGAGCATTAGGACCCAAGGCGCAATTAATGTGTAGAGCCGGAGACTTGGACCTGATCGACCCATTGGATATCTTCTCACACCGGTAGCTGTGTGTTGTGGGTCATTCAGAGGGTTGTGCCGAAGAATCCCATTCCGATATCGGCACTACCTGCGCCGCGTAGAAGGTTGAGAGTTTGCTCGTCCTCATCCTCGATAAAGATAAGTTGTGATTGCGCTGTGCTGTTTACGATACTGTCTCTGCAACTCTTTAAATCCTTCCACCACGCTATTTCTCATACCTCTCTGTCGACGAACCTGATCTTCTTCCCTCCAAATTTTATATTGGAGATTTTCCAAGCCCCCCCCCCCCCTCTCCCAATTCTCCACTCTCCAAGGAAAGCTTTAGGAAATACAATTGTAGAGAAACTCGACACCTAAATGGTTAGAAACCCCCCTCGAAGCTCTTCCACATCCCTACGGGGAGCTATGGACCCACAGGAAGCTTGATAAACCCCAGAAGGAAATGGTTTCTCGCCGGCCGCTTTAACAGATCGCTCGCTAGCTCTATACTCCCCACATCGGAAGAAAAGGATGAGTGGAGGGCTTCCCGGAGGAAACTAGGCGCAATTAGAAGCGGTCTTGGAGTATCTCCACCACAGAGGGCCGGAAAGTTCCTTCCGAGGATAAGTTCGAAAATCCCCCAAAACCCGAGGAATCTCCCCTCCTCCACCCCCTGTTTCAGATTGATCAAAGGTTAAAAAAACCGGGAAAATTGTATAGTTAGTGCTCTGTGCGGGGGGAGTGCCTCCTGGAGCTTCGAGCCCAATCGCTAATAGCTCGACAAGGCGCCAGGATTTCATAGCGAGTCGTTCAGTGTGGAAAAAGGGAAAACTTAAGTTGGAAGTGCCAGTGCTACTGCCGGCTGAGAAGGAACATACCGGTTGAAATAATTTATGATATCATATCACACGAGCAACCGTGTGGGAAGAAATCATAGCACCAGTAGTAAGCCAGCGGAAAAGGGTAATATATAGGCCAGAGCCCTCTAGAGTTTAGAATACCAGTTCACAGAAGTCGAACTAAGGTTAGCAGAAACTTTGCTCCACACGTATCATATCATTCACTGCCCGCACACCCCGCTTCCCCGTCTTTCCCACTATCCGATATGTAACCCCTCGCGATTCTCAGCGGGCAAGTAGTCTACTCAAGCGCCTGGAGGAAGTAGAGAATGGACAAAAGAAAGGGGGTTTTCTCAACAAGTATGATATCTTCAATTCCAGAGAGGAATTTTCCCATTCCCTACTACCCGTTTCCAAGGCCACCTTCAGGACCCTCGAGGATCGCGAGCCCAGTTTTAGGCTGAGGCGGCATCCTCGCTGTTAACTCAAAAGACCTCCGTTTAGATCACATACCATCTGCCAACTAACCCCAAGGCGACCACTCTCCAAACGGCGGAAGAGCTCTCCCCCGAGATTTTGGTTCCAACCCCCAAGTTCAACAAAACCCCTAAAAGAGGTCCTCGGTTGATGAGTAGAATTTCAGGAATTCGGAAATGCACCTCTATGGCAGGTCATCCATTCTGATAAAATTTCCAAACCAGGTAATCAGAATATCCGAGGCTTATAGCGGCCGTCGATCCTTAGCAGACTATGATACCATACCGTACCAATTACACGGACTCGCATATCACGACACCTCACTCGTATTTTAAAAAGAACAGACCCTGTTCTGTGTCTGTGCGGGAGGGACAATAACGAAAGCGAAGTAATCGAAAATTGAAGAGAAGATAAGGCAAGAGCCATAGATAAAATGCCGCATTATCTAGCTATATTTCCCGGCAGCTACTACGCTGGGATAAAGTAGGGGTTGGTGTAAAATGTTTAGTAATTAAGGGGGGTCTGAAATAGACCTGTTTTTTGCCCACTGGGTGTTTAGTGAAGGCGTTTTGTCGCTGAAAATCGAGATAAGCCAGGTCACAAAGAAAACTCTTATTTCCACGTTCCAGGGGCAGTAGAGCCCTGGCAGGTGATGAGGAGAGAGCACTAAATGGCTCCGGATATCGCTACAGTAAAGTACATGTCAGAAGGTAGGGTAGCGAGAGTGAATACTAACCGAAATCGAGTTCTTCCAAGCCAAGAACCCACCGCTCCGCGTACTATACTCTATACATCACTATAGTAGTGAGGACCGTGCGATTACAGATCTTTCCTTCCCTACACGGGGAGAACCTTCTATCAACTAAACCCGAGGAATCCCAACATCGATTAACTTACCTTTCGGGGTGCGATAGTAGGCTATTCACTAGCCGAATACGATACACAGAGAAGATTCCCCAGTGCAAACACACACTATTCAGCTGTTGGAAAGGGGCTAGTCCACTACTTCTGATTTCCTCCACTGCTTAACGATCTGGGGAATTTGGAACCCCGGTTCCCACTAGGGGGTTGTGGAAATACGTTAGGTATTGCCAAAAGCACTCTTCCCTTACAATAGATTCACTCCCCTCACATTTTACCATGTACAGCCGCATTCGTAAATTTCTCGTACCTTCATTGTACCTTCGCCCTTGGAAGCGCTTTTCTAACCCGCTCTTTCTCATTATTTGACAAAACATATTGTGATAAAATTTTGAATATCCCTAGGGGTATATCTGAAAATAGTTATCTGAAGTTCCGCCCCCGCCGTCATATTGTTAGTGGGTACAGTTCTTGGGATACAAGGAAGAGTACGAGAACTTTGCGAATGCGGCTGTACTGTACTGTACTTGAGTACATGGGACGGTCGCCGTCGTCATAAATTAGTACACATCCCACTATCAAATGGGCTTCCTCCTAATACCTCTGACCCCCCTCTTCCTACCTTCTACAAACCAACCCGATCCACATGACGTCCTGTCGCTTTGTACGTTACAACCAACGTATAATACTGACCGCACAGCAGGCAACCATTCGCATCGGGCGAAATAAATATGCACAGTTCATTCCTCCTATCGCAAGTATGGTACTGGAGGAGGTAGATCTCTATGGAGACTTCTAATATACGCCTTGCATATTTCATTGTGCTGTGTTCAGTCAGTGCGGTCATTCCTTCTTTCACTTTTTCACTTTTTTCTTCTTAACCTATTCCGCGATCGTGCGCTCCCTGGAAACAACTGCCTAACTAGCATCCGCGCACTCCCCGCAGCCTAAGTGAGGGTGATCGCGGGGGTTTCAGAAGATAGTCCATGGGACATCACCAACAATAGAGGATCCTAGCTGGGATAATATCGATGGAACTAAAATGAGAGGGCGAGAATCGAAGGGAATTTGGGACGTTATGCTGAAAAATTCGAGTCGGCTATGGTTTGGGTGTTGATCACAAGAAGAGCGGGGGGTCCGAGTTCTCCCCCAAATGGTATATGAGTGGGTGCACTTCCAACCAGACCTCTCAGGTTATCTGGGGGCTTATGCATGTACACACTAGTTCAGCTATCGTTCGACAGAGACGCATGCCACTTGTCTTCAAAGACAATCACTCACCACTCGAGACAGATCCCACTCCGGAGTTTCGCTCGCTCCGCCGCGGTGCTTGGAAACGACGCAAGCAGATACCTGTATCGGTACTCGTACTAGGTCCTGCCGGCCAATTTAGGATTGCGGTATCTCCCGGTGATTCCATAATCGCTTGCTAGGGTGAGGAGTGGTTGGAGGTTAGCGATCCAAGGGCAACTGGGTAGGTGAAGCCCAAGCCCCGGATTTCTCCCACCTAGGGCAACACTTCCCATGTCGTCGGGTTGCACTTTTATGTTTTTCTCAGAACCTTATCACCAAATGAAATGCTTCCTCCAATCCAGCAGCTTGAGCACTGCGCGCTCTTCTCCCAGTAGCCCCGGTGGCGCCGCTTACAGCTGTTAAACTTAGCCAATCAAGTCGTGGATATCGATCGTTCGCCAATACCGGTATAACTGCTGAGAATGCTGCATTCTGCGAGTGTGGGGATAGCTGAAACTACGCGTGTTCCCACGATCGTTGCGAGGGGTCACTTGCAACCAACGCAAAAGTGTTGTAAAGCTGGGTGTTGTCTCTGGTCGTATAATTACTGGCCAACCACCGTTACTTGCACTCAGATTGGTTGAATTGCTATAAATGCGAGTAAGGTGATACACTGGGGACGAGGGAGAATACACACTGCTCGAGTGTGCAGTTTCATCACACTGCTGTATTGACAGCGAGTGCATTACACTATCCCAAAACCGTCACCAAAGCGACACGCGCAGTACATCCTGAAATCCACTGCCAGTACGAGTACAAGAAAGCTTATTATAACCAGGTGCGACCGTAAGTTAGCAAGTGCTCTCCTTCTCCAACTAATCCTCTCACAGCAAGAAGGAAAGGATATCGCCGCTATATCTCCCAGGTTATACTCAAACCCTGGTTTTTTTCGGCGGAGTTTTTCTTTTTTGATCTCGCTCTCTTCATCAACGGAACTCTCCACACCGGGTAACCGAGTCGGTCTTACAAGAGGGCAGACTTTCACCCAACCTCGCACCTACAATTCTCGCTTTTTGGCGTGCTCTTGTAGCTTTTTCGAAGCATCGGCAGATATGGGTAAGAGCCATGGTCTCTTTGCCAGGTACGCCTCTCGTACCCTGGTAGCCCTTTCCCAGCCTGCCGCCTCAGGTTCTTCACGCCAGTCTCGGCTACGCCATAGTGTCCCAGTTCTTTCCCGGCAACTCCACCACCATAGTGTCCAGAATGAGTCGGCTCGCGCTTGCGACATCCTTAGAACCTACTCCCCACTTCCCGTCCTTCTCTCCGAGGGGCCCGCCTTCTCTCAGCTTGCATCTATGCGATATCCCGCCTCTATTATGCCGCCGCCTCCGGAGGGTGTGGCAGGCCCCAAGACCCCGCCTTCCCGCCCATGGAGTCCCTCGGCTAGATCGGGGCTCCTGGTTGAGGGCGTGCTTGCCTCCATTCGCTCCCCCGACCCCATTGTGAAACCCGGATCAACCGAGCCCCCCAAGCCTAACCAACCGCCCCGGGGCCCTCGCCCGTGGGGTCTCCCGACCACGCCCCTGTCGAAGAACTCCCGGGCGGTGTGTTGGGTGCCCCCATTTCTCTGCTCTCCCGTTCCAGGTCCCTCCATCAAAGCATGAATCCCCATCCTCGAAACCAGGTTTAGCATACCGGTGTCATCGATAAGAGGCGAGTACGATGCATTTAATACCATCACATGTCATCGACAGAGCAAGGCCTCAGCCTAAGACGATCGAAACGAGCGAGAAATCCCGCGAAGAAAACCAATTCCCAAACGGTCTCTATTATTCATTGTCCAATTTCTTTCTTTATTTTTGGCTCAATTACTGGGAGGAGTTTTTCTGGACTATTTTACCTAGGAGTTGAAAATATTCTTGTTATGATACCTTGCCCGATCAGGAACGTTTGTGCTGTTCCGTTCTGTGCTCGTGATTCTTCGCCAAGGCTTTGCCATCGCCGTTTGTTACGCACGAGAGCTATAGGTTCCCAACGATGATTAAAGACTAGGCAGTCTACGAGCTCGAGAGGGTTTTTACCAGATTTCCCCCAGTTCTGGGCCATCGCCATACAGTAGACTCAAGAGAACGGCCTGTCGGTTGCCATGAGGTCAAAAGCACTTCGGAAACCACCAAACATTGAAAGAGACACCCTCTCCAAGCCTGAAACACATTCCGGATCACCCACCCACCGCACATACTGAATGGGCTGAACTATCATACCTGTAAGCTGTGAACATACCCGGCGGCGATCTCACTCTCACCAACCAACCAAACTTTTGAGAGCGAAACATACAAATACTAAGTGCCAATTTGGCTCTTTCTTTCTTCTTCTTCTTCTTCTTTGAGAGGGGAGCACTCTTCTAATTCACAGTACGGTACTCCTATTGAGTTCCGCGATACACCGATCCCCCCAACGGCCGAATTGACCTGCAGACCAATTGCACTTGCTTCCTCCGCCCGACCCCCACCAAATTTACCATCCATTGTTATCCTCAACCACAGGATAATCGTCGCATCATACGGGGAAAAAATAGGTTAAAAGGCCCAATCCACGGTGGATCGTGGACAAAAATGTACAAACCCGAATAGACTACCGCTATGATAGTTTTGAAATTGGCGAGTGCTCGGTACGGTATCCTTGCTCCGATTGTTTTTGTGCCTGGCCGGCGACGACACGTCAGCCACCACCACCACCGCCACAAGCCCACAACATCAGCCCCGTCACAAGAGGAGGAGACAGGAGTTGAGGATGATGTTCTTGAGCCGACTTTCTTTCACCCCGATATGTACCGTATCCCTTTGCCTGTATTCAGACACCGATGCTAAGGCTTTACCATACTAGCTGTAGCAGAAGTAACCAGCGAGGAAATATAATAACCGTAAAAAGTACAAGTATCCCCTAAAACCGCTGAGAAATTTAGCCTAGTCTACAATGGTACCCACTAGCCTACTTTAGCCATCAGGATCAAGTCTACGCAGTCCCTCCATCTCTGTCATGGCCATGCTGCGCTTTACCCCCTTTGCGAAATTCTGAGTACAGTGCTACAACATTTGCACGCAACGAACTGTTTTCTATCTCGTCACGATTACCGGTACTCAAATACCGGTAGGCTAGTGCTCGATATTTTTAAACAGGGCGGAATTTTTCCACGGGGGTAGATTAAGGGATACAGATCCAGCTGTCCTTATTCTGCCCTAATTAGTTATAATAGCTATCGCCCACCGTGTTGGTGCAACGCTAAAAGTGCGTGAACGAGAGAATAGGCAAGAGGGATGATATTTGTATTACTCGAGTACTAGTACAGTACCGTAGCCTGCGCGAATTTGTAGATTTATCCCACGGGGAGGTCAGCGCCGCCTTGGCGGAGAAAGGGATGGAAGGGGAAGAAAAGTGGGGGAGAGGAGGAGATCGTATGTTGCAAGTATGATACGATACAATAGAGCCTCAGAAACGAAAATCATCGGTAGCTTGGGTCCAGCTAAACTAGTAGGGAGGCCGATTTACTCGAGTGCCGTATTAACTACTTGGGATCACCGACGGAGCGGTAATTAGCTCGTAATTTACTGCCTCGCAAGGTTGGGACGGTTTAATGAAGACACTTCCAGGTCTCTGCCGGTGAGACAGTGCTGCGCTGCGGGAGCTAACGTGCCTCGCCGCCCTACCGGCACCACTTGGAGGCCTTTAAAATGTCTCACGTTTGCCTCGCCTTGACGGAAGGTATCACAACCGGGGTAGGAAGTGGACCGTGTTTCATTCCCGACCTTGTTTTGACGACGGTGGGGGTACCAGACCACAAAAACTCGTGATAAAATGGCTTTTTTTCTTCCTGTTTTTTACGCCACCGTGGTCAATAGGGCTGGGGGTGCCGAATCGAATATGCACCGAGTTTTTTTAAAAAATTAGAAGAGTCGCTGTGCGAAATTTCGATGAGGAGAAAGGAATGATCATCGCACTTGAAGCATTCTTCGAGTCGCCCTTCTCGTAGGTAGGATATGCTCTGCTGTTGGAATTAATCCCTGGTAGGGCAACCCCAATAGGCATGCTTCCGATTACGACCACTTCTACCGAGTGCCCTGAACTCAAACACAAAAAAAAGTCCATTTATCGGGGGGGATCAGTTTCCTCTGTAATACAATGCGGAAGATGAACTATGTCAACAGACAAACAGGAAAATACCTATCGCGGGGCATTCCCCTTGCACGACGTACCCGAGCAAAAGTGCTATCGGGGTATAAAAGATAGGCGCAAACTTGAACAAGAACCCTGACTCCAGAACATCAAAAACACGGCCTTTACTTTGTCTAGCATGAGTTGTTTGGACATAGTCTCCGTCTGGAAGAAAAAACAAAAAATAAAGAGTCCAAAAAATAACCATAGCCAAAGCTTGTGGAGATGCCCCTCGCTATAAAAAGATCTGGTGGATTGGCTCTGGGTAGGTGAGCAATCTGAATAAGGGTAATCGTTGAGGGAGGAGCATGGGACCAACCAAGAATGAACCAAAAACAGGCAAAAAGTGAAAAACTATTAGCGGTTAGCCATTTCGTGACTGCCTCCTCCATGTTTTGATTGTCGTAGAGATGCAACCCCAATCCAAGTAGATCATGGCACCCTTGGCATCCCGTCACGACGTGTCACTCATACCCGGCTCCCTGAACCCATTGGAGGAATCTTTGTGACATCGCAATGCAAACCCCGCCGGCAAACCCTAACTTGAAAGTGTCATGGTCAGGCATTTCGGGCCTACCGATCTGGCTCCAATCTGGCCCCTCGACCCCTCTCGCCGATATTCTCCCCTACCCACAACGCCACTCACGCATCCTCTTCTATCAAAACCCAAAATAACCACCACCTCCACTCCCAAAACCCACACAGCCTCATAAACAAAAAGACAATCACGATGCCAACAAGGCCCACCACCCTCGAAATCCGACCTTCCTCCTCCCGCTCCTCCGTCCAGGGCACCTCCACGAGCCTGAGCTCACCAAACCCCATCATCGCAGCGCCATCATCATATCCGTCGGCAAACTCGTCTTCATCTTCACCACCGTACAAGATCCAACGTTGCACCTCCGCTTCATCGTATCCTCCATCCTCGGGGTACTCGTCCTCGGGTTCTATCGCGGGCGGGTTGTTGTCGACCCAGACGACTGGCATCACGGGACGGAAGTCTTTTGGAGAGTTGTCCCGGGAGATCCAGAAGATTGTCAGGCCGCCGCGGGAGCGAGCTCGGGGTCTGTGTCCCATAGTAGGTAGGGGATCCGAGAAGAAGGGGAACGGAGAGTTACTCTGCGGCTTGGGAAGGGGCCCGGGTCGAGGAAGGATTTATTCGGGGGTTACCAAGAGGGCTGCTGGGAAGAAGGTAGGAAAGGGGGTTCAGAAGAAAGAGGAGAAGTTGGAGGTTGATGTAGAGGCTGGATTGAGGAGAACTATCTTCTGCGGTCAAGGAGGATCTATGAGGGACGGGGCCTGCAATTGTGATGGCTGGAAGCTGGTGCCAAGAGAAGGAGCTGGTGCTGGGAGTCCTGGGGTCCCCGGGACAAAGATGGCCTTGTGTAACCGATTTGTTGAATTACTTAAGCAGCGGTATGCAGAGGAGGATGAGTAAGAGGGAACGGGGAGCGCAAAAAAGTCTGGATTGTATGTCAATGAGCGAGAGAAATAGGTTTTGTTTTCCGCGCCGAGAGCTCGGTTTATGTTTTCTATTTCGGAGAGTGGGGATATGTCCTCGAGGTGATTGTTTATTGTCCATGTATTCGCCTCTCGTCGGGAGCTCCCCTCACCGGGGGGTAAGTACGCATCGAGTGTTTTCTGCTTCGCGGCACCGAAGCACGGTGGACGTCCGCAGAAAGCGTGATTTTTCCCGTACTTGGTTGCATTATTGACCTATGATCACTTCACACTCCATCACTCGCTTAAACTGCACGATTAGCAAAATTTGGGATGTGGACGGCATGGAAATTCTCACTGAACATGGGGATTTTGGGGATATGGTTGATAACTTGACAATCCCAAGATTAAGTTTTTTTGGGTGTGAAGTCACTATCTATCAACAAGAAAACCGGGTAATTGGGGGAAGGAGAAACAAGTGTCTGATCAAGCGGTTACGTGGCTACTACTCCGCCATACTGGCCAGACAAGTCCAGTCTTACGTCGGTTGGGTGGTTGTCTTCCCGGGTCTCTCGTTTGTTCGGGGGCCCTTGGCCAGCAGGTACTTTCCTGCTGTTCTTCCCAGTAGGTCGGAATTTCCCCGGCGATTGAGCCCCCGGGCCGAATACTCAAACGGGTTCCGGGGAGTATGGGTTGTTTCGACAATCCGAACAGCACCCGGAAGACTCCGGGGATATAAAAGGTTGTTGATGAGAGGGGTGGCGTATTTAGGCTTAGTTGGGCGACATAGAGTACGGTAATAACTCGAGATAATTGCTGGTGCTGAAGTGCGCAATGCCCGTCATAACTCCTCACACATGTTGAAATTGACCGGAGAAATTCAAATCTTGATTATAGCCGGAAGCCAGAGCCTTTGAACGCCTCAGCTAACCTCGCGGGATCATTTCCCATCCCTCCCGGAACCTGCCCCTGGAGGATAACGTCGAATAGTTGTGTGGGCGATGTGTCCTTTTCACCGTGGAAGTCACAATATATGTAGGCGGCGGCAACATCCTCCCCATAACCTTCCGCAGATATGGGTGTCCCGCCTACCTTGGGTGGGAGTTTCCCGCTCCTGGATTGCGGAAACCGAAGAATATAGTATTAGTGGGTTCGTACATTAAAGTGCACCATATTAAGAACCCGTTAGTGAGTAGGGGTCAACATCCTACACCGTTGCAAGGCATAGGCGCTCATGTGTCGTAGAATCTTGTGTCGGCCTCATAGAGGGATGGTAGGGCGTCAGGGACCCAGAGTGATTTGATGGGTCCACAGCGGCTAACAAAGGGTTGTGGTGGTTTGGATGTCGAAGCCTGAGTTCCCAATGATTTCCATTCCAAATAAATCAGCTGGCATGCAAACTGAGCACCGTGTGCTCAGTGACCCCTGCTGTGAATATCTGGGAGCTTACCTCACATTGATCCTGTACCGAAAACCTTCGAACGCACTATGCGTCTTATAAGCTAAGTTAGGCTCTCGGAATTTTTCTCTTCTCCCGGGAAGTAGGGCCGAGCGGTACCTAAAGATTCATCTCCCCATCCTGTGGCGGTCCAGCATTCGCAAGCTCCAGAGTCTTGGATAATCTGCCCGTCTATCTGAAGATTTATTTTTCCTTTGAGGGGATGGTTATTAGTGATCTGTACTCTATCATAAGTTACTGTACCTGCTCATTATCAAATTCAACACCCAATTAGAGGGTACTGTGCGTAGTGGTGAGTCTAGATACTCGGGTAGAAAAAAAGAAAGAAAAAAAAACCGTCCCGCAGCCGCCGTACCAGCGCAATCCAATGCCCCTCCAAGGAATCCATAATACCAATAACGAAGCGACAATGGTGTTCACCTCAGGTAGTAAGTTATAAGGCGTCAACGAATGAATCGGTAATTATCCTCCTGAAACGGAAGTATTTTCGAGTAGTGTGAGACGCATTGAAAATCGAGACGGGAATCGGGGCCTGAGTGGAAGCGGCGGCAGTCGGGCCCCGATGATGGGAACGGGCATCGATACCGAACACCGCCCAGGGGCGCCGCGCACTGCCGCACTCGAGTTCTCGGGGGCGGGTACGAGTATATCATACGAGAAAAAGAATTGCCACCAGATTCAGAAATAGTCTTCCCTTATTTTCACGCAGGGATCTAGAAAGTGAGCTGTGTTTGGACTCGAATGGCTGAGAGATCTAGAGCCACGCGACAGACGTGTTCGTGAGACCTGTCTCATATCAGTCATATTTCCTCGCAAGACGGAAGGGATAAGTGGGTATGATAACTGTCACACAACAAGCTGCTGGTATTCCTAATATACTCTATCCCCTAAGATAAAAAAAAAAAAAAAGAAAAAGAAATTGGGTATGGAAAAACTCCATTTTAATTTTTTTGCCAAACACACCTTCATATTATATTTATAAATAATATATGGGTGCAGTTTTAGGAAAACGGGGAAACTTGCACATGATACGATTTTTATTATTTTCCCAAAACTGCACCCGTATGAAGAAAAAAAATGCCATTTTTCTTGCGCGCCAAACAGGGCCTAAACTTAATAAATTGCGGGGGGTAAATTATTTTTCTTTAGATTGCATCCCACAGGAGCTCGCTACTTCATATATTGTGAAATAAGGCCTAGCGTGTCAGGAACCATGGCAAGAGAGCTAGTTAACCAATTGTATATAAAGTTTCATGGTACCATGCCGGAATTGGGATTATCCCGTTCTAACAGGACCCCCACAGCTCCACCATGTTCTTTAGACCGGGCCCCCAAGAGCGGTGTCCGGTTCTTGTTATCTGGCGCTATGGCGTGGGCCCTTACGCTCTCGGAGCATCTCTACTACCCCCTCATACCATCTTTTAGCCGCCCACGAGAGTGGTGTTTTACCGGATGAAGTGTCTGCCAGGTTGGGATTAACATCCCCACGTTCCAAAAGCATCTTTACTACCCCTTCGTGTCCGTTCTCAGCCGTCCACTAGAGTGGTGTTTGGCCGCGTAGGATGTTTGGCAGGTCGGGGTTAATATCCTCTTGTTCCAAAAGCATCTTATTAACCCCTCGCTTCTGCTCTCCGCGGCCCACAGGAGTGGTGTCCGGCAATATTGGGTGTGCCGTATTGGGATTAACGTCCTTCCCCTCTAAAAGCATCATTACTATTCCCTCACGTCCCCACTCAGTCGCCTACAAGAGCGGTTTTTGGCCATATTCGGTTTCCACCGCATTAGGATTGACATCCTCTCGCCCCAAAAGGATCTTCACTACCTCCTCATGCCCATTCTTAGCCGCCCACGAGAGCGGCGTTTGGCCGTATAGAGTATCTGCCAGGTCGGGATTAGCATCCTTTCGCTCCAAAAGCATCTTTACTGCCCTCTCATATCCGTTCCTGGCTGCCCACGAGATCGGTGTTTGGTTGTGTAGGGTGTCTGGCGGATCGGGATTAACATCCTCGCCATCCAAAAGCACCTTTACTATCCCCTCATGCCCAACCTCAGCCGCCCACAAGAGAGGCAATTGGCGTGAAAGAGTGTCTGCTAGGTCGGGATTAAAATCGTGTCGCTCCAAGAGGGTCTTTACTACCCCTCATGCCAATTCTCAGCCGCCCACAAGAGCGGTGTTTGGCCGCATCGGATGTCTGTCTGGTCGGGATTGACATCCTGACGCCCCAAAGCAGCTTCACTATCCCTTCACGCCCGTTCTTAGCCGCCCACAAGAGCGGTGCGCGACCATATACGGCGTCGGCCGTATTGGGATTTATATCCTCTTGTTCCAAAAGCGCCCCTACGACCTCCTCATGTCCTCTTACCACTACCCATGCGATAGCCGTACCCCCCATGCAATCCGTCTCGTTAATATCCCATTCCTATGTTCATTTCTAACATAGTAGGAAATATCCACATTATTCCGAGAAAGGCTATACCGTGGAGTCCTGTAAACCCCCTGAGTCCTCCTATTCCGTCGACACAAGGGCCTGACCTCGATCTTGACTGAAACGCAATAGCATTAGTTGAGCAGATATATGCCCATCAAATCTATCCAGAAGCGCCAGCGCAAGAATTTTTACCCTCTCAGTCATCCCCCGTTTGGTGTTTCCTCCAGTAACCAGAAGCACACTCTAGAAGGGGCATCGTTGAGGGTGCCAGGCAAAGGGTTGGCGAAAGTTCCCGGACACATCTAAAATTGAGGCATTCCAGGCAAACCTCCGCAATTGTTGAGTGCGGGTTATAGAACAGTCAGGTCGCTTGAGAGATACTCTTGTAGAGTAAAGTGCACCAGTCGGATAGTAGACGAAGAGGCTTCAACCGTAACAAGTCCCAGTGAAGATGCTAGGACTGTTCGTAACGCAGGAACATTTTCAGCATCTGCAGATCCTATCTCCACTCCCAGGGCATGGCACAGCTCCTCGGTCCGTAATGGCAGTTCCGAATGCAATACCCACATCAAGACCTTCATTCCGAGCATTGACCTGTCTCCCTTCTGCGCTTTCAGCCTGGTTAGAATTGCCGTGTATGCCTCACCCAGTCCATTGCCTTGTGTCACCATTTCGAGTTTTTTTCTTCTTTGGCGAATTGTCACCCCTCACAGAATAGCATCGATGTTTAGCGAAACGAGTAAAAATCTACACACAAATGTTAGTAAGTATATATCACTGATAGGATGGGAATTCTTAATACTCCTACTCATGTATCCGATATCCGTTCCAGGACAATTGTCACAATGCCCGCCCATAGGTCATGGTTTGTCGTCTCTGGGTCGGCATCCCTGTCTAGCCTCATCTTCAGATAATTTCTAACATCGTCCATGCTAGGACTGATGGGTATCACAACCGGGTTGGAGAAATATCTTTGAATGTCTTCCCCGACATAGGGCCCCCCCGCGATGAATATTCGCGTCCCGGGAGAATCCCGAACAATATCTCTCCGGGGCCCAGGGAGCTCTGGCGGGTGCTTCGGTAGGGATTCGTCAGGGGCATCGATGCAAATGAAAGCCTAGTGTAGCGAAGCAATGCTGATCCTCAACATCCCCATGAGATCCGGAAGTCGCAGCCCTCTGCCACCAAACTCCATCTTCCCTTCTTAAAACGCCTCACGTACACAATCGATGATGCCACCTCTGCCTACCAGCTGCTTGAGGATAGCTCCCATCGTTTTTTGCTGACCGTTTGTTCCTGTTGGGTTAGGAAGTCGCAATAGAAGCTGCGACAGCTATATCTCCCTTCTTGGCCTGATCGCATAGGCTGTCAATCACTGGGGGACTAGTGTTTCCGGGTGTCAGCAGTATTTACCTCTTTCAGACAATCTCACTGCTTACCTCATGTATGTCTTGCCCACCCCGGGATTCTAAGCGCAAAATATGATAGCCTTATCTGCTCTGCCTTTCCCACTTCTCCACTCTAGAAACTCTCTTTCCCCCCAAATCCAGTCCCCAACACCGTCGAACCGGTCGGTGCGTGCGCCTTGATGCCTATCATTCGGCTCTATTAGAGAGAGCCGCCGCATGATCTGTGCATCCTCGCCAGAGTTATAAACGATGTTGCTGAAACTGCCTATTGTGTTGCCGTAGTGGGGATTTCCATCTCCCATGTTGACCGATTGTATATGTGTAGCCTGAGCCACGGTATTCCGTCCAGAGCATCAGCCGAATATAGAAACGGCAGGAAGATTAGTAGAGATATCGGGGTATAAAGTTTCCGGGAGCAGAGCCGAAGAAAGCAGGACGATGCATAATAATATAAGGATTTAGGAATTAATTCAAAATTGATGTCTAAATATATAGTTTCAATAAAAAGATAGGAATGAAGGCTCAAGTAATTTGTAGGAACAAATCCATTCTATTAATTCTTCAATCTGGCTCTCCCCAACACAAATTATTGATTGCAAACTATTTTTTACCCATTCATGGATAGGAAAGAGAGTATCTAGGGTACAAAGACCCGGTGGTTTGATGTAACAAAAGGCAGTTATAAGCCCAATTTTTTCAGCCCTGAAATAGTTACTACAAGAACCTGCCAAAGAGTAATATTTTAGAAAATGTTATTTTTTTAAAAAAAAAAATTTTAGCTTATAAGCTATTTTCCTGAAAAATGACGTTTTTTTATATGGTTGCGCGCCAAACAGGGCCTTATATGCGTGACTTAATTCTAGTAAAATTATCCCGGTCGAGAAAGCTTAGGGAGCACAGCTTTTTCCACAGGGATCGTCTACGGTTCAAATCTCCGTACTCAACCGTAAAACTTTTCTAAACTCCCATGGAAGATAACAGCTAGTTGATAAGGAATAAGGTACCTAGAAACGCGAAGCATGCCAACGACGTTGTCTACCTACAATGTAAGAAGAGATGAACCGCCATTCCCATCAAGTCCCGTACGCCCAACTTCCAATGGGATACGTATTTGTTCCCATGTCAATATTCCATTAAATACCTAGCTGGTGCAGTGGTTAATATGTCAAGAACCAATTGACCCCTGTTTCAATTAGTGGGAGCCCAGGAGCGCAATTCACGCTCACAATGAGCTATTATTGGATGATTCGTCGTGTAGGGCTGGAGAATTCAGTTTCTTCCTAGCCTATGGCAACTGGGAGACCGGGAGCCCGGTCTTCGTCAATAAACCTTTAGGGCGTTCCATTGCTGCTGTGAGGTGGTAGAACCCGACTCTGGACCTACACCCAAGGGCCCAGGTGAGGATTGGCGATCGGCGGGGCAGCAGGAGCGGGGGGGAAAAAACTTTTGCTTCCTCTAATTTAAAATACAAGTGTTCACCTGTGTGTGCCACACAGTCTCACGATTATCAGAAAGCTAATCTTCTGATTATAATATACAATTGCTCTTTGTTTGCTTAAATCCTCTCATACCTTATCCCGCCCTAGTCCTACATAATATTTTGCCCTTTCGATATTAGTGACTATAATTTTTCGGGCTCTTGCCCTTACCCTCCTTAAAGTTTTTCTGTTCCAACTGTCCTGGCCGTTTTGACGACTGCCTTGTAATATGGAGTCTAATATATCATAATTGCTGCGAGTTCCAATATTCTATCCTATCGGCCGTATTAAGACTCGTTTGCAATAGCCTATGAGAGGAGAGAGCTACTCACTCATAAGATGTTAGGATTCTCAGAGTCTAAATGGCTCCAACTAACTTAGGATAATACCCGTACCTGTACTAAGTATTGTAGAGGGTAATCTCCTAATTCCTCTAAATGACGGGCATTAATAAAGAAATCCCAGATGCTATCGATTTGTGCTCACAAAACTTTTGCTTCCTGCAATGTTCTTCAATATTCGTAGCTAGAGGTCCGTGGAGCCCGCCACCGGTCTCTGTTAGACTCGCACACTCTTGGATCATGGATTCTGAAAACCGGCCTTACCGTAAGAACTCGAATAAACAAACTCTATGCTACGCAGTCAGGAACCCCCTCCCCCGGAAAGGGGGCAAAAAGCACACCAAAAAACCGGCCCCCCGAGACAAACAGGAAAGAAAAAACACTAGACATTACTCGGAGAGGCAGCTCCAACGTCCTAGCACAAGACTCGTTTATTCGAGTTCTTACGGTAGGAGTACCGTGAATTTTATCGGACCAGAGTTTCACAGAGTGATATCTCATGTCGGCGAGAACCGGTTCCAAGGCATGAGATGAGAAACAGTTCCTTCCCGAACTACTCGACGTTGCTACTATATATCCCACCCTCCTATCGGATTCTCCGGCCAACGACTGGCCCCCGCCAACAACAAATCTCTGGGAAGTTCATTGTCCGCAGGTCGCCTAAATGCACACTTTGGGAAAACACCGAATGACGGCCCATGACTGGAGAAGCGGAAAAAGTCCAGAAACAAAGGGAAGCTGTCTGGGGAGGTTCCCTCTGATATAGAGGGTGTGGGGGTAGCCTTCGTGGGGATGAAAGGCGGATATTGGACGACACGGGCGGTGCCAAGGGGCACAAAATAACATAGAACAGGGGTACAAGCGTCAGTGTTGCAAGGACTCAACCACAACTAAAGCAGTTTACGATCCCCCGTCAGCTTCAACACCAACGATGCAAATGACAAGTATTATTGGAGAAAAGAAGGGAGCACAGACAGGTTTGTACTTTCTATGCTGGCCATCAGCCACAATGGCCGCTTTCACCTTTTCTGGCATCCTAATACTTTTCCCCCACCACCGGTGTTGTAGTGAAGGGGAGACCACAAATGACTTTAGTGAGAGTTCCATGCGCCATAGCCCCGGCCCTTGCTCCTTTGTTCTACGTTATTGCTGAATCCCGTGGATATGTATTAACGGCGGGCCGGCCGGAGGGGAGCGCGAAGTTAGATCGTGGACACGTCTACGCTAAATTGCAAGATTAGCTAAATAGCTAGTGAGCCTGTATCCTGGGAGGATTCAAAGTGGAAAGGAGACCGCACCCGCCAGTACATCGGGCAAACCATACTCTAGAAATAGAATAGTTGTATTGCCGACCCCCCTCCCTTGGACACTTATCTCTCCCAAGCTGAACATGCTCGTTGGAGATTATGTACCCTAGTTGAGCTTAGGAACCGAATATGGTACCATGTACCAGGAGTTTGTAATGATTCCCGCAACCCACGGTTTCGGTAGCCGTGCACCGTACGGATCCAGTATGGTCCTAGAAAATAGCCGGGTTGGTGCTCATACCCGTAAAGGAAACTGTACTAGAAAAGTGTAGGACAATTCTGTGTCAAGACTTGGTAAATGGCGATCAACAGTCAATGTTAAAGTGGGGTATCATCAATGACACTCCCTCCCCGTAGAAAATTTGTCCACCAAAGGACACCGGTAGTGGACTAACAGCTGCCTCGGTGGATCCTGCACTGCAAACCAAAGTCATCGACCAAGATTTTGAGGCCCAAATTCCCGCATAGCAATTACCGCAAGTTAAGGGGAAAGGGAGCTAACCCAAGGCAAACAATATGATCAGTAACCTCACTTCAATCTTCAATTAGAAGAAAACATTACCTTGTGACGCACAACCAAACAAGCACGATTCCCTGCGCCGCGAAATGGCTTCAAAGCTCTCTCCAAGTACCAAGCACGTTCCATAGCTCAGCATCACCTCTCCCACCCATAGCCCTTAAATTCCCTAGGCACAATCCTCAAGTCTTGATACCAACCTAAATGTCGTATAAATCAGCATCCCTGGATCCGATCCGTGAACACACAGACCCCGGAGAACCCAAACGCCAGCTTTAGCGACTCACAAAGCCCATGCGGCCCAACAAATCAAGCCGCTCTCAGTACGGACAATCAAAATATTCCCTACAGGCATCGCCCTCCCACCAGCGCAACCTTATCGCAAGCGATATTATCCCCGGCCACAGTTGACAAGTGTGGGTGTCAGAGCGACGGACTTGTTTGCGGAAGATAGCTCCTTAGATGTCATCCAGCGATGTCCGAGCTTCTGCCAAGATGTGTAAGGACAGAGAGAGAGCTTGAAGTTTGATTGGGGGCATTGAGGGAAACCGGTATGATATTAGAGATGTGGCTGCCGTGTCCAGTATCTATGTACCCCTACACTAGTTAGGAGTTAGCATACATGCTGTCCGTTTCATTTCGCTCCTGTGCTGTGGCCGTGGTCTCATTTCTTGCCCGAGCATTGTGACACCATGCACCCCAGGCCAAATACCAAACTAACCACTGAGATACAGCGTATCGTTTTGCGTGCTCCTTTCACCATACCATGTCAATTCACCTATTATGTTACCTGGTGGAGGGATTTGTGGGGCCCTGGCAGCTACTACTAGCATGCCAGCAATTCCAAAATCTCCTCCACTTACCTAACACGGCGAGCTAAGGGCAATATTGGTTAGTTTGAATAGAGCGCGGGGTGGTGGGGGACGGGCAAACCTCAGTACTCAGTAGGCCTCAGATTTCTTCCCACAAAATGAGATTCTACCGAACCCCATATACACTCCTTATCCTGAGAAATCGGAGCCCCCTAATAGTCAAAATAATCAAACCAAATTTCCAGCCAGCAACGGCCTACCCCAGGAAGGAATGCCTATCATGGGAGAAATATCAACAATTCCTGGAGAGTAGTGGGGCGTTGGCCTATCTGGTTGCTGTATTAAAAGAGAGGAAAGAAAGAAAAGTTTTCCACAAGGTCTCCACATGCAAGAACTTGAGGGATGTCGGTGCCAAAGGATGCAGACAAACTTTAAAAAGAAAGGAGAAAATCATTTATTTTCTTCCGTTTATCCCAAACCCCAAACCCGTCAACAATGAGGCACCCCTAGAAAGCGGGAAGGAGTGGAAGATTAAAATCCAAAGGAAGAAATAAAAGAATAAAAAAGAGAACGAATGAAGAATCAACAGATATCTCAGACTTCACGGGAAATACAAAGGAGAACTTCCCGCAAGATTTTCACACCACGAGGAACTTTGTGTTATTTCGTCAGAAGCCCCATACCAGCTCCAAAGGACCGTATCTCTTCTAACTCCCTCGAGGTCTCAAGGAGCATTCTGTTAGAGATACTGTGCCGTGCCAAAGCATTTTATACGATAATTTACGAAACGGGTGCCAGATTGCCCAGAATCACCATCATCCCATCCTGGAACGTTACCATGCTCCGTGATCCAACCTCCAACTCCCCAAGTCAGAACAGCATCTCATCCAGATGAAATGCTGGTTGGAACACACAGGGAAAGCGGTGTAAAACAGGGGGGCGAGCGGAGAGGATGGCAAACAATAGACCAAAAATCTGGTAACAAAGGTCAGAGCTTGCACCTTGTTCGCTTCCCGCACTACAGTGTTAGATCACCGAGCACGATTCCCCTTCAAACAGACATTCCCAACCTACCCTCCAATCTAAAACCTATATCTTGCCAACAGCAGAGAGTGCAACATACCAAGGTACCATTATATTACCTCTCATCATTTTCGGTAATACATCATCAAAACGGGTACAGGATCGTTAAGCGAGTGGTCTGGCTGCTACTCCTAGCGGGACACCAAGAAGAGGCAAAGCCCGAGCATTGGGACACCACACGTTCGGCAGAATTTGTCCTCAGGTGTGGCGTGCATTCTGGGCCCACTAGGTGAGGTCGGTGAGGGCAATGCTATTGTATAAATATGGGAGCGACATGTCACTGGGTCTGCGGGATGATCTCATTGGAAAAGAATGTAATGTAAAATTTCCTAACTTATTCTAATTCTAATTGGGTATTGAAGGCGGCAAACACGCATGTAACCTGTTCTATCCAGCACACGAGTGATAGATGTTAAACTCGGTGGCAAAGGAGTGCAGGCTTCTCCTTCAGAGATTGATATAAATCCAACAACCTTAACCATACCAATAAGGTACAACTCTTCAAGCGAAATAAGAAAAAGAAAAAGAAAAGCAATAATTACTTACTTATTTTCTGCCTTCCTACCTTTCTCCCCACCTTCCATCTAATAACTTTGAAGTTTTCAACTCTTCCTTGAAGACTTTTTCCCAGTTCCATCGTGTCTGATATTTGATATGATATGTAAGGAACCATCATAGGGTAAGAATTGCTGAGGGAGGCTGGGATAGCAATATATTCTCACCAGCCTCCAGAAGAAATTTTATCAACCTAAGCAGATATTAACTGAGAGCTGAAATTATGAATATTGCATTCCTACCTACTTACCTGAATAGTTGAAGTGTATTATTGATATTACAATTATGCTATCGGTTACCTCTTAGAGGTCCTCCAGACATAATAGTATTTGATGTTGCCATGTTAGAGTTGTTGGTACTTTCTGGTATCATTATCTGCAATCAAATCAGTATTATATCTTTCTAAATATTAAATTTATCAATAACATACTTGCTGGAATTTTCAATTTCAGGGCCATTCTCCCACCCTCCTATGCCAGGAATACTGAACTGTCCTCCACCATTCTCGCTGAGGATGTTCCAGTAATTGAAGAACCACCAGGGGTAGGGATTGCTGCTAGAGGATATACAAGTATATCCTCATTTTCCTCAAGAACCACAAATCTTGCTGCGTTATATACAGTGACGTTGATTCGGAGTGCTGCATCCCTACCCAATTATCTGGACGGTTAAATCTCAACCGTGCTATCGGTTACCTCCTTGAGGTCCTCCAGACTCGATAATATGTGGTGATTCTTTTCTCAGATTGGTATTTTTGGCTCTGAGCCTTCTTTATAGCACCTTATTTTAAGTCTATAGTATGTCAGCTAAGTAAATATAATTTTTCATCAAAAGAGAAAAGAGTGTAAGATATAAATATACTTTGTTTCTTAAATTTGAGATAGCTTTTTTGTTTTTCCTATCACTCTCACAAGTGTTAGAAAAATAATTGTAAATTGCATGAAAAACAGAAAAACATAAGAAATTGCATGTGTGAGAGCAGTTGTGAAGGTAGGTGGTTGTTGGTGAGATGAGGAAGGAAAGGGGGAGGATGGCCTCCTTATATAGACTTTGTGGCCAGGAAGAAAATTTTTCTCCATAGTATGATGGTAAGGGATTAGGGTTTGGAATCAATAATATTATTAAGTATTTAATACCACCATTCTATAATAATATAATACATGAGGTCAGTAATGTCAATAAAGCTAACATTCAATACTACCTGTTATCCAGAAAAAAAAAATTGTATTGTAAAATTCATTCCTATATAATTTATTATCATACTAGGAATGCAATAAGAAAATAAAACAAACTATCTTTCAATAATCTCATGTCTTTTTGTAGAGCTACTGTACTGGATAACTATATTGTACTTTGTATTTTTTATAAAAAAAAAGTTATTAGAATTTAAGTTACTACCCTATCTCCTACGTTACTATAACTCCCCTCCAATTTCAATTTAGTAAAGCTACCAATTACACCTATACATAAATCATTTCTTTATTTCCTATTCCCAAGCTGTTTTTTTTTTTTTTTAAAAAAAAAAAACCCCCCTATCAACTATGATCTTAAGAGTTGTCATTACAATGTAGATATGAAGTTTCATATTCACCACTTCTATTTCCAAAATATGTTGAATATATACAGCAAACTTGAACAAGATCAAACTTCTCTCAATTATCCAATCCTGTCTTTCTTACCTCTTTTTTCTACCTACTACTACTTAATTTTTCAATAGGCTCAAATTAGTAACTCAAGAGAAATTAGTAAGCTTTCAGACAAAATTACACTTATTCCTCATACTTCAAACCTGGCGTACTGACACTAAGATAACTGTCCAACTCCCAGACCAGAAACTCAATATACGTCCTTGGAATATCCTTCTTTTCCATAGTATTATTACCTCTCCCACCGTGGCCTGCTGCTCCATGCACTAAGGTAGACCAGTTCTTGAAGTCAGAGAATCTCTATAATGCTAGCAGCAGTCAAAGGATAGAGCTCTGATCTCTTATCTCACATTTGTTTTTCTTTTGTGATTTTCAAGGATACAAAGAGTTGTTATAACCCGGTTGTATGGTACAGATGCTACTGCTGGGATCAGGATTGATTCCCCCAGTTTTTATTTTTATTAATTTAGCAACCAGGACCTGCAATTACTTCCTTTTTTGTAATAAATACGCTCTCATGCTCAGGCTGCTCTTATAATACATGCTCATAGAATGGGCCAAGTTATGGCAGGTCAAAGGCAGTATCATTTAAACAGCCAACAGTGCATGAAGGATTTCAGGAAAAAAAAACCTAGGACGCATTAGGCATTGATCCTACGGACCTTCAAAGGGCCCGACATACCAGATTTAGGTTTCCTTGCCTGGTTTGCTTGATCCTACCCTGCTGCCAAAATCCCATTACTATTGCACTAGCAGAGAGTGATTCCGAGGGTGTTACCTCCAGAATCCAAGAGCCCACACTCAACACAAAGCCGCTGTCCACTCCTACAATACCCGAAGGCTACTATATAGAGGATAACTAGTGAAGGCGCTGTAGTAATTTTTGCAGGAGAGGTAGAGGAATCTTTTGAATGATGCCAACCGACATTACCCACAGGGTGCCACAGTTACGAACCTCAAATAGCCGAATTACCCAAGCACCGATCCCACTCCACTTTATTAGCCCACCCACCCCTATTTCACCCCTTAAATGTGGATATCCACTCAAGAAATTATTTCTTCCACCGGCCCATCCCTAACCTTATTGCAATCTGCAACATCGTACATAACCACCAATAAGTGCCGGAAGTCGGAGAACTTCATAGGCGTTCGCGGAACAGAGCCAATTATCATTCGGGATAATGAGATCCTCTAGAATCCTTTAGAATACCCGAGAAGCCCTTCCGCATGCCCCACGATTCTCTATTGTCACCGAGTGAGAATGGAAAAAGGGGTGCGATACCAGAGATGTTATCTTATTTGAGATATATTTTCCTCTTCGTTGTCAGTGAATGCCCCGGCTTTACCTTCCATTCAGTACTGCCATTATGTCCTTATCCCCTGCCTTCCCCAGGATCACAAGAATGGGGAGTGTTATGATACCCCAGGGCCAATCCAAGCCCCTAGATTAACAGCCAAACCCCAATGTAGCAACATAGCATCCACATTGAAACGCGCTCCCCTCCCAAGCCAAGATACCACGCAGAGTTCTCCCTAGCAAAAACGTCAGGCATGCTACCGCTCCAATATCACCATGCTACTTACCTCTACAAGACAATATGCCCCTCCTCCTCCCCGCAGGCATGTTAATAAGAGACCCCCGGCCAAATTCATGGTTAGCCCGGCAAATGTAATCCATCACTCAATATATCCTCTCCAGGTATTTTTTTTTTTCCTCCCACCACCGCAGGTCGACCTTCATTGCAAGTTGCAGGCTTCTAGACCGCAGCCAACAAGTGCTCAAAACCAAACAACGCCAAGCCCGTTTCCGGAAGCGAGTGGATTGTAGAAGGCTGGGCTGTAATGTGGAAAAATCTGTCAGGCTCTTCCACCTCCCTGATGCAGCGCTGCGTTGAGGAAAAGCCGTCAGAGAGGGGGAATGTCGCCCCCATGTTGGAGCTTCTGCCTAAGTAACTCCCCTAAGATATATCTCAGCACGCGCGATTCCGTCTCTTCTGCAAGAATGTTTTCTTACTTCTCTCCCGCTCGAGTATATGTATCCCAACCCATGATAGCTCTGGCATTTCTCAATGTAGTATGGCTCAACTAAGGCATTTATCATAACATCTATGACACGATCAAACTAATCCCCAAGTACACTCTTATAAGCCAATGAGGTTATCCCCAAGAGGAGGCCACACTTGCTAACGCTCGAATAATAGTATTCCACTTACCTCCGCAAGGAAAACACCACACCCCCTCCCAAGACAGCGAATCAGATACTAGGCGCCTAATTCGTGAGTTTGGGGAGCTCAGATAACCCAAACACAGTAGCACTAGGCTCACTCCCCCTAGATTGTCCAACTACTACCCATGAGCCCATCAAAATATCCCCTCCCGAAATCCCTCCCCACCCGCGCAATCTCCAAATTTCCGGTATGTTCCCACATCCCTGGAACGGCCGACAAGTGTTTGAATTTAGAGAAAGTGGGACATGTCTGTGGAAGAAAAAGAATCGTTCTTTGGAATATCGGACTCACCAAAGGGAGACGCGAGGGCCCAGAGGTCTTCCCAATGCCTCATGCTGGGAGGTGTGCTCCCTAGGTGTGAAAGTAATTCCTGTATGGCAGCAAAAACTCCACTGCCATATCCGTGGTGTGTCCTAGTCCCCATTTCCGCTAGCTGACTATTGACACAAGTTACATGCCATTGCTTTCCTCCTAGCATGATATTCCTAGCTGTGCTCTTGTTTCCTTCATCCTTTCCCAGAAAATCAGAAGAATCGTTGGTTTTCTAACCCCATGAGCAAATAGAATCCCGTTAGTGTAACATTATAGGACCATCCACCCTCAAGCACGCTCTCCGTACCAAAAAAAAACACCCCCAGTACCTAGGCTGTACTAAAAGAAGTACGGCACTTACCTCCCCAGGCTGGGTACCACCTTCAGCCCCCAGCACAAGCTCCCCACAACACGATGGAAAGCAACCCGTAGATTGTGATCGGAAATGTCCGTCGAGAACGAATGGAGGCCTGGGGCTCCCAAGCAGAGGGACAAACAGCCGATGGTGAAAATGCTCACAGACGCTCTCTATGCAACGCGGCAAGAAGGCAGAAGAAAAAAACTTGTACGAGGAAATCTTTGCTGGATAGGCGGGAACTGCAAGAATACTTCATGCCAGGCGAGGGCAGCAAAGTCGGAGCATTCCCAGCTATGATATGACAAGAAAATAAATTTTCCATGAAGGCCCAGGGGAGAGACACAGGTACCTTAAAATTCACCTGACCGGCAAATCACTTCCCAAGTATACCAACAATAACTCCCCCAACATCCATCAATCCCCTCGCGCCGAGCATAATAGTTTGGGCAGAAACGGTAGGTGGGTGGGTTGGTGGGTAGTTGCTCCCAGGAGTGGAGGTGGGGAGAAGCCTGGTGGGTAAGTTATAAAGCGCTGAAGGTTACTAGCAACCCAACCACCAACGCGGCTAGATAAATAAGAATGGTAGGAGGGGAGTAATGAATATACTGTAGGTGATTCTTACCTCCAATGCCCAAGCAACATACAAAAGTCTCGGCCGGGACTTACCGCGGGCAGTAGGAAACGGCGCTCGACTGTGTTACCCGTACAACTCTTATAAGTTCCATAAGAAAAAAAAGACTACAAGCAAAACCACCCCCAGATCTCAGATATCGTCCAATCTCTTCCACCAGCAGGCTTCACATACATTCCAGGATCCAAATAACAATCAGGCAGGACCTCAGAATAATAATTGACTGTCTGCTTATCCACTCCCTTGCCTCTTTCAAGCATGATTCTAGTAAAAAAATTATAATACTTCGAAACCCAGCCCAGAGAACCGTACGTGCAACACATAAAAGGCGCATTATTCTGTGCCAAAGAGAGCTCAACCATTCACTAATCCACAAATCTCTTATCGCGTTGACAAAATAACCAAAGTTGGTTCAAAATAATCATACGAAAATACTACTCCCCTGTGCTAGATACGAGACACACCCCATCTGAGGGGCAAACCAGTCAACTGGGATAATACGACACGGTTTTCACATGGTTTGCAGCAAATCACAAATCAATCACCTCCAACATTGCTCGAATTTATGGCCTCAGAAGGTAAAGAGAAAAACAATTAGAAGGCAGAAACTAGATAATACAGAAAAGAGTCACTAGAAAATCGAAACATTTTTGAATGTATGTCAAGCGTATACGTCCGTCAGTCTGCAAGTTTTCGTTCCTCTACTCCGTTTTTTTTTTTTTTTCCGCCCTACGCAAAGCCAGACCAGAGCCTAGGTTTAGATGCTAGTGTGCGGCTTTATTAGCAATGATACGAATAATATAGACAGAATGTAGACTCACCGGCGACTCCCAAAGAAATCGTTGAAGCCCGGCTGGCTATCCCCACTAGATCCAGGGGAACCGCGGGGTTCTTGCTCATTGGAAGGTTCGCCCTTGGTGTCGTTATCAGGGATAACTTCGTCTAAAGAAAGTTCAATCGTCAGAAACGCTTAGAGAATGCTCCTACAACCGAGAACTCACGTGCATAACAGCATCTACTACCGTAGGTGCAACCTCCATGAAGCCAGGCCAAGCAGGTCTTGGTCTTCCACTGGCCGTGACGGGGAACGGCGCGGAGTTCCTTTTGACCATGAGCAAACTGGCACGAGCGGCCATAGCGACAGTCCCCAACCTCGTTCCAGTTGCGGCACATCTCAGTTTTGTAAAGAGCGTTGGTCTTCTTGTCAAGATGGCGAGGCGGGAGATCCACGTTGGTGGGACAAACCCTTCTAACGTTGTCGATGACCAAAGGTCTTTCAACAATAAACCCATTAGGGGTGGAATAGTGCCCAACACCGTCGTCAAAGCAAGGCGGGATCCTAGGGGTGGGCTCAAATTGGATAGCGGTTCTAACGTCTCCGGAATGCGCACCATTGTCCTCTCCGTCGAGGACGAGCTATCCAAAGGCAAAAATATTAAGCCCCTCTTCACCACGATCGCAAAGCCAGGAAAACACCTACCGAACTAGTGAACCCGCGGCCATACCCACCGCTGTTTTCACCCAACAATCTAGTAACCAGGAGAGACCTCGGATACTCACGGACACTATTTTCCCTTGTCAGTACTGTATTGAAAACAACCAAAAGATGAAAGCCATACCCATAGAGAGGATGATCGTCATCAATGAATCCATCCTGCCCACCAGCGCCGTTCACATTGCCGCCGCCAACTAGTCCGAACATCTCGCCATCAACACTTGTCTCCAAGTAACCCCGAATACGCTTGATCATGGCAGGAAATTCGGTTTTATCGCAGGCAAAAGGGACCCAAATGTTACCCTTACCATTGTTATTTTGAACGAAGATAGGAGTCCCATGATAGACCAACCCATCGTCAATTGGAAGAACAGGGGGGTCCTGAATCTGGACAATAGTGGCATGACCACAATTGACCCCGACCTCACGTTCGGAAAGATACGGGCCACCCTTCTTATAAGCCTTTTGGCGCTCGACCGCTGCACGACGCTCCTCGAAGACGTCCTTGTAGCGGAAGATGAGATTAAACGGAGTGCCCGCAGGGACTCTAACAACAAAGAGACCTCTAACGGTCTCATTGCGAACAAGGCATGCCTCCTTACCGTAAAACTCGGTAGGCTTGTCATGCTTGTAAAACTGAATTCTCCCGGCATCCGAGAGATAGTAAGGGCCGCAAAGAGTGGAAGAGCGAGCTGCCGTAGTCAAGCCATCAGAAACCTTTCAAGACCGGATGGAAGAATAAACTCACTGTTAATTCTAACAAACTCTCCATTACGAGAATTGGTGTAAAGCTTGTCGGCAGCTTTGGGGCTGCCATAGACACCTAGAGCAGCGCTCTGGCCATTCAAGAACTGCCCAAAGGTTAGCAAACACCCCAGTGGGGTCGAGAGTGAAGAAATAAAATCAAAGAAATTACTCACATGAGAGAATTCATCCAGTTTGTGGGCCGAAGACCCAAAAGCGGATTCGTCAGACATGCTGAAAATTCGAAAAGAAAGGTATGAAGAGGTGTAAGGATGGGGGTTGGTGAATGAAGGGTACTTCCACCAGCTGTGAAGTGATGGAGTCGGGGAGTTTGGTGAGGGGAAGGAGGGGGAAGGAAGGGAGGAGAGGGAGAGGAGAAGGTGGGGATGGGAGGTTTATAAGGACGAGGTTTAGGGGGGGGGGGGGGCGGCGAAAACTGGAAATGGCCGAATTCGCAAAGAAAAAAAACTCATAAGCCCTTGAGGGTGTGGGCCAGAGGTACGGAGGGAGAGAAGTAGAATGGTTAGAAGTTAGGGAGTAGGGAGTAGGGGAGGAAGTAGGTATGGGAGAGAGAGGTAAGGAAGTAGGGAAGGGGGGAGAAAGAAAGGCAACCCAGCAAGCTATCGTGTCTCCCTTTCTTCCCCATTCCCCCGTGCCCGGTCGGTGCATGCTCCGCTAGAGAGATTACGTATCCACAGTGACAAGTGATAAGACTTCTCCGTTGTACCTCGTAGTCCGACACGCCGCGCCTTGGTTCATGAACAGACTGAGATAGCTGGGGCCTCGCTCGGTGGTTGTCGGTCTTCCACAAACTGTAGTTATATAGCAATATAATTAGTACAAATGTCTTCACCCCATATCGAGTGAGGATATATGAGTGTTAGGTAAGGTCAACACTCACACATAGAGGCAGTACTTCTCTTGACCCTGGAAGCCTCTATATAGCGAGCCGAGTAGAGATAGTCTCTCTAGTAACCTTTCTAGGCATTTGCGGTGGGTTGGTATACGGGCCGGCCAACGGGGGTACGCAGGTAGGCAAGCCACAGCGGGCAAACAGAAACCGAAGCTGGACATCGTAGGCAGTTATCCCAAGGCTACCTTGATACCGACCATTCAACAGAATCAGTCAAGTATCCAGCCAACCCCCCTACCCACTAAGCGCCCTCTAGAGCACCATTAGTCGTTAGTGAAGCGATCGCATCAAGAACCAGAGGGAATACAAACCCAGCCAAAGGAAACCTATTGGTCTCCTTGCTTCCCGAGCAAAAAAACAAGTGCGAGTCCCGCTCGTTATGCGCAAGTTGAATGCTATCGGATTCGCTGGGCCGTGCTTCGATGGGACGAGTTGGGATGAGGAGGGAAGGAAGAGAAGGACCAGCACAGGTGGGCCCGCCTATCTACTAGTGTGAACCGAGGGGACTGCGATGGGGTGCAAATACTATGACTGTCATGGCATATAATGTGGTATACCCGCACCAATTATTCTATAAGGATACCCTAATTCGCACAAATCGAGACAGACCGATGGATACTGGGGCCCATACCCGCTTGGGATGCTCTACTATAGGTTCTGGATACAGCCCCAGTCTACTGGGTATCATGCATGCTCACTCGAAATCACGCGGGGAACATGGGGAGGTGGGGGGGGGCGTTGTTCAGTATACTGGTGATAGCGAGCACCCGTCATAGCGAGCAAATCTGCAAGTTTGAGCAATGCAACACAGTCGGTTAAGCTACAGTCTGTATTGCAGTAGCTGCAAGTATTTGGGCGAATGGCTCGCTATGCTGTGGACTACGTTAGGATAAAAACAAGAAAAACTATAATACATAGCCCACTCCCCACCCACTACGATAGCCAGACACCCTTTGAAGGGAGATGGGGAATAATCAGAGTTCGCTCCTAGATACTCGAGTTGCCTCTCCTAGTAGGCTCTGTTTGGCGGGAACAGAACCGTTCGTGACCGTTCCGTTTCGTAACAGTCGACTCGGCACATTTCAGAGCGGAGCAGTCGTTTCATTCCATAGTTACCAAACACCAGTTCAGTTCCTTCCATTTCGAAACTGAAGGTAACGGTCGTATCCGAACAGGCCCTTAACATGAGGTCCAATTATTCCGGCACCTGCAGGATGTTGTAGTCAAGGCTCCGGGACATCATGGTGTCCCGATCGCCAAAATTAATTTACTTCCGCGTCCCGTAGGAGGCAACAGCAACAATACAATTCGCAGTTTTAGGTAACCTACCCGATTTCCCGCGCCACAAACAGAGTTGTCAAATCATAATACTCCTCGTTATTCTTCAGCGATAATATACCCACCATCACTACGTAGACTCGAATCAATTTATGCGCCATCGACAAAAAAAAAAAAAAAAAAAGTACCATGGCGCACAATTAATCCCAGCACGGTTACAATATTCGGTATATCTAATCACTGTCCCATTAACCGAGTGATATCTTATGCGACACAACAATACAGCAACATGCCAGCATCATTTTTATATACTCTACGGATTAAACACATGTACAAAGATCCAGCGCGGCTTCCCCGTGTATATCCACCCCGAGCTCCATCCACTCTTTTCATTCAGCCTAATTCCGCCTGGCCCGGTCGCTCCTAATAGTGATATGAAAAAAAAAACAGTGAGAACAGAAAGAAACAATACGGAGGAATCAAAAGACAAGAGCATAAACTAAAATAAATAACTCATGACCGCCCGGGCCCACCTCTAGCCTCCCACTCCTTCAACCGAGCCCTTTCTCGCTCCTTCTCCCGCTCCTCCTCCTCCGAATCGCTTTCCACATATCGTACGCTCGCAACGGGCGCTTTTTCCTTCTCCTCGTCGCTATCGTATGGTGGCAGCACATTATTCCGACCATCACCCGTGACAAGTCCGAGCATTTCTTCTTCAGTCCTAACGGGGCCGGGGGCAGAATTTCCGCGGGAGCCTAGACCTAATCTGGGGAGGTGAATGTGTGAATGTGGGGCGGAACTCGTGACCGGCTCTTCGATGTGTACCACAGAGGAGCTCGAGCGTGAGCGGGTGTGCCCGTGTCGGCCAAACATACTCTGGAAGGAAAACTGTCGACGGGCGCTAGAAGAGCGGCTGGAAGGTCGGAGGAAGTCGGGAGTTGATGGCACAGGCGGTGGAGTTGCGGGCGATGATTGTAGTGGGAGAGCAGTATATTCGCTTCCTCTACTCGCCGTCCTCCGATGGCTAGGGGAGGATTGTCCAGTCGCGAAGTCGCGTGTGCTCGTGGAGAATTCGTGCATAGGGGGCGTTACAGCGAGATGTGGGGTCCCAGGTGGTGCAGACATGTCTACCATTGGCAATGGCGGCGGATGTTCCGAGCTCCCGTGGCTCCGAGCTGACAGGGGGCCACTAGCATCACGGAGATCCCGGTGAGGTGTCGAGACGCCTGCTTCGCTACGAAGACTAGGGGAACTGCGTTGCCTAGGGATAAATAGGCTCTTAACTCGCTCTACGATACCGGCAGGGTGTTGACCCGGCTCATCAGGTTGAATACCATAGACCTGCGTTCTCATTGCCTCATCGACACTCATACTTCTCCGACGACCAGAGTCAATGACTGTCGCTGGGGTTGATGATTCCACGCCCTCCTCTAGGTCCGGCATACGAGACATTCCAAGCGGCGGATGAGACTCCGACATGGTGTTTCTCCGCCGAGGGGCTCCATGAGCACTGAAAGTAACCCTCCTCCTAACGCCATCCCATTCCACGTCCTGGTTCGGCCCGTTAAGCATTTCGTTGATCTTCTCTTCCCTAATCCGCCTAGCTTCTTCAACTTCAGCATTCTGCCTCGCAATGGATATCCGACGGATAATGGCTGCTGTCCCGCGAATGGCATCCGCTTTGGGTTCGCTTTCTGGCTCAGATTGTTCAGCAACAGTGCGCACTTGGTCAAGGTCTCCACGGAATATCTCTGTGTCCGGAACATCCTTAGCACTCTTCGACAGCTGTAACAGCACTACGCCTGAACAGATCTGCAAGAATCCCATCACAACACTAGGAAAATTAGCAGTGAGTAAATCAAAATTTCAGGATCAACACACGTCGCGATAGAACTAGGAGTTCCCTTAAACCCCCTAAATAGGATGGCACTGGTCACAATCGTAGAACTTGTGAAACACACATAATATGTTGGCGTCACCAGGGCCGCATTGAAAATGTTCAAAGCTTTCTGCAAATAATTAGCTATTGTCCCGGGACGCAGAAATTTCAAGGATAGCCATACGTTCAGGTAGACTATCTCAACCAGCAATGTCACAATCACGAAGACCAGAAGCACGTAAAGAAACCACTGATTAAACTGTGGGGTTCCGGAAGCCTGTTTAACGACGGCAGCACCGAGACCTTGAGTCGCAACGACACTAGTCCCATCAGCAGCCATATTGCGATTCCCCACAACCGGCGGACAAACCTCAACCCTCCAATTAAACTGCAAATACTGATATACACCATCATACTCTTATTCCCATACTTTGGTGCAACCCATATCACCACCCCAACACATCCGAGTATGACGATCCCGGCATAGGATAAGAAGCCAGGCGATATAATAAAATGTTTCATATCCTGAATAGAGTTGACAGATGATTGTTCCGGGGCATTAATGACAATGACTATAGACCCGACTATGCACATAAAGCATCCGATCTTTCCAACAAAGGACAACCGTTCACCGAGGAAGATGGAAGACAGAATGGCAGTAATAACGACAGACTATTCCCAACTACAATTAGTCTCCAACCCATAGTAAATCCACCCGGGAAAGAGCAAACTCACCAGAGCGCCAAGGGGTGTAACCAGAATTGCCTCAACGAAAGCATATGCGCAAAAATTGCAAACCTCCCCCAGAATCACTACCCCAAAAGAGCACCAATCAGCCCAAGAGTACCGTCTCCGCCAAACCGCCCGCCCTCCAAGTAGAGAGAGGGGAGGGGGGAGAAGGGCAAAACAAACTCAATATCATCCCCGACCACCACCAAGCATTCTTCAAGTATCCATACCCCTCACCAGCCTCCTTTCCGTCCTTCAGATTCGCCGCCAGTAAGCCCTTCTTTTTGAGCACGAACGAAACACCAATAAAGACCCCCGAGGAGACGGCGAGAGCTACACCGATGGCTTTGTATCTATTTTTTTATCATTTACCAAATTAGCGAGAGAACCGGAGGAACAACGATAATGGGGGAGAGAAGGGGAAAGTTACACTGGAGGCCGACCCTCGGCACCACCAAGACCATGACCCCCGCTCGCTGCCGAAGTAGAACTCACGAGCGCACTCGCGGTTGCCGAAGCTATGGTTGAACTCATGATGTCCTTCCTCTCCTGAGGCGTCTACCCTCCCACTCTTACTCTCCCAACTCTTTTTCTCAATTATCCCGTCCCTCTTGTCCTCGCCAGCGTTGTTTGTCCGTCTCCACGTCTCCACCCCGTCCGTTTCGTGGCCGCCCCTTCTCGTCCCCTCCGCTCGGTGAAAGCGCCGTAGTTCTGGATCGTTTCGAGAGCCGGCTACAGGAATCCCCCCCTCTCTTTCAACAAACAAGGATGTACCGAACTAAAACGCTCTTGGAGAATTTTCCCTCTTCCTTTTTCCTTCCTTTTTTCGATTGGCGGGTGGGCGCGAGCTGAGCTTTTCCCGTCGTCTGTCCGTCCGCCTGTCCAAGGCCAAGCAAGTGGAAAGGCGAATACCGTACCAGTACGATAACCGACTGTGGGTTGGGGGGTTAGCGTAGGGTAGAAATGCAGTTTACTCGAGCACGCCGTATCGAATTTGTACGATAGCAGCCTCCAAAAGCTTGTTCCAGTCCGTCGGTTCGCTCGCTCGGTAGGGTACCGCAGTGAAATGTAAGTACTGGTATTCCTGCGAGGCCGCCCGCAAATCTAACCTCCACCAAGCTGCTGTACTGGCACTCGTACTCGTACAGTACCCGAGCAAGCACAACACAGCACAGAACGGAACCTAACCGCCCAAAAGTGAAAAAAATAAAATGGGATGGAAAAAGAGGGAGAGGCTTCGCGCTCGCCCGCCCGCTCGTTTCGAAAGATCAAAGTTTCAGCAAAAAAAAGAAAGAAACCAAATCACCGTATCGGTAACTTAGCAGCGCGTCGTCACTCGCAATTATCTTCTTTATTCCCCTTCAGTTATGATACCCTCGGGAAACAAGCAGAGATAAGCGCTGTATCATACTCGTACATAAAAGATCATCTCGTCATAACAATGCCTACTGGGAAAAGAAATGAAGAAATGAAACGAAAAAGGGCACGACGAAGGTGAAGCGGAAGCAAGCAAGCAAGAAAGCAAAGCATGGTTGGGGAAAACAAGAAAAAGATGGAGCGGCAGGAGCAGATCCGCCTCCACCTTTGTTTTCTGACGGCGTGGTTGGTCCCCCCTTTCTCCTGTTCTCCAGGCAACCGGCACCAGACCACTGCAGTACCGTAGACAAACTCAACGGATGGGCGACCTCCCTGTCAACTCTGCTCGTACTAGCACTGGTATGGCTGGGATCCGCATATACACGTGTTCGAGTTACTCGAGTACGAGTACTCGTACAGTACAGTACGAGTACTCGAGCACGGCACCGGCACTTGCAAGTTGCAACGGATCACCAGAGTTGGACGGATCCGTGTGGGTTTAAGCGCGCCACCGTGCTTGACAGGAAGGTAAACCGCTCCTTGGAAGAAGAAGCATGCATGATACTGCAGTTTGGTGATGACAATGCGGTTTGTATGAGGCAGGAGCTGTTACAGGTAGTCTATCCGTAGACTACAGTAACCCACCGTACGTTTGACTGGCCGACATCGCCGCATCCACCTCAGGGCAAACAAAGAAGTGAACTTCCTATCTTGCAGGCGTCACTTGAAAAAAAGAAATTTTTTAAAAAAAATCAAGCCCAGGCATCGTACCGGTACTCCCAAAACGCAGTGCACGGTATCAATTACCGGTACAGTACATCACCCCAAATTGGTCCTTAAGAAACGCTCCGGAAGCACAGGCACCCGATAAATTTTCCTGCCCACTCAGTATGAAACGATCCGATCCTCTACCGCGCCGCGACACCCCCCACATCAACCACGCAAGGGGCAAGCTCATCACCGACGCTCATTGGACAATGCAACCGGCTGGTCACGTGAATTACACCAACGCAGCAGCACAAGAAAGTGAGCTTACTGTTCCAGTATCTGTCCGACATTTCTGCCAATACTCGAGTACCAGTAGACTACCGGTACCGTAAGCCGCGTTGGCCTCCTGGAAGCCTCATGTCCGCTCACTCGGAGTTGGGGTATGGGGGTTGATGGGCAGGGGGAGGGGGATACGGTATATAGCTTTGTTTGCACTGCCGGGTTGGGAGGTTGGACGATGGATGAGCTGAGGGAAAAAAAAGGGAGGAAGGAGGACGAGCGGCTACGTTTGGGGGTGCGTACGGCACCGTACCGCGCTGCACTCGTACCACGCTGCCAGAGTAGGATGTGACGGGTATATTTTGGGGGGGTGTTTGAGGATCATCTCGAGCTGTTCGGGTAGGATACCGTGGTTTCCGCCATGCTGGTGGGGAAGCCACTCGAGTACTACTAGTAGTATAGTACGGTACCAGCACATACGTGACACCCGTAACCCACCGCAGAGTAAGACGGAGGGCTGGATTCTGTCCTTGTCTGTGCGACAAGCGGTGCTGAGTATATATCGCTATGGTATCCCTCCCGTTGATTTTGGTCTGCCATACCGGTACTTGCAGCGCTACGCCGTTCAGAAAGTTCTCGGGAGAAAGTGGCACATCTGGATCGCTACGTGTACCGGTAGGGGGACAGTCCTTTGCTGTGTTTTAATCGACTGCAGTAGAAAAGAAGTCCTATCGTACAGGATGGGATCCGTGGGTCACCTTCGGAGATTGTCATGCTCGATTGGGTGGATATCTCGTGGGCGAGTATTCGATACTGCACCGGTGGCTTGGATGGGGAGGCTGGCATTGTATGATAGATTTGAAGGGCTGATGACTGCCCATGTGTCCGGTACTCGTATGAGGAAGTATCAAAATTTTGGCTGGATTGGAAATTACAGTGCTCGTGTGGGTGTATCAACGTTCTGAAAGTCTCATACGGGATGTAAATTATGGGATCAGGGGCCAAATAATATTTAGTGCCATGATTCCGGGCTGAGTTTGTTGTGTGGTACAGTATTGCGACAATGACATCCTTCATGGTTTGTCAATCCCGAGGGCTGGTTCCTACCACTATCAAACTTTCGCTCCCCCTCTCCCGCAAACCCAACCGCACAAACAGCAAAAACCAAACCAAAAAAAGCTCAGATGCTCTCAAGTTGTCCCTTAACGGTAGTGCAAAGAAACCCAGGGACAAGTCAACATCGCCCGCAGAACCGAAGCTCCGCGAGAGCTGCAATTGTCATCCGAAAGGCATTCATCACAGGTTTTTAGTTTGGTGGGGAAAGGAGGAGAAGGAAGGGAAAGCACCCCGTGTGGGTTGGGCTGGGCCCCTCTTATTGGAGTTCTTTCCCCTTCTCGCCAAGACCTTTTTTTTTTTTTTTAATGTGGCGTGTCGGTTGGGCCGCCGCCGCACTTTTCCTCCCACCCAACGCGGCTCATTGCGGGGTTAGCGTTCGGGACTGAGCCGATGACCAAAATGGATGACCGCGAGTCCGTCTACGGGGAAACGTCGGGGAGGTGATTCGCATGGTTTTGCTCCTGTCGTGGAAAGCGCCAGGCTGCTCGCGTGGAGCGATTCGGTACCCACTGCCTTTAAATCGTTTCTTGTGCGCTCCCAAAGCCGGGTCCCGCAAATCTTTCTTTCTTTCTTCACCCCTACAGCTAACTTCCTGCTGGTTATAAAGGGAAAGCCCTCTTTGCTCCCGAGTCTCTTTTGCCACTGGAACTGAACCCCCCTCACTCGGATCAATTGAGATGCTAGCTCGTTCAATCTTGAGGCAACAGGCCTCCCGTCGTCTGGTTGGGAAAGTCGCCAAGAATGCCTCCGGATTTTCCACCTCAATTGCTCGCCCTGCCGGCATACTTCCTGCTTCTCATGATAAAGTAGGCCCCTCATATCTCTTTCTACGAGTTTATCGAGTAGGATTCAGCCTGATTGTGTTGTCTCTAGCTCCTGAAAGCGAGCTTGAGTGAGACAGACCTGGAAATCTCCGGAATTCTTGCAAACGTGAGTCATCCACAGCTTACCTCCGGCCAATTGTGAACTGGCTAAATACGAAGTTGTGCTGCAGGAGAAGAATAGGCAGAGGGATTTTGTGAACCTTATCCCTTCGGAGAACTTCACTTCGCAATCCGTCCTGGATGCCCTGGGCTCGCCCATGCAGAACAAATATTCTGAAGGGTACCCAGGAGCTAGATATTACGGAGGCAATGAGTGGATCGATGCGGCGGAGACTTTGTGCCAAAAGAGAGCTTTGGCCGCCTTTGACCTTAATCCGGAGGAATGGGGCGTGAATGTTCAATGTTTGAACTGGTTCCTCATCTGGTCTGGGAGCTTCGCTGACGGGTTGCAGCGCTTTCCGGAGCCCCGGCCAACTTGTACGCTTACTCGGCCATCATTCGTCCTCATGAGAGGATCATGGGATTGGATCTTCCCCACGGCGGTCATTTGTCTCATGGATACCAAATTCCCGGAAAGAAGATCTCTAAGATTTCAGAGTACTTTGAAACTTTGCCTTACCGCCTCGACCCAAAAACTGGCTTGATTGACTATGACAGCATGGAGAAGCTCGCTGAGCTCTATCGGCCAAAGATCATTATTGCTGGAGCCAGTGCATATTCCAGGATCATTGACTATGCGCGCATGAAGCAGATTGCTGGGAAGTATGATGCTTATTTACTCAGTGACATGGCGCACATCTCTGGCCTTGTTGCTGCTGGTGTTACCGAGAGCCCTTTTACCCATAGTGATATCGTTACTACTACTACTCACAAGTCATTGGCGGGTTGCTCCGTTCTTGTCTATCAAGGTTGGTAGGGAGGCTAACATTTCACAGAGAGGACCCCGTGGCGCCATGATCTTCTTTCGCAAAGGTGTCCGGAAGACTGATAAGAAAGGCAAAGATATTATGTACGAGCTTGAGAACCCCATAAACACCTCCGTTTTCCCTGGGCATCAGGGTGGTCCTCACAACCATACTATCACTGCCCTTGCTGTCGCTCTGAAGCAGGCCAAAACCCAGGAGTTCAAGGAATACCAACAGCAGGTTCTTAAGAACGCCAAGGCGCTTGCTAACAAGCTCTCCGCTCTCGGCTACGAGATCGTTTCCGGAGGCACAGACAACCATCTCGTCTTAGTCGACTTGAAACCGAAGGGCATCGACGGAGCTAGGGTCGAGAGGGTTTTGGAACTCATCAATGTTGCCGCAAACAAGAACACTGTTCCCGGCGATGTCTCTGCCCTCAAGCCCGGCGGACTCAGATTGGGTTCTCCTGCAATGACCACCCGCGGCTTCTCAGAGTCCGACTTCGAGAAGGTTGCTGGAATTGTCGATAGGGCTATAAATATTTCCAAAGACTTTAACGCTACTGTTGGAGGCAAGAAGCTCAAGGACTACTTTGACAAGCTCAGCAGCGGACACGCCGTCCCCGAACTTGTCCAACTGAAGAAGGAAGTGGCGGAATGGGCCGGGGATTTCCCTCTGCCATGGAGCAATTAATTTTGAGAGCGAATTTCACTTATTTGCCCTTGTTAAATGGGAGGTGTATATATCATACTTGTATCTCGTTCCTCCTGGCCCTTTCTCGATTTCCTGGGTTTGGGGTTTGTGGGAGTTTTCTGTCTTCCAATAGTCCGAGTCAGTTGTCAGTTGCAAGCATGTTACGGATTCAACTTTTTTTCCCTTTTTTCTCCCAATGAGTGGTCAAGGCTTTATCATCACGGGGGCTGCCGCAGAGCCGCTATTCTTGGCTTTCATCACAGGTTTCAGAGGCGCATGTGTGGATTCGGGAATGGTTCTCCAATCTTGACGGGTATGTGGGTCCTGGTGTGGTGGTGAAAGTAGCACCGGGCACCAGACGAGCCCCGACCTCCTAGACAGACGGAGCTTGTTGACTTTCCCTGGGCATTTAGGGTTCATGGATGTTTGATACGGTGGTTTTTTTTCTTTTTCTTATTTTTCTTCCTCTTTCGTAATCTCGGACTCCATGCAAGTGTATGGCAGGCTCCTGCAGCATCCTGCTATTGATGGTGGAGTGCAGGTGCCGCTTGAATTCTAAGCCAACTACTCGAGTATCGGTGCTCGTACACTGCGTCAAGCGTTTCTTGGGGACTTGAATTAACTACCGGTATCGTACTCATCGGACTTGGCTTGGATTTCTGGGCCATACTGTGCGAGGGGTCTAATTGCGCAGATATCCTGATACTGTAGTGGGCGTATCATGCTACCGGAGAATGGTAAATATGGTAGAGCTTGGTTCATTTTTCCAAGAGTTCGATGATTATAATACTTTTGTACCGTGTGTTCTACTCGTATGCATGTGTTGCGCCGGTTATCCTGCCCAGAATTTTTCTTAATATCACACTTAACATGCTTTAACACCTTTGAACATATTCTAGTAACACCTCTTGTCAGGAGAAAGCGTGTGTAGAACACACGACACATGGTCTGCCAAAGAGCCCCTTAGACTACTTGTTCTCGGCGGAGACAAAAGAGCTGGCTCGATTGTGACCGTTGAACCCCACCACCGCCTCACGTCAGGGCCACGAGTACGGTTACAGTACGCCAAGCCTGGAACTGTCGTCATCCACTACTCAAGGGGAAGAATTGGCCGCGAGTTTTTGGCAGTCGTCATATCACAGGGCATACTGAAGTGCCGGGCACTTGTAGTCAACTTAAAAGCGGAGCGGGAATAATTTCCGAGAAATTTCAACCACAACCGCATCTTTCAGAAGATAGCCTCATGGAAGTGCTCAGAAGACATTTCTCTATAATTCTATGTTTTCTGGTTTTCAATCAGAGCAACGTTGGTGGACATGGTAGAATTTCGAAGTTAATTTTGCCAAGACCCACTGTTTTGTGTTGTGCGTATTACGTAAGCAAAGTGATTTCAAGTGCCCGGCCATGGGTGAGTACTCGTACCGTACAGTATTGGTAGACTCACAGCCCCAATCTGTTGCTAGGGACCAAGAAAACGTCACCAGGGAGCACTGCCCAGCCCGTTCCGAGACGAAGTTCTCGGAACGGGGAAACTGCCCCCCCACTATGCAACCATAGCCAACCACTCAATCGTCCATCCAACCTTCACCTTAACCTTCCCATTCCCACACCCTATCAACACAAACAGGACGCGCAAGCATTTCGTTATTTCTGAACAGAGCGAAGGTTGTTTGTTTCCCGCCCCCCTCTATATAATACTCATCCCGTAGCTTTTCTCCTTTGTTCTTTTCTTGCCTGACTAACCCCCCACCTTTCCGTGTGCCCCAGCTACCCCGCCTTCCATCCCATCGGCCGCATTTGCGTCCCAACTCAACAATCGCAAAAGAAACGAAAAAGTCATGAACGTGTTCAAGCTCGCTAGGAAGTACCCCGAGCTTGGCCAGGAGGGCGTCATGGCCCTGCAGGATACGTTCCTGCGCTCGGACCAGGACGAGAAGGGGTACCTGGACGAAGCTACCGCCATCAAGACGGCTCAAGAACTTGAGAGGAAGCCGTACGATGAGGTCCGCGCAACCTTGAAGCAAGTTGAGCTGGATAGTTCGAGGAGGGTGGAGCTGGATGATTTCGTTGATGTTTGTTACCATCTACAGTCAGGGTTCCCGGTTGCGATGATGCTGACGGATGGTTTGCTTGGCAGCTCATCTCGAAATTAAGAATGACGGACGGAGCGAAGCCGGGCCGTGCTCCGGTCGTCTCGCATGCTAGGGCAGGGTCCACGGGACGCGGGGGCGGAAGTGGTGGTGGGCAGATTAAGATGGGGGGTGCGACTGGCGCCACCACGCACACTATCAACGAAGATGAGAGGACCGAATTCACGAGACATATAAACGCCGTGTTACTTGGGGATGCGGATATTGGAGATCGTTTGCCATTTCCTACCGACACCTTTCAGGTTTGTTCCTATACCTCGGGGATGACGATTGGGCCTGTGCTGACGTGGGGTAGATGTTTGATGAATGCAAGGACGGCTTGGTTCTCGCGAAGCTTATTAACGACTCGGTTCCCGATACTATCGATGAACGTGTTTTGAATCGTCCGAATGCCCGTACCAAGAAGCTCAATCAGTTTCAGATGACGGAGAATAATAACATTGTTATTAACTCTGCCAAGGCCATTGGGTGCTCGGTTGTCAACATTGGGTCGGGTGATATTATTGAGGTTAGGGAACATTTGATTCTGGGGTTGATCTGGCAGGTCATCCGAAGAGGTCTTTTGGGAAAGATTGATATCAAGTTGCATCCGGAGCTTTATAGATTGTTGGAGGACGACGAGACTCTGGAGCAGTTTTTGAGACTGCCCCCAGAGCAGATTCTGCTGAGATGGTTCAACTTTCACCTTAAAGCTGCGAACTGGCACAGACGGTATGTTTGCCTCGCGGTGGCTGGGTTGGCCTAGCTGATTGTTTTCAGGGTTGCAAATTTTAGCAAGGATGTCTCTGATGCCGAGAATTACACTGTTTTGCTCAACCAGCTCGCCCCGGACCAATGCTCTCGTGCACCTCTGCAAACACGTGACCTCATGCAACGCGCTGAGCAAGTGCTTGTTAATGCCGACAAACTTGGATGCCGAAAGTTTCTGACACCAAAATCCTTGGTTGCTGGAAATCCCAAGCTTAACTTGGCGTTTGTTGCCCACCTGTTCAATACCCACCCTGGCCTTGATCCAATCACCGAGGAGGAGAAGTTGGAGGTTGAGGATTTTGATGCCGAGGGAGAGCGAGAAGCACGCGTCTTTACTCTTTGGCTCAATTCCCTCGATGTCCAACCGGCTGTTAATTCTCTCTTTGATGATCTCCGTGATGGAACTATCCTTCTCCAGGCATATGATAAAGTTATCCCTGGTTCAGTAAACTGGCGCCATGTTAACAAGGCACCCTCTCATGGAGGGGAGCTCATGCGCTTCAAGGCCGTAGAAAACACAAACTATGCTGTCGAGCTCGGAAAGCAGAACCGGTTTTCTCTGGTCGGTATCCAGGGCGCAGACATCACCGATGGCCAACGTACTCTTACGCTTGCCATCACCTGGCAGTTGATGCGCCGTGACATTACGCGTACTTTGCAATCCCTCGCGCAGAGAGTTGGCGTATCAGAAATCACAGATTCTTACATGCTCAAGTGGGCCAACGATATGGCTAAGAGCGGCGGGAAGGCGCAGGGGGTCAGAAGCTTCAAGGACCCCAGTTTGGGGAGTGGAGTATTTCTTTTGGACGTACTTAACGGCATGAGGAGTAACTACGTTGATTACTCGCTCGTTACGGCCGGTAGAACTGAGGAAGAGGCCTATCTGAACGCTAAACTGAGCATCTCAATTGCGAGGAAGATGGGAGCTACTATTTGGTTTGTTTCCCGCGATGTCCCCCCTCTCCACTTGACGTTGGCGGCTAATAAATTGCACATAGGTTGGTACCTGAGGACATCGTCGCGGTCAGGTCTAGGTTGATTGTCACATTCTTGGGGAGTTTGATGGCGACCTATGAGACTTTGAATTGATTGATGTAGATCAAGAGAAAAAAAAAGCCAAAAGATCGTTTTCCTTTTTTATTTTCCATCGTCTTTTTTTTTTAGCACTGTGTCGGCTTTTTTTTCTTGTGCAAGCGGCGGTTGTGTTTCTTAGCATAGGTCACCTTTAGTTGGTTAGACGAATTGCAGTATCCTGATTTAGTATGGTACTTGCGAATGATGGTGTTAATCAAAATTTTCTGGTGTGTTGTGAGGTGCATGGATTGTCACTCGGTCTTGGCGACTATTGAGTTTGGGTTGTTCTGCAAGTTTGATACCTTATTTAAATACCGCGAGTTCAGAAGTGCGGCGCTGTGGGGTCATTAAGCTATTGCACGGGAGGAAACAGAGAACTCTAGAAACTAAGAGTTTATGTGCCTTATTGCTAGATCATTTCGGTACGTTACAGGAGAACTATAGGTTGAGCTAGCGCTTGTCTTCTGTATAGTGCCGACAGTGCCGGATTCCCCCACCTTTTCATAGATACCCTTTGGCTAGTACGAACAGCGGTGATTTGGTTCTATGGATGGAATCCCGCGCCGGTGAGAGCCCCGTTCGTTGCTAGAGATCTTCCTAGCCTAAGCTAATTATAATTGAAACGAATCTCTCCAGTTGACACCCCGTGAATGTTCTGTTATTTTTGATAACACAAAGCGGGAGGATATTTTCTAGGAGTTAAGGAGAGAAAGACGTTCCGAAGGACCGGGAAGATTCACGACAACAGACCCCTCCAAACATAGACCATACATCAAGATTAAGCAACCCGCAGGCGACAAGTAGCGGCAGGCATTGAGGGAATACGAGTTGTCGAAATCCATGCGGGTGGCAGATGGTATTGTGTAGTTTTTGTCGCGGCAGAGCGGTTGCCTCGCCAAATACCACTCGGTGGAAGCAGAAAATTAGCCCTCGATCACAGCCGGGAAAGAGGCCGGCTCTGGGCGAGCGCGATATCCGAGGTTTAGTGCAACTATCTGATTTACGTTCTCGGGTTGTATTGCCTGATATATCGCGCGAGCAGCTATCATGGTTCCAAGATTGAACCTAGAGGTGTCGGCGATTATCTATCCCGAGTTCATGTGACCTGTTTGTTTTGCTTGCGTGCAAGGTGTAGCGGCGGCTGGGATATACTCCTGCCTTTACAAGTAGCTTAGAGGGTGAGGAGCCGAACAAGACAACGAAGTTTCTGACCATACCTTTTTCACACATTGCCGAAGTCCGAGGCTGCCACATTCCTCCCATCATACTCTACCGCTGCGCTTTCTGTTATTCACCCCGCAACCATTCAGACTTCTCCCCGCGGTAAACTCGGGGTAGAATGTAATTCGGATCGTACCGTCTCTTTTTTTGTATCCTTAGGATTTTGTAATTCTGAGAATGTCGTTGTTCGTAGCTGCCGGGAGCAGTGTTGGGTTAATAAATGTCCAAGTTGGGGGCTGCTGATACCATGAACGAGTGATAATTTATGATACTCGTTGCTCTACCCCTGATAGTGTGTGGTGTAGCTGTTGACAAAAATTTTGCTTACGCGGAATAGGGACAAACTTGGGAAACTCCCCTGAAAGGGTGCTGGGTTGCGTAAGCTACCTCTGATGGATTGCTGCATTGTATTATACGTGACGAGTCAGCAATGCAATACCATGGGATTCTAGCTATATAGCCCTCTTTATTCTCCCACCCTCTCCGCTCAACTCCCACCCCTTACTTACCGCTAAATTACCTGCTGTACCTATCCTCATAACTCCAACGCTCTTTCTCCTTTTTGTCGGAGAATTACCTACCTTACTCAACTATGGAATACAACATGGTCCGTGGTTTTGACTCGGAACGGAAGATGGAGAAGACGACCGGGAGTGTTTTCGGACCTTTACCCGATCAGGATGTAAGTTATAATTTCGTCCTTTTTGATATTAAAGACGGTAGTGACTTAGGCTGCTTGCTAGCCCGATAATGGAATGGATATTGACAACAGTATGCCGGATGTGTCCCCCACGATGCGCTCCGCTTTGGATAACGCTTCATCGGGATATGGATCTGATGTTCGTATTCCGGATGGATTGGAATCCACGCTTGAAGGGGGGGAACGAAAATACGAGGAAATTAACGGTAGTGCACTAGGAGCGATGTAGGAGGGGATTTGTGCTGACTGAGTGACTTGGATTTAGAGGCCTCTGGTGCACCGGGTCCGAGCCAGCAGATGGAGGTTGAACAAAGCATTTTAGGGGGTTCTCGCCTCCAGTTTCCACAATTCAACTTTGCTCTCGGGAAGCTCTCGCCGGTATGGGAGCCGTGGCGTCCCTCGTGCCACGATGATTTAGACACCGAAGAAACCGGTTCTTCCAGAAGGGGCACGGTGGAGCAGATTCCGGGTTCTGTCGGTCTAGGGACGGACACTGGTATTTTTTCTGCCTCAGAGGCATCTGGTATTCAAGAGGCAACTATCGAGGCTGGTTTTTGTGGGGTCGACGTGTCATACCCGAATGACCAAGGCTTAGACGGCACATTCTTGAGCTCTTTCAATCAGGAAAAACGATCGGCTGTCTCGGCACAACCGGTGGTGAAGCTGTCGCTGATTGATGTGCGTCAACCTCCCTCCCTATTGCGAGAGAATTCTGCAGTCCCTAGCCAGAAGGAACGATCCCCCCGGGACAAGGATCCCTTCTCCTTTAGATTTCCTATGCGTGTGCCTGAAGCGCCACCCAATGTCGGATTTTCGTTCTCACCTAGATTGGATACGATTCCAAATGGAGAACCAGAGGTGTACGGGACCAAGTCTGATCGGAACAGGTGCGGAAACTCCCGATCAAGACTAGTGAAGACTGCAAAGCGTCATTTTCGTAGCGGCACTATATCTCCCGATCTTTCACGTTTGGGCGTGCCTGTTGAAATGAGTGGAATGACAGGAGAAACTCCACTTACGGGGTTTCGGTTTGTCGAACCTTATCATTCGGGTTCTGGCGGCCTCGTAGCTAGGGACCTAGATTCCACGGTAAGGGTATCCTGGGTGGTTTAATCCATATGATATATCTCCCGTCATGGTGGCTAAGTGGTTTTTGGTTCACGGGAGGTACTAATTTAATGTGTGCCTTAGTGTTTGTTGTGTAGTAGTTCCAATGTTTCCCCTCGTTGTCACCCGTCGTTCGATGGAGGGTATACCGAGTGGTGTGATCAGAAACTGTCCGAAAACACTTGTGGTGGGGTTCAAGAGGCAGACCGAGAAGCTGGCTATAGGCGGCATATACCCCGAAATACCGATGTGCAGGTTTGGGGCACGGAAATAACTGTTACCCGAGATGGGTTGCATGGTAAAAGAGGGGTTGAGGATTGCTCCCTTAGCTCTTGAGCTGGTCGGGCTGGCCTTGCTTTCGCCGTTATCATCTTTATGCCCCTTCTGGTCAACAGGGGAGAGATTCCTTGGGGGACGTTGTCGCTATTGTCAATTATTTGGGCATGAAACCAGAGGTTTTTCTATTTACGGAAGAGGACGCCTAGTGTCGCCTTGTTGGGGCCTTCATAGGAGTATCTCCTTCTGCTCAGTATTTGTATTGAGGCTGTTCGTAGAGGTCTATGGGTGGGTCTAAACAGGAGGGATCAAACTTATAGAGCTAGAGAAATCAAGGGATTATTTTACCTCCAACTTGCACAGACAAAGTTAGTGATCACTGGGCAGGCTTCGGTGAAAATCGGCCCAGACCGGGGGTGGATGGAGGTGATTTCCCGAGCTCCTTAGCTGGTGGGGTCCCTGGGCTAGCGTGGCCCTCTTCCAGAGTTACATATTTGGTGCAATGTTGCTATCAGTGTCGTGTCTCTAACCACGCCAAGAATAATTTCTTAACCCTAGCCATTATTGCTCTGTGGATCAGGCTGATGACAATACCAATAAAGTTTCGGTTTTGTAGTGCTGGGGCGTTTGGTGCCATGCTTGGTATCACATTCGCTCGTGCTGCTTTATGGGGTATCACTTTGCCCATGGCGTTAAAATTAAGGCAGCTACTCGAAAAATTATGAGCATTGAGGAAAAGGGTAAAGTACGGCCGAAAATCCCCCTAGGATAAACCTGGAATATGGGCTTGGTGACAGTGATGGAGGGGGAGGAAATAGGGGTAGGATTTGACAAAAAAGTGCCCCGTGGGTGAAGTGTACGCATCTCTCTTGCTGGAGAAGTTGATCCCAGGGCGGTTTACCAGACATTCTAGTGACATCCCAACCAGTGAGGAACGCTTTGACCGCGGTATGAACATTTTCTACGAGCTTCTCTGAACTGATAGGTAGGATTTTGCTCGCTGGGAGTAATGGTGATGCGACTCATGCGAGGGACGACGTTGTACGGATATTGTACGGTAGTGGAAACTCTCTCTAATCCGGGGCAAACCGCACCAGATAGAGTAAGAGATGATTTAGCTCCTGTATAATTGACACTTCACCCCACCGCTACCGACCGATCTGGTTACGGCACTTAAGAGTTTCCGGGGTACTGCGGGGGGGGGTATCGTGACTATTTGTCATGTTTAGCGGTGGGTAATATAAAGTATGATACTATCCTGGGTCAAAAAGTTTGGCTCGGGGACATCCTCTTGCGGAAGGATTCCATCTCACAGCACTACTCAGAGAGGCAACAATCAACCAACGCCTATAAAATCTACCGGAATTTCATAGCGCATTATTGAGCTTGTGGATTCTGGAGTTCTGACACCATTTCAGATGGAGTCCCATACTTGTACAGTACTGTACAACGCTCTTGCTAAGTCACCTCGGCGCCAGCTGGCACTGGACGGTGCAGCTGTGGATGGTGGGGCCCGGCTCTGCTTCTTTCTTTTTTTCATGCTTTTTAGTGTGTTGGGCGTGGAATGGATCTCCAACTGACGTTCACGATTCTAGCTGTTTTCGACATGGTACTGTGGCATTGGGGATGTCCCTTTGAATGTGTCTATTTTTTTCCCCTTCCTCTTATGGTCTTGTTTGGCACACAATCATACAGGGAAGCTGCCATTTTTCTGAAATCTCACTGATTTATAATTCCCTTTTCCCATATCAAACTACTAGGTCTTTGTACCCTAGGTTAGATGCTATCATTCCTTTTCATGAGTTTGGTAAAAATTCATTCACAATGAATGATTTGTATTAAAGGGAGTCAAGCTGATGGATGGATAGAAAATATTTGTTCCTACAAATTGGTTGATCCTTTACCTTTGTATATATGTTGAAACCATATATCTGGACGGCGATTTTGTAATTTTTAAACCCTTATACCTAGTAAATTTATACTCCAAAACATGAAAATTAATGGAAAAAAAAAAATTGAAAAAAATGGAATTGAAAATTGAAAATAAAGAAAAAGACCATTTCAATTGGTGTGCCAAACAGACCTCCATATGTTTATAAATATATGATGGGGAAAAAAAATGCCATTTTTCTTGGGCTCCAAACAAGGCCTAAGTTTAGTTTGAGTGGCAGGCGGCAGGCGGCCTCTGGTTGATACTGCAAGTACCCCCCACCACTATTCGCCGGTATTAAATACATACCGTACATGTTCCGTGAAAGAAGTCGATTGCGATCATTTGGCGGTATTGGGAGGGGATGAACTGACTGCTTGTGAACATAGGACGGGGTTCTTTAAGATTGCTATTATATCTGCCGCTACCCAATCGTATGTAATGGGTCTTCTAGTTCACTGCTGTTCACAAAACACAGGACAGGCATTATGATAAGCTAATGAATAATGGGAATGAGGAGTAGGAAATACAATAATATGGACCGGGTCTAACTGGAACTCCAGGAAGTGAAAGGATGAACAAGAAAAAGCACATCCATCATGGAAACCTATTTACATCGGAATCGGCGGAGGTAGGTCTTGCCCGTGTGCCCCGGTTCTTCGCTCGGCAATTATTCGCGGAATGGGAGCATGTATGCTGGCCAAGGATATAGGCGAGAAATGCTAAAAAGAATGGAGGGGGTGATGGTAAAATCCCCGTCCACTCGGCCGCAATTGGGAGGGTTGGTTGGGTGTTGTTTTGGGGATGAGTGTCAGTATACCTTGGAGCACTGGGCTTCAGTCACTAGGAAGGGGGGGTTGAAAGAACCTGGGTGGCTTCGGTTGGGGCGATGTCGTTATCTACAGACCCGCTAGCCAGGCTCTGCTGGTGGGAGTGCAGTCACGACATTACTCGCACTCGCACTCCGTAGTGTCTATAGGGCTATTTAACCCGGATTTGAGATAGCCCCTCCGCCTCCAGCCATAGTTCTGAAGCTAAATTTATATAAAACATTTGGAAAGAAAATTGAACTAGCGAAACGAGAACAAATACCGGAGGGGAAGCGAAAGCTTACCCACTCGAAAACAGGACAACTCCCATGAACCGCCCTTCGGGGGCGGAGCTCCCCACAGAGTTGGTATCTGAGCTCGGTCCATATTTCTAATCGGTTTCAAGTCTGGGGAATCAGCAGGCTAAGGCATCCTCTGATATCTCAGTCTTTCCCCTCCGACATTATCCCATAGATTGTAGGCGGACCACTCCGGGAAGACCTCCAACAAAAAGGAGCTGTTGACGATGCCTCCTAGGCCTTTTCAGCTAACCTGTTACCTATACCGTACCTCATCCAAAGCTCAACCTCCAGTAGTCCACCGGACTGCTCCGATGCCGATACTCGAGTGCAAACCGACACACCGCCCCCAACCTTCCCGCTTCCCCACACTCATCTAGGTACGGGACTCTTGTACCTACTCTCTATAACATTCCCCCGGCGTCCAAGCACAAACCTCCTGAAAGGGAGATAGCGGAGGGTTGCACCGGGCATGGGGGATGATTCCAGAGACAACACAGATGTTCTTTCGTGATGCCTCTCCTTGAAAACTGTTGAAACCCCCAAGCTACTGCTTGCCACACTTGACCGGTGACCCCCCTTTCCGTATTCCCTGACCCCCCCCCTTCCCCCCTTGCTTCCATCCTATTGCTCGTTCGTCGTTCGTGGGTTTGTTTGCACACGACCGGGCGATGGGCACGGAACGGTGGCGGGAGCTGGCCAAGCGTGGCCTGGTGCAGCATGCGGAACTCCCGGGAGCCGTATGCTCACCGGGAGTCAGGAAAGCGACCGGAAGGCCGCAACAGAAGGACAAGTGCTGGGGGGGAGGCAGCGGCGGTTTGTTTCTGAGTTCCTGTTTTTTGTTAGTTTGCTGCTTTGTTAAGTTTGTTTCATTAATTTGGATGTTTGGGGGACGGGGGAAGACTTACCTGGGTGGTGGGGGGATGGGGGATTGATTATTACCGATATATACCCCTGTCCCTACCGTTAGTTAGTTTAGTTAGTTGAGAGTCATTGAGAGTGGTTGATGGGATAGTTAGAGAGGAGAAAGAGAGAGAGCGGTGAATGGCGAAGAAGTTTTTCTTACACCACTTTCGCAGTTTCTTGGCGTTTCGTTTCGCCGAGTGACCGGTGGTGACAGCGGGCGCCTAAAAAAAACCTTTCTTCGAGAAATATGGTGTGTAAATTTAGTATTACAGACATACTCAAAGTGCGCACCTCGTAGACTATGGAATACTAGTGGATCCGGATACGGACCGAGAGTAGCCCACTCATCAAAGAGTGGGAGACAGTGACGGGCATATCACCTGGGGGGGGGTGTTGTAGAAGAAATATTTATCGTATAGAACCCCCCCGCATGGCGCCGATACTTGAACACCCCCGACCTACGGAGAATTAAGGGGTGCGTCACTCTTGTAACAGACTAATTATGGGATGATAATACGGTAGTACACGGTACTGAAAAATCCCGTTAAATCCACCATCGCCGGCAGCCCTACTATCTCTAGGTCCAGAGACGATCACTCCCGGAAAGTCTTGGAGTTCCCGAGAGACGGTTCAAGATCATCCCTCACCACTTGCTGAATCTCATTCATCGGTATTCCCAATCTGGCTGCCTGTCAGGCCAAACCCATCCCGGGCCATCGAGATAGTGGATCTCAGGAGGCTTTGCCGGTATACCATTAACCAAGTACTGTACCGGTTTGCCACTCTCTCGGCAGGGCATCCCAGCAGCGAGGAAAGCTCTTACTCATCCCAGTGCCCAAGCACTTAGGCGTCCAATTACGTGCGCATTTCTCCGGGCACCAGAATGCCATCCTGAACGACAAGTTACTGCAATCCAGGAAACCCAGAATCTTATTTTACTCGTACAGTTCTTATGCCATGCAGGGTATCGTAACACTCCAACTGGTCACCACTGTGTCTTCCAATAAGATAACTCCACTGTAACAAAATTACGGCCATGCAAGGGATGGATATTAGTATGGATCATAGTGCTCTGGGATACCAAGTATACCCGGCAGATTCTTGGACCTGGTTCTCCGATAACTCCCATCCTACCCATTTTCGCTAAGTTAGCTGATATCTCCTTTCCATGCTCCACGCGAGTCACGTGAAACTATACCGGTAGACAGTTGAACAGGAGAAGAAGAAAAGTACAAAATTCCACCTAGTGGCCTGGATAACCCGGGTTTTCATGCTGAGCTTTCCCAGAAGTAGGCCCGGCCGGTCAAGAGAGCTACGTTCCGCCATCTAGGATTTATCTAACCCCGCCTGCTAGCCGTACTACAACTTAGATATCTGCAGGCATCCAAACGGCCAGGAAAGCACGTATGTCGCCCGCAGATATGCCCCGATCGCAAAAGTATCCGAAAGTTCGGGATTCGCTTCGCCCGGCACAACCGTTGCTGACACGGTCAAGTGGGCAGAAGGAATCGGTGAGGAGCGGGGGAAATGATAACAATAATAATAAGACAAACGCTTAAAGGATACTGTTAGAGGTTTTCTTATTCATTTGCCCTTACACGAGCTAGAGACCGTAAGGCTAGTAGTGACAGGTTAGGAGAAGCTTTCATCCGTAAAGTGTCGTTTCCCAAGTGGTGTCTCCTGTGGCCAGCCAATAGATTTTACCACATTCACAATCTCACTTATAACCAGAGTATGCTATATAGCCATAGTAATCATTAATAATTGATTCTCACTACCTTCGTACATAATTTCACGAGTGGCCACTATCCTTAACTAGTTCTAGTAATTAATATACTCTACAATAAACTACCCTTTAGCTATCCGAGGTGGCTTAGGTGACGGCATTAATAACATCCAATTCTGAATAACATCCAATTCTGGACACCAATTACTTTGTAGAAAATCTAGAGATTATGTGATGCAGGCTTATCCATAGTGGAGACTCTCGAGTCCTTAGTCTGCACGTGGGTGTTTAGAGTCACAATAAGATTAAGATTGAGGTTTGTAAATACTTGCTTGTACTTGCTTAGCCAGGGAATATCCGAACTCATTATATGAGAAAGTAGTTCAATTACTAGCAGCAAACCTGTCTTCTTAATAATATACTTGATGCAAATACTCTATGCATGATTTTTGCTTTTCTCGTTCTATGTAATCTCTCGTTTCTCAAAAAACTGGTGGTATCGTGCGAGTTGTTGAGGCACTTGATCCAATATCCTTTCCATACGTGTTTCCTTTAGTTCCTAGCTGCTTCACCGTCCGGCTAAAAAGTTTGGATATATCCTTCGTGCTTCCTGCACACCGGATGGATGTACAAAAAAAAAACGAAACTCCGCAAAAATGCCCTAGACACTAACAAACAGGCAGCCGACGCTCCCGGGTGTTACTGGCCTCCTAGTTCTTCTCTAATGATCCAATAACCTGCTCACACCATAGACCTCCTCTTTGAAAAAATACCTGCGGTTTCTATCTTTTAATACCATGTTTAGCAATATCCTTCCTGTAATATATCTCTCCTGGTCTATCCTGGCTTCTTCAGATCAAGAAGTGAAGAAATAAGGCCTCATACGAGAAAGATTCAGACCCAGGATATTACGTTGTCTTAGTTATAGCTAGAGAGTACAACAGGAGAAGTCATTGGAGAAGAGTGCGTGACTACCGGTGACTTTCAACAGACAATACATCCCCAATCCAATGAATTGAGGTTCATGGAACCTTATTCGCAGTTTAACCCGCTTCCTAAATTCCTCCCCCACCACTCCTTTGATATCTTGAATAATTCTAGCCTATATTTAACATTCCTCCCATCTATAGTAGTCCATCCGAGATCCCAGCAGCCCCCGGGAGTCCCTTGAGGTCACCAGAAGTTCCCCCCGTTTCCCAGACCACCAGTGCTACACCTTGTGGGACCCATTGCCCAATTTGAAGAGTGCCGCCCTCTACATTTAGCCCCCAGGACGGGCGGCACATGGCATCCTATCCTATGAAAGGTTCTAGGAAGCCTCCCATAAAGCGCCGTCGATACCCCAGACGGCCGGGAACATGGGATGTACATAAAAGTGCCGCGCAATGTATCGCTCAGGCTAGGGGGAATTTCTAAAACCTGTTTCCTCGTATTATTTAAGAAGGAGATCTAGAATCGCTGATCAGTAGTTTGTAGGGATAGAGCAACAGTCACTTTTGGTCCTCCCTTGGCTAAAGAATACCAAATTGTTTTGCCTTTCCATTCAAATTAAAATGTAATCTTCCAAAGGGGAAAATATGTGATGATTGTATCTGGGCAACCTTGTAACTATTTTAGCAACGGAGTTTCCTCTGTCTCCGGATATTGATTCCTAGATTCAGAATTGTCAGCCAGGTAATGAAGGATGGAAGCTACAGTGTATCCATGGAGACCTCTCTTTGACCGTAGCACACAATAGGGTCACTAGGTAGCTGTGACTAGAATTGGCAAGAAGTTATGGAATAGTTGTTTGGGGTTAGTAACCGTACTATGGATTCACCACCATACGGGGCGGTGAAAGTGAAAGACGGCCGTCTTTAGGTTGGATGGCTGCCCCTACGTGGTGGAAGGGCGCTGGTAAGGGGGGACCGCGGGGAACTACCAGAGATGGCGGGGGACTCCCAGGTGACTGTGGGTGTCGTATATTGCATGTTACTTGGTATTGCTTTAAGATGGGTTGTTGCAGGTTGCATGCAACATGCTGTAGATTCATGCTTACTTGTGTGTTCTTCCTTGTCACCTTGTCTGGAGGCCGCGCGTCTACTGTTTGCTCTGAGAGAGAGGCGAGAACCCAGCTCGGCTCTCAGTGTAAGTGGGCGGCTATAAAAGGACACCTGTTCTTGTTGTTTCCTCTAGATAGACTCAATCAACGAACCTTCCGCTGCTGAAAACTCTTGACACTCGTGAGATTCTAACAGTGGGGAACAACATATCATTCCGTGAACAACCTCATAAATGGTCAAACGCTTGTGGCTTAGAAGGACATTTTGTTCATGGGATTTTAGGGAGTAGGACGGTAGTCCTTCGTTGTCCATTCAGTCCTACCGCTCCCAGGTGTAGTCCGTCCTGGTACTGGCGAAAAGGCGGGCTCCAGGCTATAGTCCGCCCCGTCCTACCCCCGAGGCGGACGGACTGGACGGCTATGAACACAGAGTATAATTGACCCCTTGCTGTTCCTCTTAATGGGCAGCGAACCTGGTACTATGTCCGCTAACTTAAAGTTCTCTATCCCGATCCTGTCTTACGGATGCCATGACGCGTTGACAGACTTCCGATAGAAGCATATAATACCACTTTCTCATGCCCACCTCCTTACCACAACTCGCCTCATAACACATCCCCAAGAAGTCTCGCTATCCCTCTCCCCAACATGTCTTGTTGAGAAAATGATTGATATGGAGGTAATGATCGGTAGTGAGGGTTTACGCAGCGGAGTAGAATCACGCAAGTGGAGATGGGAGGTTTCTCTCAGGTAAAGAGAAAGACTGTGATTGATTGCTTAAGGATGACTGAGATGAAGAACTTGAGGTGAGAGGTAAAGTACAGGAAGATGTTCACTCGCAAGAGAAGACAGAAGGGAAGAAAAAGACAGGGATGAGAAAGTTTGCATGGCATACACGTCTTACAGGGGTACAGACATATACTACTGACGCCTTCATGTATGAGCACATCCCGCATCAAGTGCGGCCATCTACTGCTATTTCCAACATGTCTCATGCAATAGAGCTACTGCCTGTGGCAGAACCCCCCCTCCCCGCCCGACAACCGAATCCCCTCCCAGACCCTATCCCGGCCCCACCACAGGGCCCACCCCCCGACCTACACCCGAAACCCCGATCACTATGGCGTCGTGTCCTAAGGGGCATATACGGTTGGTTCAACCCATTGGGATGCCCCGGACAATACTGTTTACTAACTTGGTGGACCTGCCTCCCACAGGGTTCTTCAAGGACCAGGGTTCGGCAATCGCACCCCTGGTTGCTGGGTTCGGTGTGGCGGCAGTGGTGACGAGAGAGAAACCGGACTCGCCCCCCAGCGACACTGAACTCCAGCGGGAGTTGTCGGCTCTGAAGGGGGAGTTATGGGCTCTCAAGAGGTAGCGGGAGGAGTTGCAGGCTGCCCTGGAGGTCCAGAAATTCTACCACCGCTTTTATAAGGAGCGCCTTGAGGGGAGGACCAAGGAGGCTTCCCCCCGAGTTGTTTTCGGTGGGGAGGAGGTTCGGATCGGGAGGGACATGCCCATCGGTGGTGTCTGGCTTCATTGCCAGGCCGCCGAGAGCCCGGCCACTGTGGGGGGGGGTTGTATAGGGGACGGTAGGGCATGGGGGCCTGGCGAGGTTGTGTAGAAGTAGGGGGTGGTGGGGCACGGGGGCCTGGAGCGGTGATGTAGAAGTAGGGGTGACCGGGTGGAGGTATGTATGTGTAGGAGGGGGTGGAGCGGGGGGGGGCGCTGTTTATTATTGTTTGTATTTTTTATTTCCTGTACTCTACTCTTGTAGAATTATTCAATGTACACCCACTCATCAGAGGTGCTCGTGATCTGAGACGCGTTTCCTGGTGGGAGTCCCATCCGGTGGGGAGACTGAGTGCAACCCGATATTGACAACACCCCCGCCTCCTTTCCCGATAGGGCACTGCAACAAATATTTCTTACCGTATTGGTTACCGTTTAGCATACATATTCGCACCACGGGATCAAAAGATTATGAATACGGACCATTAACTCTAGGGACTAATGGGCCACCCGGAAGCATACGTTTTTTTGTTGCAAGGATTCCATTGCCTAGTGATTGATTTCTCTTATGTCGCGTGTTGTTTTCTCCAATAATCCTCGAGTCTCTTACTATGCGCATACCCGTCGCGGATGAGGACACTACGAATATTATTCCAGTAAATAATTTACCGGTAACTGTGCCAATGTTGTGAGTCCGCCACAACCTTTGGTTGCTGGTATGCTCGCAACCTTGGGCACTCTCCCGAGAGTGCACTACACCTCAACCCCTCATTCGGCTCGACCCTACTTTCACGCCTAATCCAAACCAAAGTCCCACTAAACAAAAATAACAGTTATAAAAGGGAGGAAAAAGAGAGGCAAGAGCTAATTACAGAGACTTCAAACAATGTGTGAGAATGTCAGAAGGAGGTTTAAAGCATCAAAGAATGTTTGGTATTGGTTCATAATTGTTAAATTCACATCCAAATTGAAACTGGCATGGAGCCGAATCTTGGGTTGAGCGGAAGGGCACGTCTGAGACGTGCCACAAGATTTGCAACTGCCCGCAGTTACATAATCAGCCGACACCTTAGGACAGTTATCCGGGGCGGGCAACCGATAAAGCCATCATCCAGGTGAAGGCGATTCCATGAAAAACCAATCTTCATCCCACTTCTAAGTTCAGTCCTGGTACTAGCGTCCCCTCGACCACTCAACCAGTGTTCCCAACCGTCCCGGGCGGACGGCAGGGCCCTGGCGGGCAATAGTCCCGAGCGTCCCGGGCAGGGTGGGGGAGGACGGCCGGGCAAGGCGTCCATCTTCGATACCCACTCTAGCCTGCAGGTTGACGGCCGAGCCCTGCAGTCTTACTGTAAACGGAAACTTCCGGTAGGCCCTGGCGTCCTTGGCAAGGACGGGCGTCACCAGCAGGGCCCTACCGATTACCTGTAGGGCTCTACCTATTACCCATAGGGCCCTACAGGCATTTCACAAATATGATAGGGTGCCTTGTGTCTAAAGCGTGCATTTTTTTATATATTTAATCATATGTTTATTGATTCTGGCTCAAAAACGTACATGCAGCTTGCGTTATGGCATACAAAAAGCCTTAATCCAATGTAAAAACAAAACAAATATAATGAAATTCCACAACCCCTCCGCAAACTTCTTTTCCCACCTACTAAGTGCCCCGCCAGGGTGGTTCCAAGCAATAATCTTCCCAGGTATCAGGCTTTGTACGGCCCTAGGCTAGTATGCCCAAATTTACCATGAACCCCAACATGCAAGGAGACAGTGCAATTTCAAACACACAGAACAGGCAGCCAGGTGGCCAGGGGGCTTGCCACAGTAAGGAAAGGCAGCTGAGCTACTGGACAAAAGGTATGCCAGCCAACAGTAGGGTGTCAGCTAAAGAGAGGATGCGCCCAAGGCATTGGGTCGAGAGAATGCTAGTCCAGAAGTATGGTGCCAGCACAGTAGGCCCTATAGGGTAAGTGGTAACCATGGCCACCTCCTTTTTCCCCTCACTAAGAGCCAGGAGCTCAGGCTGAGAGTGATAGGGGCAGGCATGTAAGTGGACATGGTGAGGGCCATCACAATTCACATACTATACACAGAGTTAGGACAGGAGTGGCCAAGAATACAGCAGGTAAAGGTAGGGCAAGAGTGACCCCCTGTAGTATGAGAGGATATGCACCAATGGTAGGCTACAATGGATACACACTTGTTGGTATGGTATCCAAAGTTCTGACAGGTAGAACACAGGATACAGTGATTGAACCTAAGATGATATTTGGTTCAGAAAGTGGTAGAAAAGGCCGAGAGGCCCAGGTATTTGTCTACAAATAAGAATGCCTTGGGGCTAGTGATGGAAATGATGATAGAGGAGGCAGCCTTGTCCTCCCTGTACTCATCTGGAGTAAGCCACATGGGAGGCTCCACCAGAGCTAGTTCAGAGTTGAATATTGTAAGCTTAGTAGCTACTAATGCCTGGGAGTAGAAAGTGGGAATGCTATAGACTGGAAGCTAGATGGCTGGGTAGTCCAAATAGATAGTGGTAGTACCAGGGATGAGGTGAAGGAAGAAACCTGCCCTGCTATTGAGTAAGGTTGCTGTAATAGGGGCAGTCCTAGAAAGACTAATCCTAAGGATACAACTGCACCAAACTTCTAAGACTTTCGAATACTGCTCTTGCAAAATATGAAGAATAAAGGTGTTACGGCTACCCGGCAATGGAGGAGGAACAGGTATTGAATCTTTGGTTGAATATATTAGGTGTGGTTTTCTTGATTGCATAGTTGGATTTCCTTTGTACCTTGATTGGAACTTGTTGCCGTACAATGGAACTTGGTGGAACCTGATGGAAGGATTGCGGCTGCGTGTGATGCTAAGAACTTTCTTTTGTATAAGTGATTAAGGAGGATTTTCTTTCTATATAAAGGAGTGTACCCCTTTACATTTTACGTTCTTTATACTATCTAGTAATCTCCTTCAGACACCTATACTTAGGAATACACCTCTCTTCTGCCTCGCATCCTCTTGAACCCTTGAACCCTGACCCTGAACCCCTAAATGGCTTACCTCATACAACTTGGTTAGGTTGTACACCCGTACCTAGACCTTGCCTCTGAACTCCTGCATGCTCCTACCATGGTATACCTTGGGCTACGTTAGGAGGTAGGTAACTCTAAGGTCAAGTGAGTATACTCTAGGCCCTATAATCTTCTGTCTTGGAGATAGTCAAGAAGCTTCGTAAAGATAAAGATAAAGTAGAACAAATATATTGATAAGATCTCTTCTCTGGTCACTGATGATAAACTTAAGCTAGGGAGGCACCCCGATATTTATAGTTCGCATCTGGGTGGTCACGGCCTACATCCAATCCCTTACTGACTATGTACCTACCATACTAACAATTCAGTATCTTTAGAGTACAGAGTCTATTTGACCCTGAAAACTAACTTCCCTGCTCTCTTCCTGAGTGGAGTGATCAGCTCTGTCAAAAGACTTATCAATAACTCTTCTATGTACATAGCTTAGAGTGCATGACAAAGATAACAAACTCGACTAGCCAGTTGTTTTTAACCAATCATGAACAGGTCTTCTGGATGACTCTAGTTCATGCGAGCTATAGGAGCACTTATATTACTTCTTATAATAGCATATAGACTTGCAGAGGTCGTAGCTTTATAACCAACCAACCAATCTGAACCAACAAAGTCTTATCTTATAGAGTGGAGCTCCTTCTATGTTATCCAGTGAAAACCCATCAGTCACATACCTTATATCTCTGCAGGGCAGGCTGCATAGATGCCTTATCGTTCCATGCCATAATATGACATTATTATGATAACTATGGTGGGGCCCAGAGTCGAACATGTGACTTTATGCATTTAGTCATGTGCTATACCGATTATGCCTCTATGTATAACAGGCTACCTAACCCTCAGACACTACCCATTATAAAAAGTAAATAGTAAAACTTAATATTGTTAAGCTGTAGTTTATCTTAATTAAGGTCTCAAGAGGTCAATAATTGTATCTGTCACTTTTCAAATGTGTATAGTATAGTACAATCTTAATAACCTTGTACGAAAATGCGACACAGTAGAAAGAGTATACTGTGGATATGCTAAGCAAGGAGGAATCTTGTATGAAGGTAGATTGGTAGAAGTTCTTGACCTTAATTCTCTTAAGCAAGATAAGTGGTAATCCCTATTTACACAGGTGTGCATCCTTTGTGTAACTAAGTGGAAATGTAAGGAAAAACATAAGTATCGACATGTTTGACCGTAATATAAGTAGGATAAACATAAGTTTGAACATGTCTGACCCTGAAGAACTGCCAAGGAAATCCCATAAAACATGCATGTATCTGTGATAGTATGAGTGGATAATTAAAATATGATTGTAAATGTTAAGAATCCTACCAGGTAGGACCTAGCGACAGGTAACGATACTTCTCTGTAAGGTGATAGCTCTTAGGCCTATGCCTACGCGATCCCGATAGTCCAGTCCTTTGACTACTATCGTGTTCGTGCCTATCTTCTTATCCTTCTTAGTCCTTGATTAGGACTTAGTCGTTCGACGTGGGAGGAGAAATAGTTTTCTCGCTTGAGAGGAAAGACAATTCTCGGGTTTCTTAAGATAAATCTTAAAGAGCGTAAAGGTGGGTTTTATTGATAATAACTTAAAGGTAGGAAATAAACAAGAAGAACATGTGAAGAGCTAATACTAGGGGTCCTAGTGACCCTTTATATAGTAGCTCTTCACCTGGCGTGACTCATACTTATGTGTCACGCGACCCTTGTGACTCGTAACTATGAGTTACCCGAAATCCATCAGCCGACTCTTATGAGTCGCTGCACAACATGCCTAAACCTAATCAAAACCTTAATAACTATTTCAGATGCGCAACTTGCGTCACCTGAGTGAAACCCATGACTCATAACTTGAGTCATGTGCGAAAATCATAACATCGTGTGACTCACAAGTGTGAGTCACCAACAGGTAAACATAATAACCTATGGCGCACTAGTGTGCGTCATGTGAAATCCCCACATACCTATAGCTTGGAAATCTGAGCTACGTAAAATCTGCCTTGCTTAGTCACAGTTTGTGACAGTAAATCAAATGACTGATGACCATGCATGATGATGTATAAAATGTAAGAAATAAACCCAAATACCAGATAAGAAAACACATGATAATCTCCTAATTGTATCATGAAATATTGATAAAATATATATAATACATACTCCAGCTGTAGTAATGTTTATAGTCTAGGAATAATACTAAGTAGAGGAATATATAATATTATCAAAGAGAATATACATATGAAATAAATTAGAAAATTCAACACTATCTATCTTGACTATGAACTGAGAAGGCCTACAATACTCCCTCAGAACGCTGTGGTAGTAGTGGGACCAGTGGGTACTACCCATGGTTTCTTACCCCCAGTACACCACTTACCATGATGAGAATCATACTATTAGAGGCCTCAAACAACCTATAATGAGCCTATGGCAAAGAGGCATATGTAGGTTTGATTGGCATAAAATTTTCCCAGATCTCTCTGGCACTATCCAAGACTATCCTGGGGACCCTGCTGGATAGCTCATGCTAACTCCATCAGTTTTGATCTGTTTTACTGTATTCTTTTTCAAGAAGGTACCTAACCTTCTCACCTTAACCCTCTTATATATCCTGTAAATAGCTTTGAGTTGGATAGATAGCAGCAACATATACAATGTTATAGACAAGTCTTTATAGACTACACTTTACTTGTAAGATAGCAACTTCACCCATTTTGGCCCCTAATGTCCAGGGCAAACCCTGGGGCCACAGGTACCTGAGGAACATTTCTGCCAAGCTACAGCATGTTCGGAGCACTATAGCTCCTCCTGTAGTCTTCCGATCAGAGTGCAAACAAGTATCCATCACTGGCAATTATTATTGTATAACAAACAATCCTAATATTTTCAGAAAATCTTCAGAGAATATTTCTGGTGGAAGGTAGGATAATAGTGTCCCAAAGATAGGGTAAGTATGTTCATGGTGATACAAAACTAGTCTCCATGGCAGAGTAACATGACATTCTTAGGCTGGGTAAACTCACCTGGCCTTCTGACCTATCCTCAGGCCGGAATAGACCTAGTCACATTACTTCTGCTCCACTACTTAGGTACACCTATTCCTTAAGTACCTTGTATTCTTAGAGATACCTGAACCATCAGATATCCCTCAGACATGCTCCAGCATGCCTGCCTAGTCTACCATTTGACCTCTTAGTCTTATGCATAGGTATAGACATAGGTGCCATGGCTCTATAATATAGGATCGTTACAGAGAGTAAGCATAAAAAATACAAAGATAATATCAGACTATATAATACAAGAATTTAGGCCCAGTTTGGCATGCCAGAAAAATGCTATTTTTCTGACCTTTATGCTATTTTTCCATCATAAATTTTAAAAAAAAGGGCGGCATGTTTGGCATACAAATTAAAATTGCATTTTTTTAAATTTAGTATTGTTTTTTTTCATGGCATTTTTTTTGTAAAACATATAGGGCATTAGGGTATAATAGAAAGATAAAATAGAATAAAAAGAGCAATGATATGACTAATACAAGTATTATGAAAATGATAATAAATTTAAAAAAAAAAAATCTATATTATGATTTTAGTAAATATTCTAATTAGTTCAAGAATGATTTATGAAGAGTACAATGTAATGATCCTGCAATAATAAGCTATGGCAACCTACATCTATGCCTATATATAGGACTCTAAGGTTAAGTGATAGACTAGGTAGGCATACCAGAGTATGTCTAAGAAGATATCTGATGGTCAAGGTATCTCTATAAGCATAAGATACTTAAGGAATAGGTGTATTATACTGGTTTAGCTGAGTTGAATATTTACAATTGTAACGGGGGCTCCCTCAGGTAGATGGCTCCTAAGGATGCGACCGCACCAAACTTTGAATCTCTCAAACACAGCTCTTGCAAAAGTATAAAGAATAAAAGTAAACGGTAAAACTTAATATCGTTAAGCTCAGGCTTATCTCAATTAAAGTCTCTCGAGAGGATGTTGATTGTGTCGGGGTAGGAGAGTTCTCGTATAATCTTTAAGTAGTCAGACTTATACCAAAAACTCCCGGATCAGGTTACCCCGACCAACGTGAGTATGCCCTTCTCCGTAAGGGTTGCCCCGGCACCATTACCGTGTCCCCGAAGGGCTATAGGTGTCAGCGCACTCTAGCAGAAATCTCCCATATGCACATCAGTTCCTGCGAGGTGTTTACCAATACACCTGCCAGAGTGAAAACCTCTGCACATCGGTGTCTCATCAGTGGCTAACTGTCGAGACCCTTAGGAAAGCTAACTAAATGACTCTCTTCCCATATGCTATGACCTATGCAAGCACTCATAGACATCAGCTGTCTTCCGGCTAAGTTCTATCTTTCTTGATTTCAAACATAGGGGGTCTACGATGCTCCCTCAGAGAGCTGTGTCGACGGCAGGACCCATAGGCGCTACCCATGGTCCCTTACCCCCGGCACACCACTCACCGTGATAAGTGTCATGCTATTAGAGTCTTCAAACAACCCACAAAGAGCCTACGGCAAAGGGGCACGTGTAGGCTTGATTGGCGTAAAACCTTCCCAAATGTCTCCGGCACTACCCGGGACTACTCTGGGGACCCTTCCGGATAGCTCACGCTAGCTCCGTCAGTTTTGGTCCGTTTTACTCCGTTCCTTTTGGAGAAGGTATCTGACCTTCTCACCTTGGCCCCCTTATATATCCTGCGAACAGCTTCCGGTCGGACGGACGGCGACGACGCATACAGTGTTATGGACATGTCTTCATAGATTCCATTTAACTAGCATAACGGCAACTCCACCCATTTTGGCCCATGATGCCCGGGGCGAACCCTGGGGCCGCAGGTACCTGTTAGGAATAATTCTACCAAGTTACAGCTTGTTCGGAGCACTATAGCTCCTCTCGTAGTTTTCCAATCAAAGTGCAATCAAGTGCCCGTCGATCGTCATTGCGTAACAAACAATCCTAACATTTCCCGAAACTCCTCCCAGAACATTTCCGACGGAAGGTAGGGTAATAGTGTCCCAAAGGTAGGGTAAGTATGTCCATGGTGACACGAAATCAGTCTCCATGGTAGGGTAATGTGACTTCCTTGGGTAGGGTAAACTCACCTGGCCTTCTGACCTATCCATAGGCTAGAGCGGACATTGTCACGTTATTACCACTACTTAGGTACACCTATTCCTTAAGTACCTTCTGTTCTTAGAGATTTCCGCACCATCAGATATCTCTCGGATATGCGCCTGCATATCCACCTCGTCTACCATCTGACCTCTTGGTCTTATGTATGGGCGTAGACGTAGGTTACCATAGCTCTATATCGTAGGGTCGTTACAACAATATATACGTTTAGAAAATTTGACCAAGCCACTAATTTGTCATAATAATAAAAAGAGTGCTAGAATTTAAGTTTATTGAATTTAAACCTATTATTTAGTATTTTGTTTTGATTATAGGTCTAAACCCTGAAAAATGAAAAACCATTGCCAAACACAATTATTTCTCAAAAATGTCATTTTTTAAAAATAGCTTTGAAGCTATTTTCACAAAAAAATAACATTTCTTTTTATGGTGGCGTGCCAAATAGGGCCTTAGTATATTGGGCTACAGGATTCCGGAGCCAAACTGAATTTTTAGTGGGGTGTTATGGTTGCTATCACTAAAAAATTGTCATACTTTTTGTCAGAAATGTGGTTTAGAGTCTAGTCTTCCTGAAGTATATCATATCACAAAAGTTCAGAACTAGAGAGATTTGACAGTAGTAGGTGTTTTCAAGGATAGAGTACCTTGCAGGTATGAGACTGAGAGAGATGAAAGGTAAAAACCAGGAGATATTACTCGTGTCAAGCTTGTAACTAAGTATCACAACCCCTAGTTGCTGACTTGCTCACAACCTGGGCACTCCTCCAGAGTGCTAGCCAGTTCAACATGACTTTATAGTTCAACATGACTTGTGGCTCAACACAGATGTTTGTAGCTCAATATAGCTTTCTGTGGCTCAATATACTTTTCTTTGTAGCTCAATACAACTTTTTTTATAACTTAATATAATTTGTTTATAGCTTAATAGGTTTTATTTAGAATTTTAAGCAACAAAGATCCATTTAAGTTCTATAACAAAGTTCTTGGAAACTATGAAGTTCTATTAAGCTACAGGATTCTACTACACTTTAAAGCAATATTCTACTATAAGACTATATCTATCTAGTATCTAGCTTTCTTATACTACAATATTGTGTTAAGCTCTGAAATTATATAAATCTATCCATATTTGATTATCCAGGACCATAAGGTTATATGTAGTTATAAAGTTATATTGAGCCTTAAAGTAATATTGAGTTACAATTGTGAGTCATAAAAAAGTTGTATCAAGCCACAAAAAGCTCTGTTGAGCCATACAAAAAGCTGTGTTAAGACACAAAAAAAAAGATATCGAGCCACAGAAAGCTATGTTGAGCCACAAAAATCTGCGTTGAGCCACAAGTCTTTTGAACAAGCTGTGGAACCGGCGGTCGCAACGGCGAACGAACAGGAATCTATCGCAACTAGCCAATCGGAAGCCCGCCGAGTGACGAGGTATGAAATGAAACACCAAGCTTAAGCACGCAAAAGAGGATCGCCCAAGGCAAAGAAAACTTTTCACTTTCACTCTCTCCCGCTCCCTAACTCTCGCATACTTTTCTAACTAACGGCGAACATAGGAGACTATATCAACCATGGGCGACACCCGAGAAAACCACAGACTCCCCTCACCCCCCTCAGGTAAGTCCTCCGCTTCCCTCTCTCAGGCAAACACGCAAACTAACAAAGGGAAGACAAACTCGCGCCTCCCCCCTCCCCCAGGTAAGTTCCTGTATCCTCCGAGCAAACAAGAAAGAACTAACAAAGGAAAGACATAACTTGCACTTCTGTTGTGCGCCATTCCGCGGTGCTTTCCCACCGCACCTTTCCTCCGCTCCTTCTGTGGTCCTCCACCGTGCTCCTCTGGCGCTCTTCCGGCGCTTTTCCTGCGGTCCTTCACCGCGCGCTCTTCCAGCGCTCTTCCTGCGGTCCTTCACCGCGCGCTCTTTCTGCTGTCCTCCGCTGCGCTCCTTCCTGCGGTTCTCTGCTGCACTCTTGCTTCCGCCTTTCCTCTGCGCTCTCCTGCGCTCCCCCGTGCTCCACCGTGCGCTATCCTAGCACTCTGCCGTGTGCTTCCGAAGTGCACTACCGAAAAACTAACAAACAAGCAAACGAGCAAACCAATACCAGAAGGGAAGGAAAGGAAGGGAACTGGGGGGGGGGGATAGGAAATGGAAATGGGGAGAAGGGGAAGGGGAAGGTACCGGGCAGGTGTGGGGAGCAGCTTGGATTTCCAACACTCCCACTCTGCGAACCACGCTTGCCTGGTTTCTTGAAGCTGTAGATAAATAAAAAAAAATCTGATGCTCTGCATGCCCGTGGACTCTGTGTACTTGGGATGAGGTTTCTGTTCTGTTTCTTTCTGTGTACGCCAAATAAAAAAATAAAAATAAAATAAGAGTAAATCTTCGAGTCTTTCAAATCATACCACTGCTTCTGCTGTCCCACGCTCCCACTGCTTCCTCTACTCCCTCTGCTCTCAACCATGCTGACTTTTCCACTGCGCCTGCTACTTTCACTGCTCTCCACCATGCTGCCTTTTCCACCGCTCCTACTTAATGCAAGCCCATCTCAGCCCGGAACCTCTCCACCTTCTCCCGACTCAAATTTTTGGTTAGGCAGTCTGCAACCATGTCGCCGGTATGGAGGTACTGGGGGACAATTTCACCGGTAGTGACTTTTTCTCTGATGTAGTGCTCCTGAATAGCAATATGCTTGGTTCAGGCATGGAACTCTGGGTTGTGTGAAAGTGCGATGGCTTCCTGGTTATCAACATAGATCTTTGTTACTGGAGGTGTGGTATTTGTAGTAGGCCCAGGTCGACTAGGGATGCCAGTAGTGCTCTGTAATTCTGCAATGAAGCAGGATACCCAGATGGCCTCCTTAGCTGCTTGGGTGAGGGCCATGTATTCTGCTTCGGTAGAGGATAGTGCAACTGTCTGTTGCCGCTTGCTTGACCAAGATACAGCTAACCATGTAGGTTCCAACCCAGCTGTCTTCTTTTCAGTTAGGACACACAGGTATCCTCTGGTACTTTTGCGAGTGTCCAGATCACCGGCCCAGTCTGCATCACTGTATAGGACAGAGTGTAGGTCTTTGGTGAAGAAGGAACCAAGTCTGAGTCCTAGGGTAGCGGTCCTGCTAACATAGCGGAGTAGGTGCTTAGCAGCACTCATATGGCTGGACTTTGGTGCATTGCTGAATCTGCTCAATGCTCCTACTGCAAATGCGATGTCTGGCCGGGTATATAGCATGAGGTACATCAGGCTACCAAGCATGCTCCAGTATTCATGCCCATCTGCCTCTGAATCCTCCAAATCCGGGGTACCAGCCTGAGAGCTGGGTTTATCTTGCAGTTAGGTTCCGGGGTTGAGCGGAGTAGAGACAGTGTAGGTATTGGTGAGGTTGAAGCGAGCGAGGATTTTCTGAACATAGGCAGCTTGGTTGAGGGTAATTGGGTGAGGTCCACAGATGATTTCTATGCTGAGAAAGAAGTGAGCTTGCCCCATATCTGTGACCGGGAACTGTTTAGCAAGCTGGCCTTTAGCTTCATCCACCATTCTTCTCAGTCCTATCCAAAGAACATCATCAACCCAGATCAGTGCCCAACAGCACTCATGATTTTCCACTCTCAAATAAACAGCATGATCCTCCTGACTTCTCTTGAACCTGCAATTTCCAACCAAGTGCTTGTCCCACTCTTGATTCCAAATTCTTCCTGACTGCTTCAATCCTTAAAGTCTTTTTAACAATTTGCACACCTTCCTGCTCTGGCTACAGGTACTTCCAGTACCTTGCTTTTCCAGCACCAAGCCCTCCTGTAGCTCCATGAATATTTTCTCCTCCAATTTTCCAAGTAGTTATGCGCTTTTGATATCTGTCTGATCAATCTCATACCTCTGGGCAGCTGCTAGGGCGAGGATAATGCGGAGGGATGTGAGTTTGACAACCAGGGCAAAGGTTTCCAGGTAATCAATTCCATAGCGCTGAGTAAATCCTTTTGCCACCAAGCGAGCCTTGTATCTTACCACCTCTCCTCCAGCTCCTCTTTTCAATCTGAAAACCCACTTGCACTTTACCGGTGCCCTGCCTCTAGGTAAATCCACAATCTCCCAGGTGTGGTTGTCAGTAATGGAAATCAGCTCTTCTTCAATAGCTGCTTTCCACTCGGCTACTAGGTCTGAGTCTAGTGCTTCAGTATAGGAGACAGGCTCATCAGGGTCAAGTGGTCTGGAAGCAATAAATGCTTCATGTTGGAACCGGGGAGAGGTAAATTTTCCAGTAGTTGTACGGCGAGGTCTGGTAGAAGCGAGGGTTGGAGTAGGGCCAGTAGGTTGAGGACTGTTGAAAATTCGTGGTACTCTTGATCTTTCTTGAGGTAGGGGGATTGGTAGTGGTGACTCTTCTGCAATGGCATCAAGCGGAGCTGCTTCAGGTTCTGGTGTTGGCACATGCTCTGGCTCAGGGTCTGCCTGTTACACATAGAAGCGTAATCGGTGCGGCACGTGACTAAATGCATAAGGTCACGTGTTCGACTCCGGGCCCCGCCGTAGTTATCGTGATGATATCATATTATCGCACGGAACGATAAGGCATCTATGCAGCCCGCTCCGCGGAGATACGAGGCATGCGACCGAGGGGTTTTCGCTGGATAACATAGAAGGAGCTCC
>LN891009.1:33294-80067 GCA_900010015.1 Tuber aestivum | reverse complement strand
GAGTCAAACAAAAAAAACAAACAAAAATCCCTAGCTTTAAGTCTATCATCAGCGACCGGAGAAGAGATCTTATCAATATATTCGTTCTACTTTACTTCTATCTTTACGAGCCTTCTTGACTATCTCCGAGACAGAAGATTACAGGGCCTAGTGTACACTTGCTTGACTTTAGAGTTACCTACCCCCTAACACTGCCAGTGGTAGAGCTACTGGTATCTTCGGGTCTTTTTCAGTAATCTTTTCATCTTCATCGGAGTTGTCAGAATCTGAACCATAGTCTAGTACTTGCTTGGTGTGATCCTCCGGGTCTTCCACTTTAGAGTCCTTAATGACTTGGATATCCTGGTCAACTAGTGTCTTTCTTCCAATGAGAACCCGGTACTGATTTGTTCCCTCATATCCTACTACTCGGCATTCCTCTCTATTTTTCTCCCACTTGCTCCTCTTCGCTTTCGGTATGTGGTAGAAGGCATAGGTGCCAAAAAGGATAAGGTGAGATCGGGTAGGACATTGTCTGGTCCATAGTTGGTGGGGGGTAGAGGATTTGGTTGAGGTTGGGCTTCGGTTCTTCAGGTAAACTGTGGTATGTATCGCTTCAGCCCATAGCTTATCTGACAACCCGCTATCAGCAATCATAGCCTTCGCTCTTCCTATAAGTGTTCGGTTGGCTCTCTCGCTAACACCATTTTGCTCCAGTGAGCCTGAGTATGGAGCAGTTTTCTCATGTGAAATACCTGAGTCTCTTAAAAATTGAGAAAACTGATGGCTGGTGTACTCGCCACCATTGTCACTCCTGAGCGCCTTGATTTTGCGGTTGTGATAATTTTCCACCAATGCTTTGTATTCCTGGAACGTGGAAAAGGTCTCGGACTTCTGGTAGAGAGTATAAACCATGGTGTATCTGGTATGGTCATCGATGAACAGGAGAAAATAGCGGGTACCACCAAGAGATGGTGTTTTCATAGGTCCAGCAAGGTCGGTGTGAACGAGTTCAAGCGGAGACTGTGTAGCACGGGTCGAGGGTAAATGATTTGGGGTACGGGTTTGCTTGACAGCAACACAGCTAACACATGTAGGGTTAGTGTGGCTTCCATCGATAGTAATTTCTGGATGGTCTCGGGCAAGTCTTTTGACATTATCGAAGCTGATATGCCCAAGGCAGCGATGCCAGTTGACAAGGGTTCCATGCTTGCTGGTCACACTGGCTGGATTGGCTTCAGTATCAGTGGTCTGGAGGATGTAGGCATTTTGCTCAAGCCTAGCAATACCGAAGAGCTGCTTTCCATGCCTAATACTAACAGTATTATTGGCAAAGCTGACCACCCCACCAGCTGCCTGAATGCAGCGAACAGACACAAGTCCACTGTTACCCATCTCGGCAACAAACAAAACCTTCTTCAGTACCACCAAGTTTGTTTTTCCATTGACCACAAGACTAAGTGGTATATCACCTTCCCCCTCAGCTATCATACTAGATCCATTTGCGATGTGGATGGGGATGCGGACGGGGGTCATGCTCTGAAACTGGGTATGGTTGGAGGTTATATGGTGAGTGGCCCCAGAATCTAACACCCACTTCGATCCAGAGGCCTTAGCTGATTTTTCATCCATCGCAGTCCATGTCCTAGGGGATCCATTTCCATTAGCGGTAGCAGTATTGGCACTCTGGCTCTGCCTAACAGGCAATACTCTTCAGGGACCACCTCTTCCCCGACCAAAACCACGAAGACTAGTCCCAGGTGGGGGTCTCCTTGCCTGCTGCTTTGCCGGGCACTTATTTGCCCAATGGCCTTTTACCTTGCAGAAGAAACAGCTATCCCTGTCACTATTGGAGCTGGCCCGCTGTTCTTTTCCTCTACTGAATCCACCTCTGGTACCTCTTCCCCGGCCAGCAAAGAAGGCATTGGTACCCTCCTGGTCACTACCAGGGGCACCCACACCTCTGGTCAACTGTTGGTGTTCCAGGATAAGGCGGTCGCATATGGTATCGTATTTGGTGTCATCATAATCGGCATTGTTCCACACTGAGGTACAAAAGGGGTGGTAGGAGGTGGGCAGCTTCGATAGTAGCAGGTACTTTTTGTCTTTCTCATCTTGAGATTCACCGGCAGCAGCTAACTGGTGGAACAGTTTCTCTGGACTGGAAATATAGTCAACAAGGTTATCATTCCGATACTCTACCTTGGACAACTCCTCGGGAAGGAACCAAATCCTAGCCTGGTCCTTGCCGGCATAGTGCCTTTCCAGCTTTGTCCACAGCTCTTTGGAATCTCGCTCCTCAGCATACAGCTCTTGGTGAGCACTATCCAAAACCCTGCCCAGCATACCCCGGGCCTTACTGGCTTTCTGCTCCCATAGAGTCCTGGCCTCACCAGACTCTGCCGGGGCCTCAGAGGTCCCAGCGACAATAGGCCAATACCCCTTCTCAGCGAGGATATCCACCACAGCCAGTCTCCACTCCCAGTAATTTACTGCCTTAGAGAGGGGCTTAATCCCCAGAGAGGCGAGAATATTCACCTCCTGACCTGCCTTCGACATTCTGACTGTAGCGGTAGTGAGGTGTGGGTGGAGCAGGTAATTCTAGTGCTGACCGAGGTGCAACTAGTGCTTACAGGGCACAACTAGTGCTGACAGGGCGCAACCGTAATGAGCGATGCGCAACAGCCACAAAGGACTTCGGTAGGGGGTGGGATGTGAAGAACTGGAGCGGGATGTGCAGAGCGGGCACAGGGGTTCTGGAGGCATTCGTATTCGCTAGTGGATACCTGATGGTGACTAGGCAATCGTGTAGCGCAAGGCCGGGCTCATAACCTTTTGAACGAGCTGTGGAACCGGCGGTCGCAACGGCGAACGAACAGGGATCTATCGCAACTAGCCAATCGGAAGCCCGCCGAGTGACAAGCTATGAAACGAAATGCTAAGCTTAAGCACTCAAAAGAGGATCGCCCAAGGCAAAGAAAACTTTTCACTTTCACTCTCTCCCGCTCCCTAACTCTCGCATACTTTTCTAACTAACGGTGAACATAGGAGACTATATCAACCATGGGCGACACCCGAGAAAACCACAGACTCCCCTCACCCCGCTCAGGTAAGTCCTCCACTTCCCTCTCTCAGGCAAACACGCAAACTAACAAAGGGAAGACAAACTCGCGTCTCCCCCCTCCCACAGGTAAGTTCCCTTATCCTCCAAGCAAACAAGAAAGAACTAACAAAGGAAAGACATAACTTGCGGTTCCGCCGCGTGCCATTCTGTGGTGCTTTCCCGCCGTGCCTTTCCTGCGCTCCTTCTGCGGTCCTCCACCGTGCTCCTCTGACGCTCTTCCGGCGCTTTTCCTGCGGTCCTTCACCACGCGCTCTTCCAGCGCTCTTCCTGCGGTCCTTCACTGCGCGCTCTTCCTGCAGTCCTCTGCCGCACTCCTTCCTGCGGTTCTCTGCTACGCTCTTGCTTCCGCCTTTCCTCCACGCTCTCCTGCGCTCCCCCGTGCTCCACCGTGCGCTCTCTCCTGTGCGCTGTCCTAGCACTCTGCCGTGTGCTTCCGAAGTACACTACTGAAAAACTAACAAACAAGCAAACGAGCAAACCAATACCAGAAGGGAAGGAAAGGAAGGGAACTGGGGGGGGGGAATAGGAAATGGAAATGGGGAGAAGAGGAAGGGGAAGATACCGGGCAGGTGTGGGGAGCAGCTTGGATTTCCAACAAAGTCATGTTAGTCTATAAAGTAATATTGAGCGGGCAGGCACTATAGAGGAGTGCCCAGGTTGCAAGCTGGCAAGCAACCAGGAGTTGTGATGCTTAGTCACAACCTTGGCATGAGTAGGAGTTTGTCCAAGTTTGGGCTTTTGCTATGCACCAGGTGAGTAGTATTATATGGTCGTATTTCTTCTTAGGTAGGAGGTTTGGATGTCTATATGATATCGTTTGAGGTATCTGCTGTTCTGTAGCAAATGCTGCAGATGTTTGGGTTTTTCTGGAGATCTGCACAGATTCCAGGATTGTTCCTGAGTAAGAGATTGAGGAAGCTCAGAGGCGGTGTGGAGTAGGGTCCTGTGGTCCAATGTATTACAATAACTAAATTACCAAAGTACTTTTTGTTGAATGCCTGATTGGTTTGATTATTCTTCTACTGGAGATTTATAGGATACTCAAGGGAAAAGTCGGGTATGATGCAAAGCATCTAAAGGCGAGGCCTCCAATGAAACAGGAACTACAGTGAGACCCGTTGCAACCGATCCGGGTAATGACATGAGATGCCAAGTTCTATACCCTAAACAAAGGATAGAAATTAGGTATAAGGGTAGGAACTCCTTAACCAGTATTAAATTTAACTGGTTAACCTAAAATAACTGTTCCATAACCTTATACTAACCTTTTGTCTTCAGACCATGGTTTTTATTATTTTACCCTACCCATATCCACTCCACAGTATATTTCAGCACAGCAGTGTGTAGATTGTATCACTTGTTTTACTCTCACCAAAATTTTCACTTTTTTATCTTTAACTATCATACTTTTGCTGACAGCCTTTTATTTGAAAAGAAAAACCGCTACCCTGTTCTCCATGGAATTTGCTTTAACCTAGCAGTTTTTCTTTTGCAAAATTTCATGTTGTGGTTGACTAGTTAGGATTCGCATTTGGCCTATTTGGAGGACCCGGTTTGGGTCCATTTGCACTATAGTACGTTAGGGTATTCAACAGGCAGGTTTGGCTAATTGGTGGGCTTTTAGTGGCTGAGAGATGGAAACAAAGGCAAAGAGGGAAGGTTGGGAGGGATGTACAGCCACTCGCCAGAAGTGTTCGTGAAACTTGTCTTATGTTACTAAGCTGCCTTGCTAGAATGCTATTTTAGACGGTTGATTGTAATCATGACTGTGTTTTATACCCCATAATAAGACTACCGACACTAGCTCCTAATTAATCACTTAGTAATCGTTAATAGAGCCCTGAATACAAAGCCAGTAGTGAAAAAAACGTTGGAGATGCTGGCGCAAGATAGTGAGTTGGCAGTTGTAGCACTTTCAGGAAGGCTAGCGATAGTTTTTTTTTTGCGCTTGGAATCTCTCATTATTTACATAGAGGTTTTGCTACATATGAATCTCTTACTCTGTAGGCACGTGTAGAGAAGCGGCAACATAGCAGAACTAAGGGGAATGTGGTGATCCATGAAAGAATCCGGATGCTTCATTATGTTGTATTGATCCTCTTGTTTATCTGGCTAGTTTAGTGAGGAAGTTGAAATTGGGAACGAAGCCGACGACCACACCTTTCCCATCACTCCCAGAGTTAATCTATTGGCCAGATCCTCTTCTATTCTCCTCGCTTTTATGCCTGTGGTATTTATCAGACACCTCACTATGCAGAAGGGACCTCGGGGGGAATTCTAGAGAGAAATAACTAACATGGGAGTTGTAGTCGAATTTTCTATCGCATCCCGAACATTACCCCAGTTGCCCAAGTCCTGAAATTTCCAAGGACAATGGAAATCGCCAAGCGCTTGGTGGTCGCCTGTGCATGCTTATTATCATACCAGATAACATTCGTCATTTCGGAAGTAAGCCGAGGCTATGCATGGCATTAACTGATACTCTCCTTTTCTCCTTTATCCCCATTTACAGTTGCCATTATTACCTTGCTGATTAGGTGCTGATAGTGTGCAACGGAACCTTAATATTGTCCCACTATCTGGGCCCCTCTTGCTCGGTCGCAATTAAACAGGTCTCAGATCACGAGAATTCTATCGAGTAGCTGTACTATCGACTAAACTAGAGAAGCCGCATTATTTCTACCAAGGTATGCTCGGAGGTAATCTGAGTCCACCGAATTTCATTACCGTCAGTACCATCATCGATTAGTAGCACTATGTGTAACAAATCACCATGGGTATTTATTCTGTGCTCATGATAAGTACAAGCTACTCTTCCTAGAAGAACTATAAAATAAGGCCTCAACCAACACTTCTTTTTCGACTAGATACCATCTCACACCTTCACATTGAATCCAACAATCACTCACCCACTCAAACATTCTTTCTCTACGACTCACTCCGGCCTCCAGCTCCACCAGAGAACCAACTGACTCAAAATGAAGTCCAGCATCATCTCTACCGCACTGGCCGCCCTCATGGCCACCTTCACCACCACCATGGCCGCTCCAGCCCCTACCAATTCCACCGACCCAATCCGAGGTGATCCTTCCTTCAAGCTAAGGGCCGACTCTAGTTCCCCCGCTGGCCTCGTGGGACGCACCGTAGCTTGGGACGGGGCCTTAGACGGTAGTCTGGGGTTCTTCAACGACGGAGCCGAAGAACTAGGCGCCTTCATCCAGTGCAACGCAAAGGAAGGCATAGCCTTCTACGCTCATGACACCGCACTCCGGGTATACCTCCGCCCGACGCATGGAACTCCCGCGTTCTTTTCAAAGTTGGGGGACCCAGCCAATGATGCTGCACCTGCCCTGACTTTGTCGACGAATTTCACCGTGAGTGAGCAGGCAGGTGGGTCCGGGGAGGTTAATTATGCCTTTGGGTATGGTGGTAATGTCGGGGGTTGGTCGGCTTGTGGGGGTCCTGAGGAGTACACACTTTATTAGTAGGTTTTCCCGTCCCTTTCTCTTTTTGTGGGGTGGAGGGGGGTTCCGTATTGATTTTTTGGGGTTTTAGTGGCACTGTGGGAACTCCCAAATCCGGGTGCACCGCCAACTTTGGGCTCGATTTGTTCTATGAATGAGCTGAAAGCTATGGGTGATAGAGAGTGATCGTGATGATGGGTTAAGGTGTCTGCGATTGGGCGAGAAATGGACAGTGGGGTAATGAAAAGTGATGGATATACACCAGGTTGTGAAGATGTGCAGATGGAGGGGGCGAAAGATTGAGTTGTGAATGGATGGATGAATATGCTAGCTCTCTCTATTGTTTTTTGTGCTGATCCGGGTCATGGACTATAATACTCCTTTGTTTACTAAAATCCGATACTTGATTATTTTGCTCACGTCTACCTGTCACTTGCCACATTTGATTCACCACTTTGGGCCTACCCCCCTGGATCAATAGCTTATGAAAGTGCCCAGACATCCATTCTCCGTACATCCCTCCACTAAATAGTTCCTTATTAACAACCTCAGATATTTTCGATGGTTCCTGCCAAAGCTCGTCACTCACCACTCTTGAGGTACCCATGAAACCCTCGTGGTGGCAGTACATCACATTCCGCCATCTCTAGTATCATTCCCGGTCGTCCCGTGTCCGTAGACAAAACCGGGACGTTGTGGACCTCTAAATCTCATCCTTAACTTAACCAAGTACTCTCTACGGCTTGCAAGTTTCTGAGTGGTTTTCCAGCATTGTGCAAGGACTAACCCTTGCCGATGAGATAGGGGCCGAATCTTTCGTACTTCGGCTCCATTATTTCTGTTTCTCTTTCGATCCCCCCCCGTTGTTTAACAACGACCAAAGAGGCACTTCAGAATATACATTATAATTCATTCTCAGTTGTGCCTTTCTTGGCCCGACAGGGTTAGGGATACGCACCCACCCACCCAACCGCTGCACCTGCAAAGAAATTACTGCTTCAGTGGAGATGTATGACGGTAGCAAGGGCGATATGTATATCGGAATACCAGTATCGCGAACTTGATCTAATCCATGCCCCCTTTTATCCTCACCAGGTAGCAGTTGATAGAGCCTCACTGTGTTTCAGAGAGACGGATGGCGGTTTGTCCTAGTGGAAAGGAGGTGGATGGAAAGGCAATTGGAAGGTATGATACCATTTGGATTCGGCCTTTGCGCGGCGGCTGTGCTCGGTTGTGGGGGTGTAATCGGTCGGTGATCGTTTTTTTCCTCTCTTCAATTATTTAATCTTTGAAAGCTTGGTTATGAGCAATGAAGGATTTCTCTTTGGGACTGGTGTAGCCGGCGGCTCGTAAGTGAGTGACACAATATGATGTTGTATGATTTGCGGAGCAGAAGTGCAGACCGGGGTTAGCCTAAGCTTACTAGTGCACACATCTATTTCCTCTTGCACTAGAGGATAAAAGGCAAATGTATGGTCATGAGAAAAGTTGGATGTAGTATGTCGGATGCCCAACGATGGTATAGCTCCATCGTAATATGGTTGCGTCGTTCGTGAGCTTGTACAATATCACACCTATGATGAATCTATTCTAGTAGGGTTACCTGCGAGTCTGGGTCAAGGCAACGTCCAAGAAGCGTTCTGAGCGGTCTGGTTCGCCCCCCATTGAACCGAAAGAGGATGGACCCGCCGGGCCATATTGCGTCTCTAGATCCATATACGGTATGGGAGGGAAAGGTTTCCTTACAACTTATCATACGTAAGAAAGACCGGACGCCATATAATACAAGTCTTGGGGGAGGGTGTGGTACAATATCCAACACGTGTCATCACTCATTGACTCCCCTCAGGCTGTGTTCGTTGTACGGAGGCATACAGCACCTATGTTTTGTACGTTCCACAGGGGCTAAGGGCACCAAAGCTGCCTTGTGGAACCTATGATACAAAACTTAGGCGCTGTACTTGTACCTCCGTAGGGCTGCACGGGATTGTGTATAGTACCCCCCCCCCCCCCCTGCAACCCCGCACTACCCCCATGGTTTCCCATTACCCCCGGGATGCCCGGATACAACTTATACCGTGGTCCTCTCCACATTATCCTCACCCGCATTTTCCCTGTGCATTCGCTGTGCTCTGTGATATTCCGAAGCCCCCACCGGTCTTAAGCGGCTCTAGGATGCTATGTACCGCTTAGGGCTAAATACTCATATCGACGCAGAAGTTCTCCACGGCCACTTCAACAAGAACTGAACCATTCCGCCACCTCTGGTCCTGTTCTCTTTGGCGGTAGGTGGCGTCCGCTAACCAAAGGTTGCCTTCCACCCCTAGTTGCTTTTCTGCCATGGCTGCCTGGGTACGATTCTCCGGTCCCCGGGAATTATTGACAAAACGGCGGCAACGGTAGCCCCTCCGGGGTCGGCGCTTTGCGCACCTAATATTGTGGAGAAGTTATTATGGCCATCGGTCTAAACCAGGATCCCCTAGCCTGAACGAAGCAGGCTACGCCTGATGTGGTGGGTGTCAGACAGGTGGTTGGCCAATAAAATGCCGGCATGTCAAGTTTTTGAAACCCCCAAGACCCTGGGCCCAATCCGGCCAGAGATGGTATCGGAGGACATTCGGTGAAGTTGGGCACGGACACCTGAGCAGATTCAACGAACGATTGCCCCCCGGGTGGGGGCGAAAGAATGAGCGGCATGCCAGAAAAGGTATTGGAGATGTTGGCAAAACGATCAACCCGACACTCTAGGGCTTAAGTATTTGCTGACCGATGCTGCCTAGCTTTCTACTGGCTTCACCTAACACTGGGGTGGTCTCTCCGGGAAGGAAGAGGAAGGAGATGACAAAGGGCCGGGGTGCTGATGAGGCACACATTGCAACACTCGAAAGAATAAATGCGCAAAAGGGGATTGAGTCATTTCTAGGGATGGAGGCTCTTTTCTGGGTTTCTGGCTCGGAAAAGCCATTTCAGCGGGGTGAGCTGCCACGCGTCCGGGGTAGGAACGGGACCTCCGATCTAGACACTGACAATGCCCCTTCTATGCGGAGACTACTAGGGTGCTCTCTTGTATGGGCCGTATTTTTATTCATTCATCCTTACCGGCGGTCAGTCCAGTGCATTTTGCTCTCCGACGACATCTCCACATAGACACCTCTCTTCCTCCGAATTCCCATACGGCGATTGCCGACGTTATCTTCACTTGCCCAGACTCTAAGTGTGTCGGGCGCCTTTCGCCTCAGCTCCTCGGCCTCTCCGCAACTCCCTCTCTCAAATACCTGCATGCCTCTCGATACTCGTGCTGGGGAACACGTGCTAGTGTGAGGCTGCTGAAGTTGTGGCGACACTGCAATAGGACATGTTATTGCACAAAGCAAACTGTTAAAGTCCACATTTCGGTAGGGAAGATAACCTAGCGGGATTTGGGGGGATCCACAGCACAAAATTTCTCAGGCGGTAGATAAATTAGCTGTTTTATTGGGGTTCGGGAAATGGAGTCTCTGCGTAACTAATATCAGAAGTACTCGTTCTTGGGGTGCACTATCGAGAGGCAGCATTTGGTGACCCTCCAGATGCTAATGCCGCCATGATATAACGGCACAATGTTGAACCCAACACAACGAAAGCCATAAGGCCAAAAAGCCCTCGCGTGGATTATGGTGTAATGCATGGGCATGAGGGAGCTGTGGAGTCACTGTTGGCCCCGGTTAGGCGATCCACCACTGTGATTGGTTGCCGGGTGTGGTCATGAGGGAGTCGCGAGGACACCACTGCAACCAGAGGACATCAATCCCGACATTACAGACGCTTGGTGCGCAAAACCTCCCGCGGTCCACCGAGAATCGGTGTCAGGGTGTTATAATGATCCTATTGGGGAGGGGCCATTCCAATCCCAAATTTACTAGCCTAAGCGGCGAAACCGCACTTTCCACATCTCTATGGGATCAGTAAGGAGTTCTGGGGCTGCCAGCGGAACATAATGACCTCGGTCCTGAAGCGACACACCCTAACTTAAAGAATTAAACCAAGCGCTTTTCAGCCGAGCCATCCGAGCTACTCGAGCGACCCTCAATCCACACCTTCCTTCCCAGATCCGGCCAAGTGTCCCATCTTGAACAGGATTATCACGGAGTATTGGAGGAATAGAGCACCTAGTGATTGAACATGGAAATGTGAGACACGAAAGTGGGCTCTCACCCACCTACGAGGGCATTCATCATATTTTGCACCTTGTTTACACCTCCGAACCGAGTGGTTTCTAGGATACTATGATTAGGATACTAAGATGGGCCGAGGCCGGCAGATCATCACATCAACAGTCAATCCCATCCACAGAGAAATCCTTAGACTATCAGCCTTACCATTGCGATTGGGCGGGTGGGTTCCGAGATTTCTTTTTCTTGTATATTCGCCTTCAATTTATTCGGATTAGTTCCCCTCTTGCTAAACACTTCGAGACCGTGTTTCCGCCGCGGTGCACTTTGGAATTGTCTATGGTTGGCGATCTTGATCTACGGTCACAGAGCCTTTGTCCAGGTGAAGTTATTGGACAGTATCTTGACTGACTGCCATATCCTGCAAAGAACGCCATACCCGTGGAGGCCCTCCCACTGAGAGCTCTAATATTCTCTATTAGTACCGAGGGAGTGCGGGGGGGTTCCGGGATTCGTTGTGAAAAACATTTCTTCTCTAGTTTCTCTTTGTTCTAAAACCTTTTTCTTTTTATCCCCTCTATTCAATATATAAGACATGTGTGAGTTGTATGTTACCATGCCTTCCGCTCTTTATATTAAATTTTGATATATGGTTTAACCATGCTTTCAGGAAACCTATCTTTCTCATTTCCTTTGGTCAATTGTTCCATTTCTCTAGTAAAATGTGAATATACTAAGCCCCATCTCCCTCGTTCATTTCCTAAATAAATAACAACTTTATAGATATCTGCCGCCTAGGAGTGATTATAGGAGCATTTCGCTACGTCGATGTTCTTTATCATAGTCTTTTTCTGACCATCTAATAATCATACAGTAACCTACATGTTCGTTATGGTAACCTCTGCCTCATTTCACAGGCTATATGGTTATACCAAGTCACTTGTACAAGTCCATGTGTATTTCACTCGCAGTAATTCCACTTCTTTGCAGCTACCCTTTCCACCAATATCACCTCCTGCACAGGGCAGCCCACGTCTACCTCTTTTAATCTCACACAACTCGTGGGCTCAGTAGCTTGTTACCATTGATTTTACCGTAAAAGTGTCCCACTCCAAGAATTCATGCATGATCTATGATAGAGCAAATAAAATTAGATCAGCCCATACTGATAGCTAGGGTTTCGAATATATTACGAACAGCAAGTGCAGCAATGTCAGTCGGAAATCTTCATCGCGCACAATGCGATGCCTTCTGGAGTGATGGATTCCCTATTGGGCCGGCTAAGATTCGACCAATGAACGGAGAGAGTTAATATCTCTTGTGTAACCTATTCCCCGGTATTTTATGAACAGTTCGTCCTCCTAGACTCGTGCTCTGATATCCGAAAGGAAGAAGGGTGTTCTCGTGGACCTTCTATCGCCCTCCCTACTAGCCACCAACCCGTGAACCGCTGGGTAAACGTCTTTACCGAACCTTCTTTCCCTATGGCGATCCACTCAAGGATACAAATGTCGGGGCTATCAACGATAACGATCATCCAGAACTTTAAACCGCTCGAGCAGATAATGCTATATCCCGTCGTTTGGTTGCTCTCTATTTCCTATGATACAAAGACAACCCGCTGAGCCCACCTGTCTGGACTTTCATCCTGAATAGGGAGTTGAGGCTGGGCGTATCAGGATATCCAACTGTTGTATGCTAGTATAAGGCAACGGGGTAATTTCTGAGTAAGTTTGGATGCTCCGACCTGCGGCTCTTACCATCCATTCAATTCCCCTCCCTGCCGCGTGATCTTGGGCACCTGGACAGCTTATCCGGTAACTTGATCAGAAGTAGGATCCCCGATCCCCGGGTAGCCACCGGACCACAGCGGAGTATGGAGTGCACAAGGTTTTCTCCACCTATTCATAATCATTCTTCGCTCTCTCCATTCCTGGCCCCCTTGGCTCTGTTAAATCACGACAAAATCGGGCGCAATTTTCGACCGAACCGCTGGAGAAGCCTTGTGGTCAGGTCAGGACGGGATCAACTACGATTAATTTGACTTCAATTGACGATAGGATGGCGGGAAATTTAGTATTCGATAAACGCTATTCTGCCAAAGATCGATACCCCTGCTCTCTAATTGAGCCTCTACCACCTGAGCAAGAAACAGCGATGAGCCCTGCAGAGACCCTGCAACCACCGAGTGAGGTTCCCTGCGGGCTCCCATCGTTGCTAAGGCTACAATAACGTCACCTTCTGCAACCGCTCAGCTACAGCCTCAGAATCTGCCAATCGCCTAATCAGTCAGTCTCCCCCCACCGCTTCTCTCTCCACACCTTCTAAAGTAGGTGTTTTGCCCTACTGGCACGCAACATGCTGGAGCTTTGACACTGTCCAGCACAGGCTCCGATTGGGCAGGGTTAGGGCTACTCCGATACGCCCAGATAATAATTCTGTTTCGGACTAGCTCTCTTGCCGGTTTACCCTTAGGCGCCTCACAATGGTAGATAGGTAAAGTACATGTGTGCGGTCATAATCGTCTCCAGTGAGAAGCGCTCATTCCGAACCTTTTTTTTTTGTCGAAGCAAGTTAACGTGTTATTCCATGACCGACCAACGGGTACTTTTCACCACCATACTTGATTGAATGCACGCGTGAGCCGTCTCAAAGGCCACGGGGGGGAAGAGGGTTGGAGGTAGAGCTCTGAGTAAATGCATGTGTAACATGGAGGCGAATACCGATTGCGGGTCCTTTTTCATGATTCTACCAAACAGGATCTCTGGAGTACGACGACACGATATGCGGCGAACGTCCAATTCGAGGAAAGGAAGGAGGAAAAATAGATTGCCAGCGAAATGTTGCAGGGAAGGGGAAGGAAATGCAGTGGCCCAAATGTGAGGTGTGATGGGGAGGAAGATCGATGATAATAGCCTCGTTTTAGCTCGCCCCCCCCCCTCCCGACAGTGCAAAATCGAAAAGAAGGCTGAGAGTATAAGTATCGTAGTCTCGACCGTACCAGATCAGATAGATTTCGTCCCCCTACGTCAAAACAAGATCAGAAGAGCTCCTATTATTCTTAATTCACCCAACCGAAAACCTTCTCGAAAACCTTCCGCGCGCGAATAAAAAAAAGCAGGAAGGAAAAGAATAGCCAGTTCAAAATGTATCACATCGATGACAGAGCAATTGTCCCCACAAACTACCGGAACAGCAGGGTCCTCCCTGATAACTACTCGGTAGTCCACCAGAGCGGCCCGCGGGGAGCGCGATATGGGCAAGGAGGTACAATATACCACGATCAGCGACCGGGCGCAGCAATGTACCACCGTCAAACGATGTACAACCGAGACCCGGTAGTATATCACCAGGACGGCCGGACGACAAGATACTACGGCAATCGGGGCGCCATGTATCACACCTCCCAGGGTGGAAGATACAACGGCCAGGGAGCGCTGTATCATAGGAATAGCAGGGCGTATCCGAACGGGATGGGCCTGGATCCGTACACGAGGAGTAGTTATCACGAGCAGAGATACGTTGTTCCGGTTAAGACTCAGTTCGTCCCTCCGCAAATTGCCTTCCTTGCATCTGAAGTTGCTAATGGAGTGATGGTATAGACGGTACATCCGAGGCTACGACCCCCATGCCCGTTCCGACAGACGTTACGGCGGATATCGGGATACCTATCGAAGGGAGGTCGTAGGGGACCAATTTTGCTGTGTTATCACTTAAACCTCCCTCCCCTCCCTCACACTTCAATTGAGGAGCGAAGAAGAATTTCAAAATTTCAAGGACTTTGTATTATAGGGTTTCTTAGGGACGGCGTCGTGGTTTTTCTTTTTCCCCTCCCCCCCCCCTTCACTTTTTCGCAGTTCCTCTTTTATTCAAAAGGAAAAAAAAAAAGGAGGAAAAGTTCGCACTGGGACCCCTCTTTCGTTCTTTGAAATTTCCTAGCGGGTTGGTCTTGGTTCCTCGAGTGTATGATTTTTGCAGTCCGATATAACATGCGCTGTATATTCAGAAGGAAAAGATATATATATACTCCCTCCACTACGACGATCATATCCACCGCGGAAAATACAGTATCTAAAATGCTCAACTGTGCTCAACGACCGTGGTGGGGGCCCCTTGGGATATAGCATGATAGTGACAATACTTGTAATAACACGCTGATATAGCAAAGACCCGACCGACACTCCAAACCCGGAACACCACACAATCCCACAATCACACACACCACACGCCCCTTATCGTTCCCCGGCCTGCTACCTTCCACCCTACCGACTCTCCACTAGCCTAACCCGCGTGCTCTATGGCGGATAACTTATCATGGGCAAAGGCTATTCCCTCACCCGCACAATTCTAAATCCAACGACCGCAGAAGCATTAATTCGAACGAGCCACTTCTTGGATAATGATACGGTACTCGAGCACTCATTTTACCCTATTTGTTGTTTGTTTGGGACAGGCACCTACCAGCGGGTTTAAGTTAAGATGGTCAGTTGTGGTTGGAATAAAGTCGTTGATAAATTTAATATCTAACCCCAATCCCGGTACACCGGTACAAATACTGTACGATGTACCTGTACTGTACAGTACTCGAATAGTAAATTAACAGTAGCGGTTTTTACACCCGACCGGCAACAATTTTGGAAAGGAGCCTCCGCGCTTCCTAACATTGGTTTATTCCCGGGTGTTATCGCCTACGGCCTATTTACCGGTATCGCGGTAGCTTGAGTGGGTCGTGGCCGATCGGTGATAAAGCTGGGGGCAGGTACTGGTAGGGGTCGTTTGGTACTGTACGAGTACTGCACCGTACTGTAACGAGATAGAGGCCGGAACACACCAAAATAGTGGGTTTTCTAGCCGTTATCTCCATGTGAAAAAAAAGGCCCGTTCAGAGCCCAAGGAGTAAAAAAAAAAAACGTTTTTCTAACTTCTGTCGCATCATATTTTCCCCATAAAAACAAGAAAAAACGGGGGTCCGTTTGACAAGCCACAGAAAATGTCTCTTGGCTTTACCACCCAGTTACATGATATGATAGCAACTTCCGAGGTTAGGGTTGCCACAGAAAGCAGTCGAACGGGTCGAAAGCAGTCCTACATCTTAGGGCTAAGTGTTTTAACACTGACTTGTGGTACGTGACGTTTTGTGTTCTTAGAACCGTGAAATAATGAAGATTTCTGGCAAAAAATCAATACGGTTTTAGAAAAATGGCATTCGCACGGTAGCGTGCCAAACGGGGCCTTGCCTTGGAATGTCTGAAGCGTAATACGTATTTGTTCTAAGCTTTTGTTTCCGGCTGTTAACATAGAGTGGTGCACATAAACCAAGGAATATTTGTCGCAACTTGAATGTATATTTCCCCACAAAGGACCTAGTCTTGGCGGGCGATCTACGGTATCGTACAGTACGTACTTTGAAGGGAAGCACTTTCCAGCCGTGACTACTCCGGACTTTCCTATGATATCTAGGCGCGACAGCGGCAGACAACTTCCCTAATATTTCTCTGTTCTGTCCCCACCCGTAGTAGTCAGATAGTCGAGTGGTAGACTCGAAAACCCCCGATTTTGGCCTATTTTGACCCCCACCCGGTTATCAAACGGCCCCCACTCATGCCACAAGGCGAGTGATACTCTGTGTTTTTTCCGATCTGCCCGCTGCACCCCCCCGGCAGGGTATAGTAGAGCAGAACACATCTTCCCGGGAGCCACGAATCTAAACCGAAACTAGGCTACAGTTTCCGCCCTGACCTTCGTTACATCACAGATCCAGAGCTCAGCACCACTCCCCCACTATATCTCCCCTCGGAATCCTACAAAGCCGCTAGCTCTCTCTCTCTCTCTCTCTCGGCTTCGCTGCAAAGCTACACTCCGCACCTAAATGTCGATGAAGAAAAGATGGATATATGACAGATCTGTTAATGTGGATAGAAACGGATAGCCTGTCAAGCAGCGGAAAATGACTAAAAGAATATGTGAGAACTATGGTGGTTGAGGGATAAGAATGAGAGGTAAGGTAAACAACACAATTTCGTTCGCACCGCAACAAACCAATAGTAAAGACAGCGGTATAAGTAAAACATAAACAATGAATCCTGATCCTTCCATCGATCACCACACCTTTCACTATCTCTCCATGCAAACTGCTCTTTCCTCCATATGCTTCCAGCCATATGCTTCCATGATAACAAAGGAAAGACATGTCTAACGAAACTCTCCTATCAATCTCTGAACCTCCACACTATTCCATGAAACATCTAAACTTGCTGCCACACTACCGAACCTTCCACAATCAATCCCAATCCAGCCCCATCTATCCAGAACCTTCAACAAGATCCCACTGCTGCGCACAGATCCAAGAGTTTCCGATCCGGACTTTGCAGATGAACATTTTGACACAGTTGGCCAGGGTCAGTTGCTAATTGTGGCTGGTCCTGGGGATATCAATATTGTGCAAATTGACTATTCTCCCGCTCAATTGGAAAGACGTCCAAGGAAAATATACCGATAGGTACCGCCGAACACCGTTCGCTCGCTGGTTGGTTGTCCGGTTAGCAGGTTGGTTTGCTGGTTTGCTGGTAAGTTGGTTGGTTGGTTGGTTAATAGCCAGTCAGTTAGTTAGCTAACTAGTTGGTTAGTTGGCTGGTCAGTTAGTTGCCCAGATAGTTAGTCAGCCAGTTGGTTAGTTATTAGTTAGTTGGTTAGTTATTGTTAGTTCGTTAGTTGGTCAGTTGGTTAGTCAGTTGGCTAGTCGTTAGTTGGTTAGTCAGTTGGTTAGTTACTCGCTCACTATATCCGGACTCAGATAAATCCTAGAGTAAGGGGGAGTAATAAAGCTCTTTTCGGGCATAGTCCCGATCATATCCAGGTCGGTAATTTAGCAGGCGTCCAGAACGCGGGAATTAATATCATAGTAACGTACGAAATAAATTACTAGATGCCCTAGTGCTAATGTGAAAATCCGCCATCCCGCCTTCACATCCCGAGAGATCTAGACTAGTGCATACCTGTACCCTTAGTTTAGTGATTTCGTATGATAGCTCTCCACGGTATGATATTACAAGTCAGTTGGTCATGCCATACATACGGTATCATACTCACTTCCCCTGCCACCCTCAACGGTCTTTCCATATTGATCAATCCAGACTTAATCCGCCCTCCAAATACCAGTATCTCGACATAACCCCCCCGCCCAACAAGTTATCGCACCGGAATGAGTAATAGTACCATACCGGTATTTTCACCCACTGCTAAAGCATGGTCTGTACAGCGCTACATATACCGCAGTTTATAGTGCTATGGCAGCGAAATCGACATTATTACCAATGATAACTTATGCGGCGCGAGATCGCATTACCCCGCCGCAGAGTGGCAGAGTTAAGAAACCTACGATAATCCCCACTAATGATCCCACTCGCGACGCTCACTCTTGCATGGGGCAATCCCGAAAATTGGGATGTCCAGGCATTGAGGACATTAGCAGGTGAGACGACCCAACATTCCTACGCCCTCGCCCCAGTACAAAAAACTCATAGTGGACATCGATATCGCCATTCGCAATGCTGAGAAAGCCTCGGCATATCGAGCTAGGTAGAGGAGGGTCCTAGAATAGACCCAAGCTTATGTTTTGCCAAATCCTTTAATCATTAAGGATGCAGTACAGCACGGTAAAGTGGTACAATTCCCGTATTCAACCGCTGTATTACGGCATATACGAGTGCCCAAGTCTCTCAACATACACAACCAATATCGCAAACAACCAATAGCGGGCATTCAGTGCCCCAAAAGCGGGGTGAAAATCTGTTTAAACCCCTCCCACTCCCGAGAAAGCATCATAGTCGTGACATCCCCGTCAAAGGTATGATCCCCTCGCTAGAAGAGGCGGAAAAAAAAAACTAAATTCAAACTCCTCTTCGATAAACTAACACATTCCTTCCTCCTCAACGCCGAAGTCTGACTCCGGGGCTAATCTCCCTCCATGACATTCCACCGTAGGACACCGGTGAGACATGATTACCCGCCTCCCGCTCCAGCCCGCGGGGAGGGAACCGCCTTACGAGGCGCTCTTTCAATCCATTAGTCCGGCAAGGAAACATGTCCAAAAGCTCAGTTATCAGTGCTCGTATTGTGAATACAGACCAGCCCCTTGCCCGGCCATTCGGAGTCCGGTTGCGCAGAATTCTCTATTACCTAATATTGGTATAGTGTGGTGCAGTGCTTCCGGTCGTCCAGTCCGTCCAAGACTGGGTCAGGACGCCAAGAGACTGAAATGTCTCGTCTTTGGGCGGACTGGACGACCTTGGCGCCGTCCTACTTGTAGATGGGGCGGACGGCCGTCGGCCCGTGCCCGGGCCACCTGTGATAATCTGCTACTATGTTCCGCCTCGTTATTACAAGTATGGTATGGTTTGACAGAGGTCTTGGCTTTGGGGGGGGTCAAGGTGTTAATATTGTGAGATATGGCGCTTACTTACTTTTGATATGGCTTTAACAGAAGGGGGGGCTATTGTGGTGTGCATATGCTGTACGGTACGGTGCTCGAGTACAGTACATTGCATGGGAGTGATTGGAATTGGAATAAAATGTGACGGACATGATAATCTATTGTATTTTAATTGACATGGAAATAGCAGAAAGGGCTCACAAAATCAAACAAGACTGGGCTGAACGCCATGCTTGTTATCTCTTGTGGGATGAAGAAACAAAGGACGAAAGAAAAAAAGCACAAAACTAAAAATTGAACAAAGCCACCGGTCGCTAAATGCAGGTGCTGTGCAACATAACTTATACCACCGCCACCACTCATACAAACGCTCCCCATCACCGCTACCTACCGCAAATGAAAACCATCTAGATTGGTACCAACCTCACACCCCCGAACCCCCACCCACCGGAAATCTGGCCACCATCCCCTCCTCCGTCTTTCTCAATACAGCTAAGCACAACTCCAACGTGCCCGCTAGCACCGACCACCACCTCCGCATCTCCGGAAACCTCAAACCATCCACTATGACCGTCCTGCTGCTCCTCTACAGCCCACTGCTGAGCGGTAATCCTAACCCTCACTGCATCCGGCTGTAGCAGTGTAGGAACAATGTCCGTGGAAATGTACCTATCGACGAAGCGGTTCGTGAACGTCTTTGCATCGTATGGCTTCCCGGCTGAGAGGATCAAGTCTTCTGGCGGGCGAAGGGGGGATGGTGAAGATGTCGGTGCTGAAGAGCGGAGGATATAGCGAAGCTTATAGCGGCCTGTAGGGACGCCGGAAATTAGTGTTCGGAGGTCTAAAGAGGAAGTGACGGCGCGGTTGCAGGTCAGGATTTGTGACTCGGTGCGGGTGCCGTCATTATCTAGGTCTTCGAGGACAGGTACCGGTACTGGACTTGAACGGCTGTTTTTTGGTACGCCCTGGAGGAACATGTTTTCCAACGACCAACTCGCAGCCTCTTCCCCTACAGGCACTGGGGCGATAGCAAACCTCCCAGCAGAACACTCAACGACTCTCCTCTTGGTCGAAATCCCAACGATCGTTCTAGCCAACTTTTGCCTGCGTATAACTTGATCAGAATCGTCCAGGTACCGTCTCGTAACACTCCCCATCTCATCTTCCTTCATCCACTGCTCGAGAGAAATTTCACCAAGGCCCGAATCGACGTCCCAGCGGTAATACTCTGTTTGCGCGTCCCTATACATCCTCTGCACCTCATTATCAACTCTCGCCGTGCTTGTCGCCATCGCCACGAGCGCACCCGCGAGTGACAGTTCGCGATGAAGACCGAAGGGCAGCCAGCGCAACCCACGTCTTATAGCTGGGATGGTTTGTAAACCGGTACCGATGCTAACAATTACACCGATTTCCCGACCGGGCCAGCGGGCTTTGGCCTCAAAATCGATTTCGGCGCACGGGGAATTATAGCCGAGACCGCCGTCAATATAGGTGATCTTGGGCGTGCCGAACGTGATCTCGTCGAAAAAGGTTGGGGCTGCAGAGGTCGCTCGGAGGGCCTGCCAGATTTTGGTCTTGCGGTCGGTGGGATCGTTTGTGTGAAACAGTTTCGGTACGCCGACGGCGTGCTTGTAGACTGCTACGACTATACCGTGGCAGCCCGGCTCGTGGGGTTGTGCACTAGGTGTGTTTGGACCCGGCGTAGACTGGGGGTCGCGAGCGAGCAAGAGATTGGTGTTTGTAGATCTTCGCCAGGTTTTCTTCTCGATCACGTCCCGGACACCGCCACTATGGGTTACTTCTAATTTAGCGAGCTGGTCGGTATCCACCCGACGACGGATCTCCTGCTCGCGTAGCGAGAGCGTCTCGTCGAACATTCTCTCCTCCGGGTCGAAGCCTTTCTCGGCCAACACCCGCTTGATAGCTTTCTCCAATACAACCCCCGAGAACCGGGCCCCCGCAAACCGGAGCGGCGTTCCAAATATCCTAACTGAGCGGTCCTTGCTGAATATTTCCTCCGCGAGCCGAGTGTAGATGCTTATACATGTCGGTACGTCTAGGCGCAGACGGGAGAGTAGAATGGCGATGATTCCACCGGTAGATGTCCCGCCGATGATGTCAAAGTATTCGCAGGGCTTCAATGGTGTGTCGTCGTGCTTCGGGCGAATGTTGGAGGATTTCTCGTGCTGCGATATGGTGGTCATGATATCCTGTAGTATCATCAACGAGCTCAATCCACGGACTCCCCCGCCATCAAGCGAGAGGATTCTAAGTGGTGGTAGATTCGACTCAGCCATTGTGTGCGATATCAATTCGTGTGCGGATTCGTGAAGAACGGAGAAGAGGTGTGGAGAATGCAGCTCCTTTTCATTGCCCGGCCCAGTTGTATCGCACTGTCCACCATGAATAGGTGACTTGTCGATGGCTTCCAACCCCAGTAAGCTACTGGCGCACAGCCATGCAAGCCTGTCTCATAATCCTTGCAAGGCGAACTCGCCACAGTTGACATGAGGACCAGCAGCTAACCAAGTTCGGGGGAAGCAAGGACCCGGCACCGTACCGTATCGCCCCGATTATTTGGAAAGCACACTCCGTACCGGTATTGCTATTCTTAATTGTCTACGCGAGTACAAGTAGGGATTGTCCGTCAGCGCCCTCAACTGTTCCCCGGATTATCTGTCATAGCATAATAAATTAAGGGCCGGTTTTGTCCAGCCGCTGGGCTAGACAAGGGCAGGGCTTACGCCAATGCCTAGGTTGTTTGTTGTACGAGGAGTACGGGAGTGGGCGTTGTGCTCGAGTACAGAAGGTTGGCCCAGTAAGCACATCGGTACCATGAAACGTATAGGACGGTAGGTACCCGCGGAAAGCCTTATCCAAGGCTTCAGGTTGGCTACACGGCTTTTTCCGGGACGAGGCGAAAATCTGAAGCTCCAAAAGCCCATGTTTTGTGTGATATTCCTGGAGAACTATGGGCAATTAACTAAAAGTAGAGAAGGGGAACAAAAGTGCAAAGGAGGAGGAGAAGGCCTTTAGGTTTACTCCAATGCTTGGGTAGGACCCCCCTCAGTCAAGTGGTCAGCCACACAAGACTAGGCCCAGAACGTCCACAACATCTATCTCCCGTGTCATATCATTAGATTTAGCATCTTTCTGTATGATACAGGCAAAAAAACCGGAGCCTACAAAGCCCCAAACCACACTTCCGGGCCCATAGGCCCACAAAATTGCGAGTGACATCCCGTGCCCCCAAGTTCATGCAAGGAACGGTATTAAAGGTTTACACTATAATACTCAAACGCAAAACATATCTCTTCTCATCTCATTTCCACACACCATGCTCCTTCATGCCCTTCCATCCAACCATCATCCCCGCCATCCCTTCCACCCCCCCCCCCTCCATCCGCAATAGTAGGGTTCCTCTCTTCGTACCGAAATTTTGCCTCCCCTCCGCCTTGCCGCGCGCATTTTTCCAACCACGGCCATCCAGTCCCGATGCCCGGAGCTCTTCCAAGATTCCGAGCAGGACATTCTGCCGACCATTTCCTAACTCGCCGCTCACCCATTGGGCCAAATTTCCTTCCCCCTCTCCCAAAAGAAAAACGAAGGAGGGGGGAAATTACGCTCACAACGCCTTTAATCCACAGTCCATGCCCCTCCACTTGCGAGGGGCCAGAATTCTCGAAGAGGACATTTTCCGATAGCTGATAAGCTTGCGAGGGAGTGGTAAATTTGAGCCAACCCAGGATTCCCGGTTTCAATCCTGTTTTCATCAATGCTGAATTCATGGATTAGTCAGAAGAAGAGTGAGGCAAAAGGAGAGTTTTGGAGATATGGCCGGCGGCGGTTGTGGTGGTTCGGAGGGTGCTTGTTTTCATCATGGTGGGGGGCGCGCATGTCATTACAACGTGCGGCCCGGCTCCCTGAGGCGGCTGATGTCATTGCTCAGCTTCTCCGGGGGTGATGTCAAGAATTGGGTGTCTATAGCTCTAATAGCTCGACCGGGCGGGGCAGTAATATAACCCCCCGGGTCTAGATTTGGCGGGAACCTGGCGGGATTTATTACTTATGGCGTAGAGTCTTGGCAGAGCTCTCACTCTGAGGTCAAGCGGGTGGAAACCGGTGCATTGATACGAGTACGGTCAATGTCGAACATGCATCAATTGTACCGTTCCGAATTGGTAACAAACCCGGGCTTGGCCATGCAGTAATACCCGGAGTGACAACAATCGACAAACCAAGCAACTACCGGTAATATAGTACCGGTAGAGGGATCTCGCAAGGCAGAGTTAGGGATCGCCCCCCCCCCCCCATTTCCGACAACGATGTTTTACTCTATCATACTCGTATTGTGACGTCAATCGTGCTTGAAAAGATGGGATTTCGGAGTCCGGGTTAAAATTAGTTAGCACAATGGCTTAATAAGCACTAAGAGCCCCATCTTATTGTTACCGTCAGAGCTATGATACAAGCACCCACACAATTAAGATATCGGCTTCGCAATACTAGTGATTATGATACTATCAACGGATCTAGAAAGGAAGGTCGATTCCAGCTCATGGTACTGTAGCGTGTGCCATTCTTGCTCCACTACGGTAGGAAGAATTCGCGGGTTGTCCGATTTGCCTTATGATATCATGGCTAGAAATGAGCCACAGATGTCTTAAGTGAGATGCGAACCCTGACTTGTGACCTATTTCCGTCGCAAGGAGCTGGATTTGAGCTTCTGATATCATACCGTAAGGGGCAGTAGGCTAGAAGAGGCCTCATGCCTAAAAAACGACTATAATATTATTGTACCGTTACATGACTTCTGCATCCTCCCGGGGATCCGCTAACCTTGCATGTTCCCAAGTACTTGTAGTCCATATCACCACAAGCCAAAGAGGGTTTACAGTTTAGCGGGCGCTAAATCATCCGTTAATAAAATCCAGACTACCCCTTGTCATGCCCAATGCTAGCACTGGTCCATAGTGCTGTACAGTACAGTACCGTGCAAAGCGCTTAAAGCGTGTATCATACCAAGGCGGCCGCATTTTTTCAACACCTCTATTTGTAAAAGTGTAAAGTGCCATTAATGAGGAGAGTAGGTTTTCCCAGGCCCAAATCTCGGTCCCTTCCCGTCCGTCGTCTCGAGTTTCCTTACGCAATTCCCGAATCCAATGCATTCGAGTTATAATAAACACCGCCCCCTCTCAAGAACTTTTACAAAAAATTGCCTTTGAAATACCCTACAGCGTCAGTGGCACTATTTCAGTAACGGGGCCTTACGGAAATCAGGGTCGTCCAGAATCATATCGGATGAGAGTGCTGTTTGGAGTTTCAGTAGTTTGTGAAAGATACCGTGAGAGTAGAATGTACTAGTACAGATTCCGTGAACCCCTCCACAACTCAGGAAACAATTACCGGCAATCGAAGTTTCCGAATTGTATAAGGGACGAAGAGCAAATAGGTAGATAGCTGAAAATAAGATAAAAATAGACAGACATGGGAAGTAATCAAACATGGGATCTCCAGAATTGATTCCGCTAGTTTGAGCTCCTCTACCTTTTGCGGATGGAGGTATCATATTACACGAACGCACCCGCCTTGGTACCAGTACAGTACATGCTCCGAGCGCCTTGCACCGCTCCGGACTTGGCCCTACGCAAGTCAGCCGCCATACCTTGGGAATTGATCGGCCCAAGATTCGGGGCGCAAGCCATGTATTCACAGCTTCCGGGCTGAAGAGCGAAGAAAACGGGAAGCCCCTTCCAATTCCAGCGCCCTCGCGAAGGCTTGTAGACATAAGGATATATGGAAATACCCGGAATGTGTGGAATGTATAGATAGTAGGAACTGCAGAAATGGGAACCGCGACAGAATTCCAGATGGATAAATTACGGAAGCTGCACTGGACTAGGAAACTTGTATACATAAATTATAATTGTCACTGTTGCTTTAGAATAACATGAGATGTACAGTAGTATATACTTGTCACTTCGGACCTCACAATTGAATATGATTTTGCGAGTGACACCGGGTGGTTGTGCACCGAAGCTCCGGCTCGCTCTTTCATGATAAGCAAGCAAGTCTGGGTAGGTTTGTCCCATCAATATCTATAACCAAAGTTCAAGCGGTATAGTAGATTTTGGGCATATCGAGAGTCCCGGATTTGGGATCCTACGTTTGGGGCAGTGTAATAGTGGTATCATATGCAAGGTTACGCCAAGGAGGACGACTTTTCTGGAAAAACTTTCCTTGAGTGGACATGCCAAAGGTCAAAGTGTCCCGCTACAAAGTTTCGTATCCGGAAACCGGTCACTGGAGAAGTCGTAATTCCCATCCAGTTATCCACTAAAGTCCAGTGTATGATCCTCATGTGTGACTATCGGTATGGGAAGATTCGTGCCGTATCTACAAGTACTTCTTACCCCTCGCCCTTCCCGGCGGGCGCTGCCATGGCATTCGTGAAAGGCTTCGTAATCAGGACGGGCCAGAGGGAGGGGGGGAAATAAATCACCCGTCCCAAATACGATACCGGTACTCTCGGAGGGTTGGCTCCGTAACGCCGAACTGCTCGTTTCTCAAAAAAAAAAAAGAGAGAAAAGAATAAAAATAAAAATAAAAACAGGTCAAGAGGGGGCCTTGATACAGTAGCACAGAAATCACTCATTTTCTAGATCTAGAGGTGCCCCTCATTTTTTCACTCAGGCTAGCCCTTACAATGGAGACTTTGGCAAATCGCAATATTACGGAGAATAATCAATAACACATTTCTTGGGGGTATATCATACAAGACAACACACACTATAGTAATTGTCCCAGGAATACGGTAGGACCGGCCTTCCGGAGCCCGGGAGGGTTAGGGGCTACGGTGGGGCAACATACTCGTATCATATCATACCAACAATAATTTAACCAAGTTACACCGCCCCACACCCAGTGTGCTTAATTTAAGGCAGTGGAAACCACAGTATTCGTGCAGCTGGTATGCCAGGAAGATCATACCCGCAGGCAGCACCTTCTTATCGGAGAACAAAAAACAGCATCCCCAATCTTCCCACATCTTCCACGATATAGGCAAGGGTGCACTGGCGCGGCACCAATCTACACCCGTTTCGGCCGCGAGACCGGGAGGGTACGCCACAGGGGGATAAAGTTATTCCTATAATGGGTTGGATTAAGCTTTGTCGGTGATTATCCAACCGTACGGGGATGGCTCAGGGTCAGGGTTCTGCCTCAAAATCATGAAACTCATCATTTTCATAAGAGTCTATAGGTGGTGCGGCACCCTACCAATCTTCGTGCACCATCGCAAAATGGCCCTCCAGTATCATGCCGGTAGTCCAGCTCACTTGTGATATCCAACCTCAACAAAAACACTAAGAGCCTGTGAACTCGTGCGCTCAACCCCAACAGCCAACCCGGGCCATCACGTGAGCTGTAACTGCACTCCGCTCCTCCTTGCCAATCCATCCGACCGACCACTCTAAAAACCGAGACATGCATCACCCACCCACCCACCCAAAGTTCACCGCACTATCGCAATACCTGTACTCGTATCCGCAGATGCGGGGAAGTGGGTGACCGTGCCTTGTGCGCTGTCTCTGGTAGCAAATGAATGGCCATGACGGGAGTGGGGACCGTGGGATCTCGGGTATGATACCAGAATGCACGCATGAACACCCGAAACGCCCCAAGAAAAAATTATTAAATGTTAAAAAAAGGAGGTTTGAATTTCGGACGATATGCCGTGAAGCACACTGATGATCCGATCCCGGTTGCTAGTGCACTTTGTTTTTTTCTTCTGTTTCACCTGGTGGTGGTGGGGTTTTCTGGAACAGCGCTGGTTTATTCATAGTTATTGTACTCGAGTAGTGTATCCGATCGGGCGCAATACGGTAGGGAGGTGCTTGCTTTGTTAGTGAGTTGGCGGTGGCCGCGTGATCGTGGGCTCGGGGGCGGGTTTCCTTCTGGTATTCCTCGGCGAGTTTTCTGTGCGGTGGATGCTCGTACCTGTATGGGTCTCTCGGAGGCCAGGGCTGTTTCGTATCGCCAATTTGGACGGCCAGTGTTCTACGTTTGGTGGTGTCGGCATCCAGAAAGAAAAGGTGGTATTCCATCGCGATGCATGGCACATGTATAGTACTACCCATAGTACCACACAGCACAGTGCTGCTTCGGGCGACGGATACCATAGAATCAGTTCCCCACCGGGACCGTACAATGCAGTACCGCCCCGTCAAGCTAGCGACACAAACCATGATCGTTCGGAGAAAGGTGTACCAAACATTACCTCCCACTGGTAATCAATTCAAAAGCAATCTCAAGGGGTGATTAGAAGGAGTAGGGTCTGATATCTCTGCCGTTTGCGCTTGAATGAGGTGCGATGAATTGATGGGGGAGGGAAGTATCACTGTCAGGGGGTCTGTTGGTTCATTTGCTACTGGTGGCCCGAAATAATGACAATAGTCCTCTGGAGCATTGGTGAATCATGTTCAAGGACGATTTTTTTACCGAATTAACCAGGCTTCGGTCGATACACAATGAAAGGTAATTATATTCCCATTAAAAAGCTTCCTCTTAACCCCAGAAATCCCGAATCATACAAATTATTAACGCCAACCGCGAGCACGCTCATTTGGCGGGATATGTCATTCCTTCCGGAGCCTTTGGTTGCTCCGTAATGGCACCCTGTGCTTCGCTCTCTCTTAGGATAACCTGCGAGGGTTAGTGTTTCTCCGGAGTCGAAAGGGTAAAAAGGTAGCGATGCTCACCTCTTTCTCGTTCTGGATCAAAGAGCACGCGGGGCACCAGTAGGTTATGCAACAATCACCCAGGTCATCACCCGAGATGTTGTACCTCTGTCGGATTTTCTGTCGATGAAGGAACGGAAGAACAACTGCGATTCATTAATAGAATTCATGGCTAAGTTGAGAGGGGACATACATCCTACGCAACCGCAGACGTAGAAGAGACCGCAAGCGCCAACAGAGGTGGCGTTTATCGGCTCATGGCCTTCAAGTGTAGACGGGTTTGTGGAGAGGCGAAAATCGGTTTGCGAGTAGCTTAAGCCGGGGATGCAGCACCCGATGAGACCTACAACATTAACAAAGAGTCGGACTCTGGGGTTAGAAGGTACATACATTGCTTAAGATCAGCAAAGCAATCGAAAAGACCGACTCTGAATTTGGTTTCCGACATTTTCTTTGGTATTCTGATGAAGACTAGCAGCGAGCGAACAAATTGTGTGTGGGGAGGGGAGGAGGAATATATAACGCTTCCAGCCGTGGTGAATGCCGTGTTGAATCACCCTCGATCCCCACAACAACCAATCCCTCCCCTCCCTGCCTTCTTTTTAGGGTTACCGACTACTCTCACTTTCACACAATACCGATACGGTAGGCCAAAGGAGTTTTTTTTACCAGTACTGATAGGTGCAGGCTGCAAGCAGGGCGTTGCAACGAATCCCGCGGCTGAGCAGAGGGCGTTTTGATCCCCTCATTTCATTGGAGAGTCTTGGTTGCAATGAGGGGCGATGCAACCTGGAAGCATCGAATAAAGACTTTACGGGAACGGGGAGCTACTTCGCCGCTTTGAAGAAATTAGGGGGCCTATTTTAAGTTTTGATTGGGCAGCGGAGATGAACTCAAATTGGAATGGAGTGTGCTGGCGGCCTCAAGGTATTCTGGTGGGCTATGTGGTACGACAAGCACTTTTGTCCTCCCCCGAGCGTGACAAAAAGATGGAATACCGGTAGCTCGTGCCACCAATCCTGCAACACAGCACACAGAGTACTTGTGCAATGCGGGTTGACTCATGATACACTATGTCGCACAGTGCTAACCCTTTGGACGGAGTTTCCGAGCCGACCTGAGAAGTCATTGCCGCGCGATACCGGTACCGTTACCGATACAGTACAAGTACTCGAGTACAGTACCAGTACCTAGCACACCGATAGGGAACGGCACTTGTCCGGTGCTTGAGCACGTGCGAGGGTTGGTTCTGCATCATGCGTTAACCTTGGTTTTGCTGCATTCAGAGCACCTGGGCCCCTTGCGCGCAAAATAAATTTACTTTTGACAAGAAGTTTGGAGGGATTTCCCAACAAGTGATATCAGACGGTAAGCTCCGCATTCCTAAAAGTATCTGGGAATGATTATCCCGTACTCGTACAAGTACAGTACTAGGCTGCGACAAAACTCTCCGGAACAAAAGGTTGGCAATCCTATGTTTGTTTCCTCCCTTTAGAGCTCCGGCTAATTGGCACTTAACAAGCGGCTGAACTCGAGAATTCAGCGCATATGCGACCTTCATAGCCCCCGGTGAGCCCTACCGTATTGCGCATCTAGGTTTCATTGAGGAAAAAACTCTGGGGCCCTCTCGGAACCCTCAGGAAATCTGTGTACCGATATGCTGCTGATATGCTGGAGGGTCAAAAAGCCATCCCTGCCAGTGTCTGAGACCGATAACCAATAGCCAGCTTTTGGAAACCAGGGTACAGTACTAGTACAGTACTCCAACCTCCCGGGTATGATATGCAAACTTCGGACCATGGCTGTTTAGACGACGGTTATACCCGGTACAGTAACTGCGCTGTTGATCATTGAAAGATACTGGGGTGCCGGTAGTTTCTTAACTCAATCTCAGACACTAGCAGGGTCGCACAATATTTTTCACCGTCACTAACAAAGAAAACCCCTAGATTTTTCATCGCTGCGATATGCAATGGGAGCTTATCCGCAAGGTGCTTTTACCGAGAATTTCTGATGCTGCGTTATTCAGGAGAGAGAGTTCCACAGCACACTTATGGATACCTGCGGCACTCGGAAGGACGTTCGAGTTGGATATTAACGATACGAGGTGCTGCAGAATCCCGGGACAGCTTCACCTGGGTGTACCGATATACTTGTATGGGTAAGGGGTAAGTAAATACAGGAAATATCCTATTGGCACCGTTTCACGAGGCGTGACTTGCGATATCCGGGGCGCCTCCACAGTGATCGATTCCGACCCCATTTCTCGAGGGCATCCGTGATTATATAAATTAGGGGCTAAGGGTCAGCAAGTATCGTGACTTTAGAAAGCCTTGAGGGACAAGGGAGAGTTGGAATTTTTTTGTCGCAATGTCTCAGCAAATGAGGGGGTATTGTACTCGCACAAGTATAAGCGCGGGTAATCACTCACTGGTAGAGCGCCGGTGGGTGGGGAGGTGGGGATATCGCTTATGATAAAAGTACCGGTATCGTCCCTTTCTGTCCCTTTCTGGCCCCCAAAGGCTAACGGCTGACCCTGAAACCCAGCAACGATTCCGGTGATCATTGCTCAATCTGGGGGTGCCCGTGGGAACTCGAATAAATAAGCCTTGTATCAGATACTGTTAGGACGTTGGACATCAATCTCTCCTCGCAAGGGATGGTATTTTCTTCCTCCCCACTTCCCTCTGAAGCCAGGTTTTCTAGTGGTACAGTACTGTACCGGTATTCGATTACAGGCCTACCGGTTTATACCCGGGATATCGTTTTCGTACAAGACAGGGGTACGGTAGTAAACCAACAAAGTAATCACCATTTTGTACTAGCACAGGTACGAAACCATCACTCCGGAGCTCTACAATAGCACTTGTCCAGTATCTGACAGTGTGTAACGGAAAATTCGCTTATCGTTACACACCAACTCAGCCAACCAAAGCAACCCTGCGCAGTTTATACTAGTACTCGTAGTAGACAGGCGTACGGTACCCGAGTACAATTACCCCTCACCCCTTTTCCAGGGGAGGAAATTCTAGACTGCCTAGCCCATGGCCCAAATACCGGTATTCGACTTTCTTCGATACCGGTAATGCCATACGGTAATGGCCTGGGAAACCGTGTGAGACACTGGGACTTTTCCCTTGTTCCACAAGAATTTCTGTACCCGGTATAAGGTGGATGGATATCCATGAGCCCCTGACCCAACATACCCTAGGAGCAATTGGAATTAGCTATAGAGCTATCAGCGGAAGCCTTCCTATTAGCTCACAATGGGCTCAATTTAACAGGTGGCGTTGCTCGAGCACCGTAGCGGAATGGCGGTCATGATACGATACCAGCAAATGAGAACCGACGGATCCCATGGGCGCGGGGAGCGCACTAAAATCCCCCAGGAGCCCCCGTACCTGAACCTTGATATTAGGGGCCTGCCAGAGGTAGCGAATTACAAGAGGCCTTAAGGGCGGTTTACACTAGAGTGTCAGCCGGACGGCGCACCAGTGGCCCTGCAACGTTTCTGTCAAAAAACGATGAGCCACGTAGGTCATCACTGGGAATCACTCGGGAGAATTACCATAAGATGGCGTCGGAGGTGGCTTAGAGCGAATGAGGGGGCGAGTGCCGGTAGTGGATGGTGATGATGGAAGCATTATATCTGTGCGGTGTTGCAATTTCTGAGAGACCTGAGAAATCGGGTACCGTACCGTAGTAGCACAGTACTATTGTAGTACAGTAGTACCGGTGTCATATCCCGAATACCGGTAATTGAACCATGTGCCAAGTCCTTCTCGTTGTCTCCTATGGTAAAGTCTGAGATTAGCTTACTTGTTTTTTGTTTTGTTTTTCTCATGTCGTGCAGAAGGGCTGAACGGCGCAGCTCTCTTGCTGCTTTTTGCCCCCCTTTTTCAAAGGTGGAAGGAATGTTTGGACTACGATATGATACAAGTACTTGTACCAAGCACATGGTTCCATTATCAGCGGTTCTGGGGTATTATCATACCCGCACAGGAAACAGGCAGGGGGGCGCAACCGGTTGCGACGATAAACTTATGATACACAAAGACCCTTTTCATTCTTTCATTCTCACGACAATATAATAATATGATGTGTCATGTCTCGCCGGCGGCAGGGAGCAGACAAACAAACACACACCCGGGGCGCAAAACAATGATCCCGAAAGGGGGGGGGGGGGATGGTCGGTAATGGGAGTATCCGAAAATATGTTGGACTTGTTTTTTTTCGCTAAATTTATGATGGAGAAAGTGTAACGCGGGGGATCTCGTGACCTACTTTAATTGGGTGGCACTTTTCTACTTTATCATGGCGTACTTTGAGTGCAAATGGATTTTGATTGGGTAGGTGGTGGGGGAGTGATGTCACCGACTCATTTCAAGTCAATTTTGCGAGAGGGTCTCGTCTCAGATTTAAGCCTATGATACTCGTGCGGTGCATATGTTGGGTTCTGGAAGGGCTGCCCGTCGAGGTTCTCCGCTAGATTGACTGCCAACCCTTGACGGTTGTGATGCGGCGTCTTCCTGTCGTTCCATAGTAGACAGGTGGTACTATTGCTGCGTACGCTATGCTTCGATTCGGCTCAAGAGAGTGGATAATAATTACTGTGGTTAAACATTCCCTTAAAGTAACGAGGATTGCTGTACTATACTTGGGAGTTTTTTTTTAAAAAAAAAGGGAGTGGCGTGTGGATCTTATGCCATAAAAGTTGATTTGGCAAACATAAATTTCTCTAATAATATGGAATTTTTATATTGAGGGGGTGTATGATATGGGAAAAACAGATGTGGAGTGCCTGGTGCTCCCTGTATGAGTGGTGAGGGTTTAAGCATAAGAAGAGAAGAGGGAAAAAACTGTATAATATTACGATAACCAGTTTTTTTCCTTCAGCAGCAGTTAATTATGCATATGATTTTAATTAGGATTCTTGGAAAACACACAGCTATGATATCATACATCCGGAACAGACCTTCGGTCTATGATACCGCTGCCGTACAGCCTGCTACTACGAATCTCAACGATCCGGATACCTCTATCCCGTACGAACCCCCGATTGCAGTGTTCTGGCCGACTCCTCGGCTTTCGCTATGGGATGCGCGGGTGGGACTATTTGGAGATGTACTGTACTGACTTAGTACTGCTGGGTAGGCAGTCCCTAGCCGGCATATCTCTTAGAACACTGTACTGCAATGCCTCAAGTGCCCAGCCATACAGCACACCGATCACCAGCACTCTCTAGACAAACCATAAATAGAACCGATAAGATAAAGCACCCGCACTCCCACGAAAACTCGACCTGCAGTCCTGGACCCCCCACCCACCGCGCCGAACAGATTCTTTAGATTTTTGCCGGGTTGCTGCCGGTACTCTTCCGCGCATAGTGGCCCCACGTGGTACAGTACTTGCAATACGAATTTGAATATCCATTTTCGAATGCGGATCGCGTCATTTAAGAGATTTGAACGGAGGGTGGTAGGCTGTGCTTTCCGAACTCCTATCAGTGCTGCGGGTAGGACACACCGCATGCGGGGAAGAGCACTAGGCTGGAGACGTTCCGTGATTCGGCAGCCTTATGCAAAGACGAGGCCACAGTATCCGTAGCCGGAAAAAAGTGCTTGGGCGATCCGCACCCGCCGGATTCTGGACGGGAGTCTCTGTGGAACGGGATTTCACGGCGGGGAAGCGTTTGGTGTTACTCGAGTACTGGATAGTACAGTACTGTGCTACAGGTAGCACAGTATAATACCGTATTAACTTGAATAAGAGCAACACATCTCGGGACGTCTGACTTGCCTATTTTGGTAGGGACGGGAGAAAATACCAGCAAAATAAAACCACGCGTTACCAAGAGGGGAAACCTAGACGTCCCGAGCGGTGTTGCTCTTATTCAAGTTCATACGGTACAATGAGTGCGGGGGTATTGTGAGTAGAGGGGAAGGGGGGATTGTTCTACAGACACGGTGAGACTATGTTTCACTGGGACTTTTGGCTGTACAGTACTGTACCGGTGCAGTACTGGTATCATGCGTTGACTTTTAAAGGAATCGGAATGTGAGTTTCCCATTCAAGGAGGGCTATGACTGCTGCGGCGAAAATTGGGTATGTGGGTGGGTATTTGTCACGATAACAGGATCCCATTCTGAATACTTATAAAAAAAAATAGCCGGGTATAGTACGGTACAAATACAAGTACCGTATGATACCGGACCGTACCGTACCGGGCGTTATTTGCAGTACCGTGCCCACGAGGGAACTGCCGCTACCCGGGTATGATATTCGATGGACAAAAAGAGAAACAATCAAAGATTACATTACCGTACCGGACTTGTTACCGGTACTGATCCCCCTTCGTCGCCAACAAGCCCAGTTTCGTCATGGGTACAGTGCAGTACTGCCATATCAAGATTGTTCCTCGGAAAGCTTGAGAAAGTAGATAAGTGCCTTATTATAAAGCCCGGTTTAAGCCTTGTTCTGCTGGGGGGGCTATCGGGTTGGCGCACGGGGTCGACTGAGGAAGTTCAAGATATAGGATCTTTTTTTCTTCTCCATCTTGCACGGCCCGTCAGATCTTTTCGGAAATCGTGACAAAATACTTTCACTACACATACGGCATTACTACCCCCTCGCTAATGATATTCATCTAAAACCCGTGCATTGAAACTCCTACCGGAGCAGTGGCTCTGGACCCCTCATGTCTCATACTTCTCTCAACCTCGCTCGCGCAACGCCCCGGGGCTCGTACCACTGGCTTTACCGCCGGTCTTCTCTTTACGGATATTCCCAGGGCGACAACAACCTCCCTTGATGCAGTAACTTCCAGCGGCGGAATAGTTGCCGTCACGACAGCAGATGGCATTAGTCGGGATACAAGTTTTGCTCGAACAGAGTTTCTCCATGCTCAAGTTGCAACACCTCGTCCTGCCGTCTTTGTCCGGAGAGCACCCGGAACCAGCCTCCGCGCAGCACCCGGCGCCCATCGGACAGCACGCACCCTTCATTGGACAGCAGGAATTCTCTTTCCTGCTGAAGCCGAGGTCTTTGTTCGGGCAGGTGTCGGATAGGAGTTGCGGCGCTCCGCTCGGAACCTGAAGGGGGCGGGGATGCCTTCCAATTGTTCACCAAGGCTCTTGGAAGCTGGGTCGTTGTTGCTAGGTGGAAGAGTTAGCTTTAGCCATGAAATTAAAGGGGGGTCATTACTCGGGGAGGATACCTAGATGGCGAACCTGGAGATGGTTTTTAGGTGTTTGATGTGTATGGATGCAGGCAACAGCACCAACGAAGGCCGTGACAAGAAGGACTGAAGGTGACTTCAGGATCGCGTTCGATGGGGAACCGAGAACGGAGAATCGAGGGGAGAGGTATCGCTACTTATTCCGTCGTCAATAAGGAGAAAGCAGGGGCTTCGTTAGGAGACGTAAGGGGGTTTATACAGGTACGGACGGAAGCAAGGCTTCGCAATATCCGGTATCTGTTGAGAAGAGCAAGTGCGATGGCGGGATACACTTCGAATGATTACATCCGGAGAAATGCCTTATAGAGAAGAATCGGTAGGGTACAAGATTTTTACACGCGCACTCTAACTAGATTGGACATCAGTGGTCGTCGGGTTAGGCTGCTTACACATTTTCTCTCTCTCTCCTTCTGAGCCAGGATGCGATGTCTCTCGCTCTCGGCGTGCTGGGCTGCGAAGGTGGAACTTTATACCGCCAATAGCAAAACAATACCGTCGGTATGAATGGTGGATATATGGATTTTGATATCAGAAATTTTTGGCTTTCCATAATGGCTGAGCTCCTGCCACGACGCTCCTCCATCGGCATCGCCCCGACCTAACATATCCGCGATCACTCCATGCGAACCAGTCACAATTAGCCGTTGCCCCGGCGGGGGACCTGTGCGGTGCGTTCCGGAAGTGCCTGAGATTGCCGACTGGGGTCACCTGCCATGGCTGCTTCAAGCCCACCTCTTGCTTCTCAAAGTCAATCAACTCGCAAATCTTTTCCTGCTAGCATTGGATATTCGACACAATCTTAGAAACGCTTGCATACCCCCGCGTATCCACCACCACCGCCGCAGTCTGACCAAAGGGTTTAAACTCGCTGGGCTAAGTCCACAACTCCTTGGTAGCGGTATGCACCCTGCTGCGCAGCAGGATACTCTCCAAACACCTTCTTCGGCTGGGCTGGCGGAGTCTTCTTTCCTGAGCGGAGCGAGCCCTCCCAATTCGAACAGTGTAACGGGTCGGTGATCGAATCTTGCCCCTCCACGCGTTCTCTCAAAATTCCGGCCGCATTGCGTCATAACGGGGGGGCATGCCCGGAAATTCAGTCTCATTTACGGCTTATCCGACCGGAGTACTATCGCTGTAGGCACACTTGCATATTTCTCTTGCTACTGCTACTACTGCTGATCCCCTGCGGCGGAGTCGTTCATGTCGTAGTGCCCGCTCACTACCAACGACACCGATGCGAGATAAATTGAGTACTAAGCGATCACCCCGAACACACTACGAAGGAGCAGCAGTGCTTATAGAGCCTCTATTCTCTGCGTAGCTGCCCTCCTCCTCTTCCATCTGACCAAATGCCAAATACGGGTCGCTATTTCAGGGTAGGCCTTATTGGCGGAAGACTCGCGTCGCACGAGTAGCGGCGATGGAGGTTTGGAGTACTGGTATGCCGGCGGAAGGTCATTGTTTGTAGTGATAGTGCCGCCAAAGCCACTTGCGTAAGTGAGGCACAGGACCCTGGTGGTAGCAGAAGTAGTGGATGGCGAGAAGTCTGCCATGATGGGCAGCCGCAGGTATGGTTGGCGAAAATGAATATGCTGAGAGTGACGTTATCTCTGCAATCGTAAGAACACTGTAAAGGCATAAGATTTCACTTAATTTCATACGGAAAGGGAGTCCCCCCAATCGGCCTCTCAATTTGGCCCGGGCACTGCAAGGCAGCGTATGGATGGCTATCCATGCACCGGGATGGAGTAGACTGCTTTGGTGGTAAAAGTGCTCTCGAATCATTGGTGCTCACATAATTGTTCGGGGGGAGCTCAGGTGGCTTAAGCGAAGTGGTAATTAGGCTCACCCGGGGAAGGCCGCTCGTGCCCCTTCGGCAGCAACATCAGCTCTGCTTTTCCCCTGATGGAGATCTGGGAATGCTGAGCTAATACTATGCAAGGGTTTCTCTTTATACTGAGGTGCTTGTTAATTTGGCCCACCATCGTTGTCCGTCAGCAATTTGTTAGGGCGGGAATCATGGCTACATTGCACTTCATGTTTCTTTAGTATGGGGCGTGGGCTCCAAGCACCCGTGTCTATCTGAGATCTTTCTCGTAGATTGTTCTATGATATCTTGTTCTCGGGGCTGATGGCAGCGCAAAGAACGGTCCTATAAAAAAGTAACAATTACCTGATTTCTATCCTTTTAATAAAATAGAAACCATCCTCACCATTTCTAGATCCATAAACCCAATTTCATTCCCCTCAGCAGACTACATATATCGCTGTCTTGACTCATGAGGACCGATGAGTACCGGTAACAGAATCCACAGCGCCCAATTCACCAAACCCAGATTCGCTAAAGTATCGAGTGAAAAACTATCCGGGAACAGAATGGTTCAGCACTAAATTAGGCCCGTCTTCCGCCACTACCTGCATACCGTCCAAATGCTCTGGTGATATCCGCAAGCATGCTCCCCAATACTGCCTTTTTTTGAAAATTCTCGAGTATAACATTCCATTCAAAATTATTCTTTCATCCTGCCTTGAACATATGGGAAAAATAGCAGTGTATCTGAGGTACCAACGGTATACAGCAGGGCACTGTACGGTACCGTACATAGAAGGGAGGAACGGATGAAAGAGTAATTAGCATATTTGGACACTCCTTGGAAGCAATTTATCATTATTACCTACCGTAGGGAAATGAGATAAACCTAGCAGTAAGTAAAGTACCTCCCCAAAAGTGTTGGTGAAATGGGCTTTTTACACCAAAAACATTGATTTTTCGCCACTGGTAGTTTAGGAACCACAAAAGATTTTACAACCTGACTTCTGGTATGTGGTTACGATAATCCCGCCCTACTCCTACTCAACTCTTAATAACTTTGGGGAAGAATTGGAGAAGTTATGCAGTCCTAAAGTTTTGACTTCACTGAAAAGCCTCATTTTACATACAAAAATGGCATAGCAACAGGTATTGTCAACTTTGGAGACTTGTAGTTTAGCCCCATAGAATAAATTGACAAAATAAATGGTGTCAGGTAAAAGCTGCAGTGAAGGTGAAAATAATTATATGGGTTGTAAGGATTATTTGAAGCAATTCCAGGTGTGGGGGTTGATCAAACCTACCAATTTTTGGTGTAAAAAGGTCATTTCACCAACACTTTTGGGGAGGTACTTTAGCATACCAGTATCATAGCACACAAATTACGTTTTATAGTCTGATATAACGGGAAAATGTGATATCATGCGAATATCATACTGTCCTTGTACTCGTACAGGGAATTAAAGATGTGAGGAACACTCCTCACTCTTTACACCTATCTCACGTGAGCTAACAATCAGGGATAAGCAAGAGAGGGGGGCGTGTCTTGCCCAACCTTGTCTGTTCCACCTTATCAACAAATTTACACCAGTACCGGTATCTCGGCCTCGGATGCCTTCACCGGCGATTGATGACCCGGGGGTCGGAATCATCCCAGGCGACAGCGGAACCGGCGAGAATAGCAAAAGGTCCTGAAACCGCACTACTGTCCTTGAAAGGGTGGAGGTGAAAAAAAACAAGAAAAAACACTTTAACGAGGGAAGAAGTATATGGGGCGGAAGGACGCTACTGGTATTAAGCGATCCACAAGTACAGGTACAGTACTCGGGTATATTCACGAACAAACTTTTCGATCTTTTACAACTTGAATACCATATGATACTAACCCGGTGATCTATCTCGTCTCAATGGAAAAACAAAAAAGAAATTTGTGAAAAAAAAAAAAAGAAGCAAATACTCACAGGTTAGTGCCTAAACATGTAACTTTACTCAAAACTCTAGTCCCAGCAATTCATCCCGTTTCGCCGCTCTCAATGACGATACTGCCCTTCAAATTTGTCATCACAACCTGAGGAAAAAAAAAAAAGGAAGCCACCCCAGCATGAGCGCTAGACGCACCTTCATTTATTTGTACTCTTGTGGGTGAAAAAATGGCATAAGACTCGGGGGAATGACATTTTTCCGGCGCGCTAAACAGGGCCTCAGTGACGTTTAGCGCGGCGGGTGTGGCGCCAAACTGGATTCTGGAATCCAGTCGCGGACAAAACTTGAGCCGCATAAACTTTTCGTTAACCATAGGAAATCACTCGAATTTATGGGCAAGGGGCCTAACTTATGCCTGTATCGTGGGCCTCCACCCTCGACTACGGCCTTAGGTGTACCGCCTTCCCCGCATCGCTCCACCATTCGCTCCTGGTGAGAATTCTTCTCTCCTTGACAGATCCAAATCGGTTCTGAATATCTTACCCTCCGCCCTCATGTGTTCCCCAATAAAATGGGGCGGAAAGAGTTTCACGGTGAGGAGTCGAGATTGTGCATTAGCTCTGCATTCGCCCGCGATAAACCGGTCGAGTTTGTATCTGGACTGGTTAGAATCTGGATGGTACAATAAACTATGCATTTTTCTGCTTGAAGGGAACTCTGTAGATTCCTGCTTTCCTAATGCATGTACTGTACCACCTGAGGTGGAAAAACGTTAGTGGGTGTGATTAGCGCACTGGATTTGGGCTTCCTGGGAATGGGTAGTTAGGCTTGGTCCAATCACGCTACACCCAGCATGCGCAGTGATAGTTATCATTTACCGAAGGTTGCCACAGACCTGTCATCTCAAGTATCCGGTTACCTTACATGATTTATCGAGTTTTTTTCATTTCTTTTTTTCAATTGCTATTCACCCCCTTGGTGGATACCTGACCGCACGCCATTTTCAACTAAAATACATCCAATCTCCAGAAAACCACCTCAGTGACAGTTGCTAGCACATACGGTAGCAAGAGGAAAATGGGCTACCGCCCCTATATGACGAATACAGTTCGGCACAGTGCGTAAACCGTTCTTTTTGAGCCATAGCAGACGAGCCAGCGTGATAATACTATGGCGGCAAAGTCAGAATGGAAATATTCAAGGATGGGTCAGAAGCCACTTCAGTTATCGTACAATGCTTCCGAGATGTATGGAATTGTAAAACTTGGGAGGTATGGAGCTCGTGTTAAAGAATAATACCCACCAAAGGTTACTCCAGTAGACAGTTTTGGAAGGCGATTCTCGAAACACCCCGAGATAAGACTAGTGGGGAGATGGCTAAGCCTGAGGGGTACTTGTGTGAAAGTTGGGTCTATCCCGCCATGTTAGTCACAATCCCGAACTCATTGATTCACCAACTCTGAGGAGGCTTGACACACCTCGGACATAGTCTGAAAGCCTAGTGCCTATTCATATATCACAAACCCATGGACCAGCTGCTTCGTGACCTAGCAGAGCCTCTGTAAATTTCACAGATTAGCGCCCTTGAGTATACTATGACCCACCGAGGTAGGGGAGCATTTACTCGTTCAGGGACGGCTGTCCGTAGACAATTCTCTCCTTCGCGACATCCAAAGCCCGGCTAACCCTCCCCTTGGCCTCAGAAGCCTTGAACAAGAATGCCCTCTTCAACCTCTCGGCAGCCCCGCTCTTGCTCTCTGACCTCTCCCCTCCCTCTTCTCCTAATTGTTTTGGCTCCCATGGAAGCCTCTCAGGCATCTTGACCCCCGCCTTCTCCATCTCTTCATCAAGGCGCTTTTCGATTCCCTCGAGTTTGACCAGATTGCTCAGTATCATTCGCCTACCCTCTAGCAGGTCAATCTCATTACTGGTGATTTTTCTCATAACCGCTTCGGCCTGGTTAATGTAGAGGTTCATATTCATAACGAATGGATCAGCTATCTCCCTCGTGAGTGGGTTCCAAACCCAGATTTTGCGTAGAATCTCGGATACACGGTTCCGCGCAAGGCTAATATGCATTTCCAATTGAGATTCGGTGGGTAAGTCCTGCGGGTTGTACATTTGCAGTGGGCGGCGTTTTGAGGGGGTGCGGAAGATCTGGTGTTTTAAATGCGAGAATCGGGGTTGATATGGCGGTGGTGGAGAGTCTTGCTCTTTTTCCTCAGCGGGGAAGCTTGGAGGCGCTTCCATTATGAACCGTCGAGGTTGGGGGTATGAAAGAGGGTTTTTTCAAAGGGAGAAGGTTGGTAGGGCGTTGGGTAAATTGGAAGGAGGGAGAGGGAGCTAGAGAGAGCTCTTGAAATTGGGGAAACATTTTCTTTTAATGCTCTCCGGAGCAAACTTCGCCCGGTCGCGGGTGTCGTCATCATTTAGGTAGGAGTGCCCGAGTGATTAAGCAAACATGTGTTAGGAAATCGTGATCACATATTCACTCTGTTTGTTGCACCCGACGTGGGAGTAAGAGCAATATGAGAGCTAAACCGAGTCTCGCAAGTTGCATTCAAGGAGACTACCTTTCACCTATTACATTGAAAGCGAGTGACATTCCGTGACTTGAATCAAGTTTCCACATCTCTTTCCCTCTTGAAACAAACAATCCCAGCAACCAAATAAATACTTGCACCTCTTCCTCCCCCCTGCTCTCTCTCCCATCGCCCGCCATTTTCTGCTCTTGCAAATGAGCTCAATAAAACGTCTAAACACCCCTCTAAACGACCTCGTAAAAGAACCTAAATTTTTAAACCTGGAGAAAGTGGAAGAAAATGGTTCTTTCATCTCTTATGTCCCCCAAGCACCGCCCTCAACGCCTAAGTTCAAACCCCTACTTCAAACTCCTGGTGCTCCTCTGGCTCTTGATACTCCTACCGATTCCTTTTACAGCCGCACTCCTCACCTCAGAAATGCGTCGACAAGGGCTCGTCATACACGGGATCTCCGTAGGCGTGCTAAGTCTGATTACTATGGGTTTCGCTCTGTATTACTACTTGAGGGCCGGGATAGAATTGGAGGACCTTGAGGATAAGAGACAGATCGAGGATGGTGAGGCCAAATTGGAATGGGGAATGCAGATAGTTCTGGAAGAGCCTAAGGGGTCCAGGAGCAATGGAAAAGGAAAGAACGTGGGGTTGGTCCCGTTGGTTAAGGTGCCGGAGGAGGCATGTGTTTATGGGAGGGGCAGAGTAGTTTAATGTGGGGTGGTTCTTGACATTCCGGGAGACACTCAGTTGGGTGGCCACAATGTATGATTGACTTGGAAAAGCGAGAGTATTCCTCCCCCCTGTATTAATATGTTCACTTGCTGAATTGAGGTTCTCTTGTCGTATTGTTGGGACCTCCCCTAATTTTAGGCGGGGAAGGTGGATTTTAGCTCGGGGAGAGCATTTCTGGCGTTGGTTGTCTTATTTTATTGAAATTTTATACCAATTATTTTGAACATTGTGCACCCATTCTGAGTTCTCCCTTGAAAGATCATTGACACAGCGGATATCCTCTCTAGACCCAACCCACTCCGCGCTATACTCTGTCATCGTCTGAAACACATAATTATTTGGTGATAGTTTACGATAAGATAACTCCTCCCGATAGTAGACTTACAGAAGGGGTTACGAATGTGTAAAATTACACATGGCATCACTGGAGAGGGAAGAAAAGGGCTTCTCGGTATCGCGGGGTGGTTGCGCTCCCCCTGTGACACTTCCGCCATTCTTCGGTAACTTTCGCCCTAACCAATCACTTATTGAGATCTCGCAAGCACTCTATTTTACCCTGAAGCGTATTCTGGTTCTTTGCCGGTCCAAAAACAAAAGACCGAGTATTTGATTATGAAGTAATGGGAGTAGCGCCGGGATGACATAGCTTCAATGGAAATAATTTCCCCTGAACCTTTCCAGACGGTGTCCTATCGGAGAGGGATAAGAGGGATAAGAGGGGCCATCCGCACAAACGCCGTCGCACAATACCGCCCTTATATTGCCAACAGTCCTCATACCCCCGGTTTACCGTTCCCGAAAGTGAGTAGGTATGTCCCACTAGCACTCGATTTATTCAAGGATTCTCCTTTTGGCTTACAAAGGGAAGCGCGACAAGTTTACTACATACCGAAAATCTCCCGTTACGGTTGCTATATCGTCACTGAGTACTTATGATCGCGCTTAGGATTAAGCTAGAACCTCGAGCCCTCCGCCGGGTCATCTAGCATTTGGAGGACTTAACTTGTGGGAAGTATGGGAAAAACAAGCACATAACAGTTGCTTTACTAGAGTTGAATAAATTGGATGTGGAAGTAACTGATTTTAATGGTAACGTAGTAGTTACCTAGGCGGCTGGAATGGGGCATGAGGGGGCAGTGAGAATACTACTGGAACAGGGCGACGTAAATCCCAACAGATCTGACACCTTGAACAGGAGGACACCGTTTTTGTGGGTTTCCAGGAATGGGCATGAGGGGGATATAGAGAGGCTGATGGAATGGGACAGCGTCAATCCCAACACAACTGACATAAAATATGCCCGGACACCGCTTCCGTGGGCTGCCGAGTGTGGGCCCAAGGAGGGCGGGAGGGCGCCACCGGAAGGGAACTATACCAATCCCAATATAGCCGACAATCAATACGATCGAACAGTGCTTTTCCGGGCTGACGGGAAAGGGCACGGTGGAGTCGTGAGGATACTGCTGGAACAGGGCGATGTCAATCCCGACACAGCTAACACGAAATACTGCCGAGCACTGCTCTCGTAGGCTGTCCGGAATTGCTATGCGGGAGTTGGATAAGTTTGAACCCCGGGTATATGCCAGGTCGCCAATCAACAGATTTTTTTTCCCGGAGTCGCCCAAGCTGTCTAACCCCCCCCCTCCCCCCAAAAAAGGACCCGCAGGTTTTGATATCTAAGGATAAAACCCGATGCTTCTTCCTCCATCCTAGGTATACCTTCCTAGCAGGGGAGTAAGCCCGGCAAAGGAAAAAACTAAGCCTGCTCCAAACGGCTCCTTATCGACCAGCTGATGCAGATATCAAGCCCCGGGACCAGTTTTCTGGAACGTCTCACCTCGTTGGTTCCCCCAAATTACCCCGTCCCATCTCGCCCTCCCTGCCGTCGCTCCCGGATTCTACCTAACCAATTTTGCATATATCTATTGTCCCGTGGTGCTTCACTATACTCCTTTCTCTCTCGATATATACACCCACTTTACCCACATTTTATTTCCCCTACCCACGGAGTTAAGTTATCCCATGCGTGTAAATAACCGACTTTGTAATTACTTGTATTTTCGCATAACATGGGTAACAACCACGTTGTATTATGGCAGAAGTGGGTGGAAGCCTCGTAGATACGGACATCAGCTATGTGCAAACACACACATACTGCGCACCTGAGAGGGGATACACCGCAGGAGTCAAAGAAGAGTTTGCAGTGCGCGATCCATAGAGTCTTGTCCGTTTTGCTCATAAGACTCGTTTGGCCTGCCACGATATAGAAAGAGGGGGATGAGACTTTTCACGAGAATTGCATCACGCCCAGGACCGGATCCTTTTGGCCAAAGTGCACGACAAAAAACATACCCGCATAGCAGCCGTCTTAGTGGCAGTTGCGATCGAAATTAAAAAAGAATAATCTAGCATGATATTAGGAGGCCGGCAAGTTTGGCTATAACCAGAAAGTCCAATGTCACAACATTTCCCTTCCAACAAGGACGCAATAAACGCCAGGAACAAGTCGTTTTCTTTACCTGTGCCAAACGTGGGTTTAATGATCACCTTTTTTTTCTTTTCTTTCCTGCCATCTATCCTCCGCCACTCATTCATCCCCCCTATACTAGGGTGAACTTTTTCTGCTTACTCTTAAGACATCAAGGCATTTTTGCTACGTTATTTATCTTTGAAAGTCGCGATTGAAACATCGTGCCCTCTCTGGAAAAAAGTTATTCTCCAATGCATCCCCCCCCCGCGCGGATTTCGTGAGCTGCAACTACTTAGAAAGAGCTAAGGGGGCAGTCGCATATGTGTCGGGGGGCCAAGGCAACGGACACCGTAAGAGTCGGAAACCAGTTTAACTTGATCCTGGGGTTGATCCACTGTGATACCCATAGTATCCGCGGTAGCGGTAGAGCATGATACTGCGCGCAGGAACATCTGGCAAGTCCGAAAACCGAGTCAACCTACCAGTGCGATATGTCACGGTGTCATTGGATTAATCACTATATGATATATCATACATCTACAGCTCGGATTCTACCCTTCAGCGAGTGATCATGCATGAGTATAGTAACACACAGGACAGTGCAAGCTCCGACCAGAACCTTGCAAGTCTCCCGGACGGACCAAGTCGGCTGGCGGGAAACGCCGCGGAATGAGCGAACCCACTTCCAGCCATCTTCCATCGGGGCTAAGGACAATTCGGGCAGGAGGAGAAAACGATCTGGAAGTGATCCATAATGTTTATCTCCTCTTTTTAACTTCCACACTTTCGGTATCGGTGAGCAAACAATTTTAGAGGAAACTGTCGGATGGAGCATACAATCCACTGATTCACACATACTGCGCCGTCTTCCGGGAAACGTAACATTTGTACAGTGTCCTGTGTGTCATATTTTACCACGGTATCTGTATCCTAATCCTGGTACCGTAAGTGATGAGCACTCCCGGGTCTGCGAGGTGGTGAGAACGAGGAGGAGGAGAGGATGAATGTATTAATAACAGTGTCCCTCAACACACCGTTCTTGTTCCCAGGCGAATTGTGGCGATGGAAGGATTTTGGCGCGATATCGCTGAAGTGGACGCCCGAAGGCTGCCAGATACTCACGCTGACAAGTCTTGCCAGGTTGGGTTTTAAGGGTGCCTGTATTCCTAACTCCCTTAAATTGCCTTGCCCCCACATGGCTCATCCCCATTGTTCCGGCGCCTCCTGATACTGTTGGGGGATTGGATAAGGGCCACGTTGAGCGCCATATCCTCCCTCGTAGGATCTTGTGAAATAAACTTATCCGTCAGGCAAACAGAGGCCGAAAACCCCGTCAACAGCGCACCTACCATGGAGTAATTTTAGGCTGATGAAGTGGGCAGTTATCTGGCAGTTTTACCAATCCACGTTTGCAGCATTCTAGAGGGCTTTTCAAGAACTTTCCAGCCACCAACACCAAACAGGTTCACACGTCTCCACACTGTGATACGTCCTTCTTTAGGGATATGATACCACGTGTCCGTGTGGAGGGCAGGGAAGGAGGAGTGAGGACTGGCCAGTGCCCGGGGCCCGGCTTTTTTTTAAAAAAGGCACTGTATCATCCTCCACCCCGGCCCCCGTCCGAGCGCATGTAGTTCCCCATCTCCCCGGAGGTCAATTATTTCCCCCTGTGGTAAATCAATCCCGAGAACCTGCGAAAGCCGAGTATTCCGGGAGCATGATGTTATACGGTGGAAAGTGCCTAAAGGTGGGACCTCCGGTGAAACGGGAATTCCGTTGCTACCGATCGGGATTCAACCAAGAATTGCCAAGACATGATTAGTAAGATGCAATGATATCGTACTATAATAATATCCAAAGAATCACAACTCACCCTGGCTAGATTTGCAGTAGTTTTCAGTGCTTTGAATGGCCCAAGAGGATATCTGTAATATAAGTTGATACCTTTCAAATTGTAAAAAGATGTTTATGTCTACAGAGGCTGTCTAACAAGAAACTTAGACCAAAGGAACACGACGATGGCTTTTATATACAACATTGGTAAATTGATCAGTCCCATACCGTAGTCCATTATAGTAAGCATCCAGTATTCGAGTGCTCTTCCACCAATATTTGAGAAGCAAAAGTGGAGGTATTTCCTCTAAGGCCTTTGGAACAGTTTTAACCAATGAGGG